>VDFB02000003.1:356006881-356039837 GCA_007258455.2 Sequoia sempervirens | reverse complement strand
TTAAGTAAATAAAAAAATTCTTGTTAATTAATCCTTTATCACATTCTTCTCATATTTGATTTAAATAAATGCACAAAATTTAAGTCAAATAGGTCACATCATTTAACCCCTTCATTAAATTAATTAAATTTGATTAATTTAATCTCTTTTCATGTCCCATCCTCTAGCTTTTACCACTTGCACATGAAAATAGATTTAGTTGATTTATTAAATCTCTATTTTCCTCAACAAGGCATCTTTTAAGGAATATTCTTCAAGTTTGAATTCAAAATCCAAGTTGACTTGTCCCTTCCAACAAGGCATTTACTCTCTCTTACATGTCCTTTGCCTTGAGCCAAGTGGCATTCAATGCTTTCTTCCTTCCCTCTTGCATGTCATTTCAACAAATTCAAAATTCAAATTTATGCATTTATTGGCACAATCCTCATAACTTCCACATCCTCCATCCATTCACAAGTTGACAAGTGGCACTTTTCCATTGGCTAATTCTTAGTCCCACATTGCTCTATTTTGAACATTCATCCATTTTCTCAATCTATAAATAAGAGGCTAATCTCCTCATTTCATCATCCACAATTTGAGTAAACTTACCATGCTCAAATCATTAGCAAATTCCATCCATTATCATTGAGTTCATAGCTAGGTTATGCAGATTTTTCTATTGGAGAACTCATCAAGCATCAAAAAAGTGGATCACTCTTCATCACACATCAATCTTGCATCATAGGAGTTTGGAAAGGGCCAATTTTCATATCAAATTGACACCAATTCCCCCATGGGATCAAGAGTTTGTTTGTTTAATTAGGATTCAATCTTTGTTTTATTGTTTTCTTATTGTGTTCTTCATCTCTTTTCCTAATTTAAGCTTTGTAAATGGATTTCATGGGGAATCCTCGTTCTTGCTTGCATTCTATCTTCTAATGTGTTTGTTTATGTTGTTTTGCAGTTATTGGGATTGGGGTTCACACACATCTCAACTAGACTTAAAGTTCTAGAACACCTTTCATTAACCCACTATTTTGACTCACAATCATTCCAAGAAATTTATGTATAAAAAGGATAAAAGTGTGTCATATATACCTCATATGAAGTCTAAAAACTTGTATTTCAAATTCTAAAAGAGTTGAACTTACTTGATCTTCTCACTATACAATATAATATTCATATTTTCTAATGTTAATTTCTTCTACCAACCTTTTTTTTATGAACTATAGACTTACCTAAGAAAAAGCACAAAGTTGTGTCACACTTTCAACCAACTAAATAGTTCCAAATGAAACAATTTCAAGCGAAACTATTTCACCCGAAACTATGCGGCACATATAGTTTGAGTGAAACAGTTCCTCCCAAAACTATACAACCTTTTTTTCCTTTATAAGTTTCAAATGCACCTCAAAACATTTACATGTAAAGTTTCACAGTGAAACATTTTTTACTAGAAGCCTTTTGATCGAAAATATTTTGGTCAACACCATCTATGTGGCATCCTTGTTGAGGACCACCTTATATTTTAAAAAAAAAATTAAACTTTCCACTTGAGCATAATATTTCTTTAATCAGAATGATTTTAAAAAAAAAACTAAAAGTACCTTTTTATAGAGTTCGTAGTCACATTTTTTTTTTTTAATATTTTGATTAGTTGTAATAAGATTTTTTTTAAATAATGCAAGTAGGTTGTAATAATGAAAAATGAGGTTGATTAGAAATTAAAAAAAATGCTAAAACATATTAAAATATTTTAAACATATATGGTGCACTAGAAGAGAGACTCCTCTCTAAAAGGGTATAATTTATTTTTTGAAAATGATAAAAATATAGACAAAAGTTGGTCCGTCAAGTGAAAACTACCAAATTTTATTAAGTTTGACTTTAAAACATTATTATGAGGAAAATATACATCGATTGTCTATTTGGAAAAAAAAATCAAGGAAAAATAGAATTGTTCTCTTTTTTGTGATGTCAACTCGATGTCAATTTTTTCCTAAAATTTTTGGCACTTCAAAATCCACTCTTAAATTTATTAAAAAAATATCAAAACAATTTTTTAAATTTTTGAAAAATCACAAGCATAAACTTCATCAAGAGTTCTACCTTTCATTAATTTACATCATTTCAAAAATTAAAACATAAAGACCACTTTTATGCGATCAAATTTTATTTTTTTTGTTTGTGTTGGTTGATTCCTTTATAAAAGTGTGGCATAGGTTTGTACTTTTACCCACGTTCATTATCTAAACTCGTTGTAGAGTTACATCATTCAACAATAGATAATGCATATATCAATTTTGCACCATCTTTGTACTTCAACACTTCTCATCCTAAGATTCAATTTATAAATACTCATACACCATCATGCTCTCCTTTTCTATGTCTGAGTTCAAAGAAAATTTATATATGATAGAAAACCAATCCTCATATGTATTCTATTCAACTTATAAGACATCTATGAATTTCTAAATTTTGATTCATGATTATCTTTAATAATATATAATATGTTGACCAAATATGATGTTCCTACTATTCAAATTCCCATAAAATATATCAAAGCAACATTTCACAAGCACAACCTATGCATCCCCTAATACATATTAAAAAATAATGTTAATCAAAAACATCTTAAGGAAACAAATGTGTGAGAATTACACTAATGATCTCCTCTAATGGCCAATAGGTAAGAATAACCAAATGGTTGTCCAACTAATGGTAGAGAAGGCCATCTTTGACAACTATGGGAGTAGTGACACACATATTTGGAATGACCATGCTATTGTCCCTAGTGGAGGGACTTTTAACTAGGAGGAAAAGATATTTATAATCTCACAAGAGTGCAATGGGTATATCCCTTATAATCAAGGAGAATTTAAAGGTATTACACTTCCAATATCACTTTATTGGCCCAAACTTACATTGCATGTCAACACATTATAAATCATTAATGAATTGTGGTCATAAAAAATAGAAATGGACATGATTGTGTTAGCTAATAAAATAGTGTTTAGTAACTTTAAAAAAATTGTAATAGTAGTAGCAAACAAAGTGACATTCCTATCTAGGCAATCCCATAACAACGTATTCCACTTTTTAGCCTAATTGAATAATTGAAATCAACAATTTCAACAAAAATGTCATTTTTTTGTCACTTACAGCAAGCAAGCTTGTAAGAAATAGAAGATTATGTGAACTAGTACTATAACTTTTTAGATTTTGTTTGTGGCTTTCAAAAAATTAAATTATCGATTTTATTTATGTATTTTTTGGGAGATTCCTAGAGTTCAAAATTGATAGCATAAATTGGTTGTTGGGCATATTTAGACCAAAATGGTATCTTTTGTTTTTTGAATTTTTTGAATTTTAGAAAAAGTTAAATTTCAAGCTATTTTAGTGGAGTTTCGGAGAAAATTCTTGGTTTTTGGCTTTTTGAATATTAAGAAAATTTAAAGGTTTCCAATGAAATATGATGTTTTAGAAATTTTGGACAAAGGTGTACTTTGTGAAATGCTAAATCAAGACCATTGGATTGATATTGTAAATTTTTTCATAAAAATTTATTGTGCATTATTTTTGGTGCCTTGGTCAAAATGTAAAAATGCATTGAGTTTTGGATTGTCCCTTCATCCTTGAAATATACTTGTAAAGTTTGGTGTTTCACTAATTATGTGGTCATTGAGTGACCTAGTTTTATGTGTTGGTAGCCTACCTCATCTTTTGTGGTATTTCGCAGTGTGAATTCTTGAGGCCATTTTTATGGCTCTTGCTATTTTCTCTTTTGGAGTTAGTTCATTGGATGTTGGAGTGTTCCTAATATTAATCTCATATCATGGAAGTGATTATTTATTACATTCTTGAATGTTGTATATATACTTTGTGCCTTGTGTGATTTTTAGACCATCTCCCAAGTATTTTGTGTGATGTGATTGGCCCTTGTTACTATCTCCTACCATGAGGGAGTGGACCTTTTTGGTTTCATGTGATTGGGAGACATGGAAACCACCATTGGGGTTTAGAGGCTTGAGGATCAAAGGCATCATCAAAATCTCCTTCCTTATTTTTTCATTATAAATTATAGTTAGTCCAATTCAAATGTTAGATGGTTATATTGAAGGACATTTGAGTCCTTTCTTTATGTAACTATAATTATTTGAAAAATATCCTCTCTTGAGATGAATTGTATCTGAGTGAAAATGAAAGTGTACTAATCTTAGTTACATGTATCAGTGTTGGTTCATTGCTAATAATTATTTAAATACAAGTTGAACCAAACACTAATACATGTAACTGATACAGTTACATTGCTTTAATCAATTGTAATTCATTGATACAAGAGAAATTGATGAGCTTAAGAGGCAACAAGATTATGACCTACAACAAGGAGAGTGGGCTAATCAATCCTATCAAGGGTAGCAAGGTTATTTCCTAATCTTAATTATTTAGTTACATTTGAGCTAATCAACATTGAAAACAAGCAAATTCACTTGTACTAAGATTAGTACACTTTCATTTTCCTAATTATTTAGCTGGGTAGCAAATTGAGTTATAATCTTGTTGCCTCTTAAGCTCATCAATTTCTCTTGTATCAATGAATTACAGTTGATTAGCCCACTCTTCGTGCTTGATTGCTTTAAATAATTTGTATCAATGAAAATGAAGCACAAGAGAGGTGCATAATGAGCTTGATGGACAAACTCATCACGTTGTGGGAAATAACCTTGCTACCCTTGATAGGATTGATTAGCCCACTCTTCTTGTTGTAGGTCATAATCTTGTTGCCTCTTAAGCTCATCAATTTTTCTATTGAAATCAAGAAAAATGCTTGTGATTTCACTTGCACTTAAATTATCAAAATCTTGGGGCTGACTAGGAGAGAAACAAGGCTGATTTGCATAATGATGAGTCTCTTGGGGCTGCTGATATGAATATGTAGGTGTCCATGAAGATTGAGTAGGGTGGGGTGCAGGGTGGTGTGCATTTTGTGAAGATTGAAAACCCACAATAGTAAGGTTCTTTGGAATGAAATGGGAGGTATAACCAACCTGATATGGCTGATTGGGAGGTGCAAGGTTGGCATTATCATGGAATGGGGGAGTATACATATGGTTTCCATTAAAATATAACATTTTAATGCATGGAAAATGCCTTGAAAATTATAAAGGAAAGTAAAGGACTAACCAACCAAAGATTTTGGGTACATACCGAAAGAGTCACCCAAATTGAGTTGCAAAGTTGCTAGATGCTTTAAGAATGCCTCTAAAGGCTGAAATGTTGAAGAGTGCACAAACTCCTCAATAGGATGAACTAAAACTAGGTTGCTTGAACCAGTTGATTTTGAATGGAATTGCCATGGTGTTTGATCATATGCCTCAAAATGAAAAATGCATTAAAGAAAACAACAAATTCTTTAATGGAAATAAGTCCCATCAGGCGTGCCAAAAACTTTTGTCACATGAAATTGCACCCTACTAAGCACGGAGCTTAACATTCTAATGAAAAAATGGAAATAACCTCAAGATGTGGGACATTTGCGTGTATGAGGTCGAATCTCCAAAGAAGGCTGACATCCTTTTTCAATCCCAATTGAATGTGATAGTCCAACCCAGCACATGAAATCCTACCACTAATAGCTCACAAGGAAAAGGGGAGAAGGAAAACATGAAAGGGAAGAGAGGTGATACACCATGATGGAGGCACAAAAAAGGAAACTCATAGTTGTTCTTCATTGTAACTCACACATAGCTCTCTCTATTTGGTTGATTTTAGAGGCAAACATGGAGGTTAGGGTTTGACAAGGCGCTGGAAGGAAAGAGAAAAATTTTCAATGTAGCAGTTGCAAACAATTTTAACACAACATGCATACATGAAAATGAAAATAAACACTCAAACATGAAGGTAATAAAAAATTACTCATACATACAAGAGGAGAGAACCAGCAACAATAATTAGCTTCATTAATGTAAAGGCATGTAGCCAATCTTTACAATGGTAAAGTGTGAAATATAGCCTATAAAAGAAAAAACCTAGAGGAGCTAGAAGAAGAAGAACCTTAAAAATGAATACATTTTTTACCTTTATAGATTAGGCATAACTGAGAAAACACAAAACCCAACCCTAACCCTAACCAGGGTTAGCAATGAAGCCTGTGGTGTGCAAACTTGAGCCATCCATGAAAATCGCAACCTAGGGCATGGATTTGAAAGAAAGTCAAAAAATGTAATAAATAGGAAAGGGTACCCATGAAATCCACCTAAGGAAGTGAAAAAATGCATTAATGTCATCCTTGAAGGCCAAAAGAAAGAAATATGGTAGCTAGGAGTAGTTGAATATTAATGGGATTGCCTAGAAAAGTACGACAAAACCATCGCTAGGACCTCATCATGTCGAGAGGACCAACATCTTGGTCTCACTGATATGTACCTTTCTTCTTGATAAAGAGCCTTCATGGAATGTCGAAGGGACAACAATTTATGTCTTGCCGATATCTCTTTGTCACTTTGATGTTGTGCTCTTGCCGATTTTCCTTTTGGTGATTTACACCATCGAAGGCACGCTAGCATATTGAGCTGAGACACATTAGGCTCTCACTGATATTCGTAATTCTTTCTGATACTGTTAGAAAAAGATGCATAAACACAAAGATATGTGTTTCCTTAGCATTCACCATCCATTGTCATCACCATCCTATATGGATGTTGAAGGGACCATCATCTAGGTCTCGCCGATATTGATCTGTCCCTTTGATGAAGAGATCTTGTCATCTATCAAAATGTCAAAGGGACCACATTTCACCTCACTCTGATATTCATCTTTCTCTCCAATGAGGAGCCTTCAGAGATCGGACCTTGGACTGTCGGAGGTTAGGCATCAGGCATCATACTTACCGTGTATCGGGAAGAAGGAAAGAAGAAAGCACAAAGCAGAAGGAAGCGTCAGGTTTCAAACCTCAGACCGTCGGAGGTTGGACATTGGGAGGGAGGCTTACCTTTGAAAGTCAGAAGTAAGGAGGAAGGCTTACCCCCGAAGCTCGAAAAACATGACAGTCATTTTTCGAAGGGAAGCTATTGGGGAGACAAGAAGATGTCAAAGGAGAAGGTTGATGGCTGACACCCGAAAGGAAAGATGAAGAATGGTGAAAAATGGAGAACGAACGAAGATGAAGAGACTTCAAAGGTCAGGCCTCAAACCATCAAAGGTCATCTGAGGTAAGAGGTAAGCAATAAGGGCGAAGGACAAAGGCCAAAACACGATAGGAGAAAGATGAAAATAGAAGAGGAGAGGAATTGGTAAGGGCTAAAGGGTAAGGTCAAAGGACAAAACCTGAAACTCTTAGAAGAAAAGGGGTAAGGAAGAGAAGAAGGAGAAGAGAAATGGAGAAATCATGAAGGTAAGCCAGTAAGTGACAGCTCAAAATTGGGTATGTGCAGGATCATGATGGGCCAAAAAGTGGCGATATGATGGGTATTTGTAGGGTATGTGGCTGACGACTTTTTTTTACCCAAAATTAATGAAACAAAAAGGGTTTTTAAAGGAGATTCTCAGCTTTCCACCAATATAAATTATGCTTTATTTTGAATTTAATAAATAATTATTATTCATTTTCTAGTTGAATTATGACTAAAGTCCTAATTGATAGGTTGATTGAAAAACATCTATAGCTTTCAAATGCTGTCACATTTTTTGAATCCGAAACATGCATCACATTCTATGCTTTGTATACTATAGGATTAAAAAAAAAAAGAATTTCATGAAGTTTTGACCAAGTTAAGGTGGTTAGATGTACAATTTTTTATATTTTAAAAATTTGTAAGAAAAAAGTCATAGTGGTATTTACTTGGAAAAAATTACAAAAAAATATGCATCACATCGAGACATGAGTCCTCTACTTATATCTTAAATCTTATAAAAAATATTATCATTTTATTGTGGTTAGAGGGTGGTTGAAAGAAACCTACTTCTTATTTTTCCTTGAGAGGAATTTAAAGTACTACGTGAAATTTCAAATTTTCACAAATAGATTTTATTTAAAAAAAAAAATAAACCTAGTAGTTCCCAGAAACTACGATTCAATTTGCAACAAAATTCTATTCTTACATATATTTGAAATAATATAGATAACTTATTCAAATTTTTACGTCAAGTTGCCTAACTCTGATTTTTTTGAATTTTTCGCCACTTAAGGGCCTATTTTTTCCATGATGATCCTACACATACCCACCACAAAATTCTAGGACTTAGCAAAATTTAGGACACCTCAATGATAAAAACATGCAAGATAGCCCATGTAGGATCTCTCAGATCGGATATTAGTGATGGGTCATCTAACGGTGGCATGAAATGACAACAACTACTATCACAAAGGATTTTCCAAGTCCTATTGCTACCAAGGTTTGTGGGGCATTTTTGGTCTATGCTCTACATAAGCTAGTTTTTAGGGGCTTCCTACTATAAAATAATGAAGGATGATGTAATGAGGATAGAGTGGTACCAATTTATTTAAAGTGAGAACTATTTGGAGGAGCTTCAATTTTTGGTCCCTTGGATCTTCTTGTCAAAGGTGATTTTGGTCCTTCATTTGGTAGCTCCCTTGGGATGGGAAAGGATGTTATATGTGACTCTCTTGTGCCCCTTATGCTAGACAATGGTCACTACACTAGTAGTCTTGGGTTGTTGAATGAGAATTCTACCAAAGGTGGTTTTGTTGAGGATTCTTTTACTCATGGTTACATTGGGAATTCTATTGTTGGGTAGTCCCTTGGTCCAAAGGAAGGATAGAGATCTTGGGTAGATGTTCTTAGAGGTAAAAACTACTATGTTCTCTCTCCATCTCTTTATTTAGTATATTCTCTAGTTGATGATGGATGGTAGCTTAGGCCCCTAATTCAGTTGTGGAAAGATTGTCTCTTAAGGTTTGAAAACACCCTTATTGTCATTTTTCTTCTAAGCTCTAGATTTAACACTGATATTGTTAAAAAATGGGTTTCGAGAAAGTAGAATCTTTGTGGCCACATTGAAGCTTTAGCTATGGAAAATGAATTCTTGTTTTCCTCTTTAATTCATGAGGATTGTGCCCAGACTCATTGTATTCCATGGTTTTTGGACAAAAGTGGGCTCTATATTTAATTGGACATCAATATTTGATCTTGCATTAGTGTTAATTTATAAGGTCCCCATTACGATCAAGTTTTTGGATTGACCTTTGGACTACTAGAAAGTGGAGGTGGTGATAGGTATTGCCAATTTTTTGGCCAGCCATTAACTATTAAAGTAGTTACAAAAGCTAGGTCTCAATTGCTCTAGATGACAAATTTTATGGTTATGCTAATATGGATTTAACCTCTCTCATCTTTGGTTGTTTTTATCTTCAAAAGTCTAGTTTATAGATGCAATAAATATTTAGTTTAAAGATTCTAAAGTTGTTTGCCTCATATGTCGTAGAATAGATCATTCATTAGTGGTGTGCAAATCTAAAATGGGTCACAAAAGGTTTGGAGAGAGAAGGCTTCATGCATGCTTAAGGAAATCAATTCTATATTTTAAATGATATCAATTAAGAGCAACCATGTTGGAGAAATTGGTGATGTGGTGAATTGCAATGTTGCAATTAAGGATTTCTCCCCTCCCATTGGATCTTCACTAAAAATGAGTCGAGAAATTCAGAGATGACAACCCCTAATTATGTTTGTTGTTTGGCATCCCCTTTTCCTTTCATTAAATACTCTAGGGCTGGTAGTCATGCCCCTAGAGACTACATGGTTTGTAATGTTCTTGATTTGATAGTGTTATCCAAAAAAATGGCTGGTAAGGGCTCTATATTTGGACTTCTAGATAGGGTTGTGGCTAGAATCCAATCCTCCTTGGAGTCATTTGGCTTAATCCACTATTCTTTGTTGATTCCTAACTTCTATCTCAATTACATATGTTCTTTGTAGTTGAGAGGCTACTAACTTTGTGCTCTTTGTAGCTGATAGGCTGCCAACTTTGTGTTGCTAGACTTGATATTAATTTTATAGTACAAGTTTATTGTTGTTGTTTAATTGTTCATTTCCTACCATTATTTTGCTAATCTTTGTTGATGTATCTTTATTATTAGTGAGGCTTCAATACCATATCTAAAATAGCCTTTGTAAAATAGTTTGGACCCTTTCAAAAATTCACCTTTATCCAATAACAAAAAAGTATCTATACCAAGAATACTGTGTAACATCTAAGTGACCAAATTTGATATTTTGATACCTATAAATTGCAAGTATACCACATTTCATAATAACAATACATTCATCGAAATTTAATATTGTAGAACAATTTTCAAATTTTAATTTTCTCAATATTGAAACAATGCATAAAGAAAATACAAGAAATAATAGTTATTAGCAATTGGTAAGATATAAAAGCATTTAAGTTGGTCATCAACAAATACTAACTTTGTGCTCTTTGTAGCTGATAGGCTGCCAACTTTGTGCTCTTTGTCGCAGATAGGCTGCCAACTTTGTGTTGTTAGACTTGATTTTAATTTTATAGTGCAAGTTTATTGTTGTTTAATTGTTCATTTCCTGCCATTATGCTTCTAATCTTTGTTGTTGTATCTTGATTATTAGTGAGGTTTCAATACCATATTTGAAATAGCCTTTGTAAAATAGTTTGGACCCTTTAAAAAATTCATCTTTATCCAATACCAAAAAAAACATCTATACCAAGAATACCATGTAACGACTAAATGATCAAATTTGATAGTTTGATACATAGAAATTGTAAGTATATCACATATCATAATAACATTGAACCACATAAACATAAAAAATGCAATACAAATTTAAATTTAATTTTTTAATTATTGAAACAATGCATAAAGAAAATACAAGAAATAATAGTTATTGGCAATTGGTAAGATATAAAAGCATTACGTTGGTCATCAACAAATACTGATTCTGCCATGGATAAAAGGTAAAACTAATTTTCATCCAAATTTACAATTTGACCACAAAAAATATTTAATTCTTACAAAATTAAGGCCTATTAACAATGGGTACGATTCAAAATCTATATCAATAAATACTGGTGGACCTTGTACCATGTGGAAAGAAGAGCAATCCCCTAGTTGACATTGAAAGCTATTGTCAACCACTTCTGTTTTCTCAGCCAGAGCATTGACGTGCTAGATTCATTTTTCATTTAATGCCATTACTGAGTCACTCAGATGTATTTACAGGTAAAGATCTTTCTCTTTTCTTGGACAATTTTTTACAGGCTATATGCAGCTGACTTCACGGAAAGATAATGGCGTTGGGTGGTGGATTTAATGACCCCTGCCAAACCAGACGTGCAACCTATCTCCTCTATTGGGGACCTGAATATTTATTCAATGTGGTATAAATCGTATGGGCTGAATGAATGAAAAATTTAATGAGTTGAGAGTATGCCCACATAAACGAAGTAATTGTTGTAATTGATCAATAATGTTATTGCAATGACTTAGATGATAATTTAGAGAAGCCTTAGATTTTGCTACTGGTTTTCATGAAATGAATGACATGGATAATTGCAGAAGAAAAACTTAAATGGCAACCAATTATATGGTAGTAGTAGAAATATATCTATATCGAAAAAGTGAACAACAAGAACTATGTTTATCTAGATTAATGATTTGATTTTAATAATAAATGATAACAATTATCAAGTTTTAGATTTCACTAAATAGATAAGTATGGAGTTGAGATTATAAACTTATTAGGAAAAATAAATGGAATAAGGTTAGAGAAGTGTGTTTGATTCAGTGATTGTGGAGATTAAAGAAAGTTGGAAGTTGATTGGAAGAGGTCTTAGTCTCACACATATTTTGGTAGTTTCTATCAATGACCACAATTGCTGGTTCCCTAGAGCATGTGCTCATTCCTAGAGGGTATGATCACATCCTATAGACACACTCTTGGTGTATGACATGCTCACATCCACTAGATGTGCAAGCATCATGCCTACAAGTGGTTGTGTCCTCTGTACTTGTCATTCAAAAATGTCTATGCTTGTCAACATCTATCTTTATTAATACTAGACCTACCAAATATTTGAAGAAAAAATTGCTTAGGGCACATGTAAGAGCTTGTCTCAGTTAAACCCTTAGTAGCATGTTTTAGCAAAAAGTAGTTGAAGAGTTGCAGTGTGTTCACAATACTATGGTGCTAGGGTATGAACATATTGAAATTAATTAAATTCTATTCAAGGATATTGAAACAAAGTGTGGATACTTTTTAGAATTTTGTTGTTAACATTTTCTATTTTTCCACATGCATTAGATAGAGGCCCTTATGTTTCATAAAGAAACCCGTGTTTACTAAAAGTAGAAAAATATCATAATTAAATAATGTATATTACAATTTTATACGTTTGGGAAACTTGGAAATTTACTTTGAGGTCTACAATCCTACAAAATTTCATGTCATGGCCACTCCTTTTGTTCGTCCAACCCCTACTTCAAAACCCAAAGTTTTTGTGAAAACTCTATGAGCAACAATGATATGGCATCAAAGGGACCTTCATATGAAGTACCTTTGAGTGAAGACCAAAACCTTCAATGAAAGGTCCTTCATATGAAGACCCCTTTCATAAAGCATTTTAAGCATGAAACATTTGAAAAAAGAAAACAAGATGACCATTTGAACTCAAGGTCATGATGACATCGTCTTCAAATGAAGGTCCTTTATTCGAAGGTATTCATAATTTCTAGTATCTTGGGCTCATTTTTTTCCCAGTCCTAAAAATGGAGCACACTATTGTAGGATCACCCATAATTCTAAATGTAAAATAAAATCTCCAATTTGAAAGCATGTAGCATTGTGAGAATTTGAGAGTGCAAACATCAAGGATCATGACCCTAAAATTAATTTTACAAAACCCTAAAAGGACCCATTTGCCACTGAAGGCGAATGAGTCCTCTGTAGCTAAAAAATAACAACTTTCTGATGAGGTACACAACTTTTTATGCTCTAAAAACTTCCCCCATAGTTTCTATAATAGCTAGGTAGTATTTCTAATTGTTATTTTCATCTTATTTTACACATAATTGAGTGAAACACGTCTTAGAAAAATTGTGGTTCTTCATTTTGTTCATTAAACATTTTGTTGAACCCATTTTTGTCGGTGTTTCATTTTGGTGAACCCGACTCATTCAAAATTGCAATCTTCCAATTTTTGGAATCTCTCATTGGTATCTTTAGATCTTGCATAAATTTGCATTTAGATCTATATTGAATTAAGATTTCATTTAGGGTTACTTGTTTTGCATTAAAAATATTGCATATCATATAGGGTTTAGATTTGCATTGTGTTGCATCTCTCTAAATCTGAAAATTACAAAAACAAGTCAATCATTTTGCATCTCATTTAGATATCATACAATTACAATTGAAAATCAAAACAAAATTGTATTTCAAAGTAGGCCTTGAATTTCATCTTTTCATTACATTTTTACATTGAACTTCTGGAAAATATGAAACTGAAGCTCACTGTCTTAGACCTAGAATGAAAGATATAACTGAGAACTTGCAAATCATTAAAAAAAGTGTAAAAATACCTAACCAAGACCCATTCTCCTTTACTGGAAAATAAGTCCCTAATCAGGTTTGATCTAAACCTTCTGGTAACTAAAAAAGCATCAAAATTCACTCTAAATTCCACAGAAAAATCTCAAAAACATCTAACCAAGACCCATTCGCCCTTACTGGTGAATGAGCCCCTGTTAGCTACTATGCATTTTTAGGACATTAAAATCTCAATTTTTAGCTTCTATTTGGTGCTATTACCTTTTTGTTTTTGTTTTTTTGATTTGTTTCATCAATTTTATTGCATTTAAGCTTAAATTGCTTCATTTTAGTGCATTGTCAAAATTCAAAATTGCATTTACAACATTTCATTTTCAGTTTATTGCATCTGAAAATTGTATTTCATTCTAGGTCATTTCAACATGTCATAGATTAATTTTCTAAAATGTTAATATTCGTCTTTTCCAAATTTGCAAAGAAAAAGTTCAATAAGCATGTTAGTCACTCATTCAATAAATTTCCTATTTATGAAAGTCTCTTAGTGAAAGAGAGTCAAAGTGTTAATGCTTACCTTAAATCTACCCCCTTCCTATCTTTCTTATTTGTTAGAACGATGTGATAGAAGAGGATACAAGCATAGACAACCATGACAATCATAATTGCTTTTCTCCCGATACCTCTCCTATTAGTGACAAAGGTATTTCGGTGAAAGAAGATGCAATCATGGAGAATCATGAAAGTATTGTTTATCTTTCTCCTCCTCCACCTTGGAAAGATATTATGACACAAGACGATGAGATCATTGACACTAATGTACCTAGTCTCCATTCATCTCCCAAAACCTCCCCTACTTGTGAGAATTCTTTAGTGAAAGAGGATACAATCATGAAAAATCATGGAAATCACATTTATGAGGACCTAACATGTTGGTGTTAAGAGATACATTGATTGAGAGTTATGAGAATCCTACCTCTCCTACTTGGAAAGACATTATAGGACATTGGGATGTAGTTGTAGATAACCATGACAATCAAATTTGTTCTTCTCGTAATATCTCTTTTATATGTGAAGAAGATAGTTTGGTGTTAGAAGATAATCTTATTGGAACTCATGAGAATCTTGTTTATCCCTTTCCTAGTGCCCCTACCATTTGGGAAGATCTATTTGAACAAAAAACTCCAAACATTGGTGATCATGAAACTCATAGTTGTTCTTCTCTTGAGGCCTCCCCTATTTGTGATGAAGCTACTTTACAAAATCTATGTGATGAAGCTCTTGAAAGCTCCCCTACTTAGGTAGATATTATGGCACAAGAGAATGAAACCTTAGAGAGACATAATGAAATCATGGAGAGACATAACAATCAAAATTGGACTTCTAATTTATCTCTCCTATTTATGATGAAGATACTTTTTTGTTAGAAGATCCAATTGATGAGAGTTTTGAGAGTCCTATTTTCCTCTCTTCTCCTAGGAAAAACATTATCAAACAAGAGAATGCCATCATTGATAAACAAGAAAATCCAAACATTGATTACTCCCTTGTGATGAAGACACTTTAGAAGAACCAAACATTGAATGTCATGAACATCTAGTTTGTTGCTCTCCTAAAAACTCTCCTACTAGGGAAGTTATCATGGTGCATGAAAATGAGAACATTGACACATGTCTTTCAAACAATAGTAATGTGGCTTCCTTCCCCTTCTCTAAAAAATCATGAAAATAAGGACACATGTGTTGAGGTTATGAACATTAGAGCTCCTTCGATTCATCTAATTATTGAACCACCTAAGCCTCAACTTATCATTCATCCACCCTCACAACAACCACAATTTCAAAATAAACCCGTGCTCATATTAGAACCACCTCAAAAGTAACTCAATGATGATAATGTTTCATAGCAACCTAGTTACAATGAAATTTCTCATTTATATAACAAAGTGTATACAATAAAGACCGATCTTGAACTCCAAAGTTGTTTGCATGTCAAGGAGGAAAAATAAAAGCTTATTGAAGAGGTCACAAAATTATTAGAAGATGCTTTGAGTTCCTTTGATTTTATACCTACATCCATGGGTGAGTACAAGATCATAACAAAAGAGTCTATATAGGCAAATGAAAAAGTGGTAATGTTAAAATACAAAACTCAAAAGAATTCACTTCAACCACTCTAGAAGAAAAAACAACATACATGACAAAATTTGATAAACCTGATTATGAGAAACCTCCAACCCAAAAAAAATGAAAAATATTTATGGAAAAGGTTACGAACTTATGAAAAAATTTGGGTATAGTGGAAAAGGATGTGGTGCTAGAGAAAAGGGTATTCATGTCCCTATAGATCCTAACAAACAAGAAATGACTCATGGCCTTTGTTATTGTCCTTTGATAGAAATCAAACCATCAAACAAACCTTCACTTAACATCAACAACCTTACAAAATATTCTTCCAATACAAGTTTAACTTTGGTGCATCATGAATTGATAAATACTACATGTGGGAATATCTCATTAAATAGGCATCAATTCCATACTTTGTCTACTCATTATAATCAATAACAATAGTTGGTGCTCCTTGCCATGTAATAGTTGTAGGATCATAAGATACTCACTATTGCATGTTTTACATTAATTGCAAATCATTTCATTTTTGCAAGGAGCAACTTACCATCATCCATTCTAGGCTCATACTTGTCTTGCACTAAGTGGGGGGTGAAGCCACAATAGTGGTTTACAATTTTATGGAAGAAGGAAAACTAAGAAAAAATGACCCCATGGCAAAAAAATTGGTTTTAGGGGTTCGAATGAACCTACAAGTTTGACCGAACCAAAAAGGGGTTCAACCAAACTAGGGTTCGAGTGAACCCATTAATTACTGGGTCCACATTTCTTTCCCAAAAAATAAAAGAAAAATGCAATTTGAAGGGGGTTCAAATGAACCTTGGTTCGCTCGAACCTCTAGGGGTTCACTAGAACCCCCCTTTTCCCTAATTTTTGACCTTGTTAACAAAAAAACCTAAAATTTTACACTTCGAAGCTCGGGTTGAGGATGAAAATGGAGAAATCTTCACAAACCCAACTGGAATCAGGTAGTCCTAGGAACAAGATATCCAACAAATATAATTTTAATATGTTTTGGTTTTATTATGTATTTGTTTTTTTAGTTTTATTAAACATAGGTTTTTCATAAAAAATGAAGCTCTTTGTTTTGCACATGTGGAAAAATAGTAGATTATCAAAAAAAATATTTGAAAATATGAGTGCATCAGATATTGAAGTCCTTGATCCAACAAAAAAAATGAATTTCAATATATACAAAAAAAGTTACGTGTTATTTGGTCATGCTATGTCTAAATTGTAATTGGTTTGACTTCAAAACTTGAATAAAGAAAAAATATTCAATAAAAAACTATCTAACCAAGTGGAAGCACTAGATATCAGAGTTACAAATCTAAAATTGAAGGAATTAGAATTTTATCCTTCATGAAAAAAAATTTATATGTTATACGGTGTGCGTCACTTTTTAAAAATGTTGTTTTCTGAAAAAAACCAGTTGTGAATGGATGAAAATGTGGTCCCAAAAATGAGTAGCAACAAAAAACATGCAAGAAACCACCTAAACACCTAACACCTCAAGATTGGGATAAAAGTTAAACCTAATAAAATAGATAGAACGATAATACCTTGTTAAGTTACTCCTTTTGGTTGGCCCTTCGATTGTTGAGATGATATATGCTCCTCTTGATGGAAAAAGGTGTATGATAGAGATGCAATATGGATGGAAAGTAGGTGAGAATGCTATGTTGTATGCAAGGAAATGTGAATTCTAGCTAAGTATGGATCAAGTGTAAATTTTGCAAGAGTTTGGTTAACACAAAGATCTCCCCCTTAAATGAGAGAAAATAGGGGGTATTTATAAAAAAATTTAATCTCTCTAGAGAAATAGACAGTTGGGATTAAACCAACAAGGCCAAGATGTAGGGCTATGGTGAGTTGATGACTCACAAGCCCTCACATCTTGACATGTGACATGTGAAGTGGCTTGAAAAAGATGATGTGTAGGTGAGGTAGAATGAGAGTACATGATGTGGAGGAAGGACATGTACCTTAAAAGTACATTGGGAGATGAGAAGATTCCTTGGAGGAATAAAAAGTGAATTTAAAATTCACATGATTGGGGAATCTTGTGGATAAGACAAAGTTACAAAGGGAGAGGTAGAAAGTACCTTGGATAAGACAAGGTTCCTAAAAATGTAAGTACTTGTCACATGTGACTTGATGTGAGAAGTCAAAGATTCTAGAAGATGCATGGGAAAAGGGGAAGAGTTCACATGTGACTTGATGTGACAAGTCAAAGATCACATGGGGAAGAGAACAAATATTTTAATATTCCTTGGAAGGATAAAAAGAATTAAAAATTTCTTGGAAAAATGATTAGGCTAGTTAATGAAGGATTAGAGGAGGGTTATGTGGCTAAGAGAGATTAGGGGCCAACTTGCAAAATTTGGAGGATGTGACACATCCTAATCAAGGATTATGCATGTGCACAATCTTAATGATGGAATTAAGAGGATAATAAGAAAAAAGATGTGACATGTGAGGAATTAAATAAATGTCATTTATTTAATTCATTTGATGAAAGGGTAATTAAAGAGGTAAGGTATTTAATTATTTAACTAGATACCTTAGGGATTAATTTTTTTTAAAAAGTATTAATTAAAAATAATAGTGATATTACTTAATTAATATGGATAAAGGGATGTTTAGATGAAATGCAGTAAATTTGGATAAATGAAGTGTCTAAATTTAGGTGTCTACATTTTGCCCCTCTTTGAGATGGTGTTACGAAGTAGCATCATTTCAAAGAATATTAAAAAATAGAACCTGAAAGAAGATGGTTAGATTGAAAAAGATGCCCTAGTCAATAAAGGATTGAATGTGAAAGAAGATGATGGGGGTGAAGATGAAGGTTAGGGATGGACGATGCCCCTTTGAGAGGACATGCAGGTTCAAGAGAACATAGGTGTGCTCTTGAAATGGATGAGGTGATGAGAAGTGAGATGAGGAAGATGATGCAAAGGGATAGATGAGAGAGACTGATAATCGATATGAGATGGATTAAGCACAAATAGATGTTAGGAAAAATATGATGTTGCCCTAGTATAGGGTGAGTTCGCCCATGGCAAAGGATAGGGAAAAAAAAGGAGGGTGGGCCCCATAGAGGGGCGATCTCGCTAGCATGGGTCCACCCACCTGAGGGCAGGTTTGCCCCAGTCTGGGTGGGTCTGCCCACATCCAGGGGCGGGTCCACCCACAGCCAGGGGCTGGTCTGCCCCAGGTTGGGTGGGTCCACCCACAGCGAGGGGCAGGTCCGCCCACAACAAGGGGTGGGTCTACCCCAAGCTAGACGGGTCCACCCACAACTAGGGGTGGGTCTGCCCTAGGTTGGGCAGGTTCATCCACATCTAGGGGCGAGTCTGCCCGTGGCCGGGATGGGTCCGCCCCAGGCAGGGCAAGACTGGCAAGGGAATGGGAAAAGAAGATTGAATGGAGGAGGATTGGATTAGGATGCAAGATGGATGAAATGAATAAAAATGATGGGGGACAAGATGCTTAGAATAACCAAATGATATTATTCTAAGAAGTTTGAAGAGATGACGATAAGAGAGTGGATGGATAGGGGAGGGAGAGTGATGAAGGATGAATGGATGGGGGGATTTTGATAGATGATAGGATGGGGGATACATGTAAGACGATGTAATGGAAAATGAAATGCAATCCTAGTGCAATTTTCCATCTTTGGAGCATTGATTTTTGCTCTAGCAAAAGACACGATACACCAAGGTATAAATGACTAAGGAAAATTAGTGTCTAATACATGAAACAAACACAACAATCAAGAAGGCTAACCCAACACCCCAAAGTCGCGATGACCTTGGTTGGGCTAGGTATTGGGATAACCACAAGCACATAAGGGTGCCCTAGTGTAACACAAGACCTTAGGGATCTTGGTGGGTACTACATGGGACAACTGAGAAGACAACACAAAAAAGATCAAGATATGCCCCTATGTTTACTAGTCAAAGCACACCATGATATGATGGATCAAGGTGACCATGAAAAGTGATGATAGGGAGTGCAAATGATAAAAAAATTCAAAAGCATCAAAAGATCACAATCAACTTTAAACGTCCTTTGCCATAGGATCACAAGGATGGATGGGGTTGATGAGGTTTGTTAGGAAGGATACATCCTATTGAGACCGATGATGGATACTAAACTAAAAGATTGATATGACACACGATACTTGGAACTGATTGAATCTACTGATACTAGTGGATCTCATTTGTTAAGAACCAATTAGATAAGGGAATAGCTTGATGACACGACACAAGGAAGACAAGATACAAGATAGATGACACCCTAAAGACCTAGGGGCTCGAGGGCTGATCAAAGATTAGCCTTGCCTACGTGAAAGCACAGAGCCCTCGTAGTTCGATGAAAGGCTGATGACTAACCAGGGATAAAAGAAGAAAGAGGACGATAGATACCTCAATGTTTGACAAGATGGACAAAGCCTCGGGGGAAGATCAAATGATTGACCTTTCCTACGTGAAAGCGCAAGGGAAATGTAGTTCGAAAAAAGGCCAAAGACAAATGATGGATAAAAAATGATGAAATGACCAGGATAAGCAGAGAAAAAGATGGGACTGATATGATGAGATAGGATAGACCTGGTGGATTGGATAGGATGATGATGATCACACGAAGCTCAGGGATGGGATAGTTATCCAAATCATCAAAATGAATTGGGAGGATGATAGGACAGATAGATGAATGATGAGAAAGGATAGGAGATTGACAAGATGTGCAAAAGAAGTAGAAGTGATGATAATAAGATATATGGCATTGGATTGTGTGGGGAGTAGCCTATATCTAGATACCAATGACAAGGGATTATGAGATGGGATGAGGATAGAAGATCGGGGGAGGAAAAAAATTGTTTTGATAGATTGGATAGAGGGATACATAGTTGGATGAGGAAAAGGTTATTGGCTAGATAAATGGATAGATAATAATTTGGGTGATGGAAGTGATTTCTATGATGGATGCATAGAGGGATAAGGATGGGGATATGGAAGGGATTGTTTTCTAGATGAAGGATGTTTCCAAGGACTATGTCACAAAGGAAGATAGATGCCCCCATTCTAAATATGTCATGTACGAGGAGGCATGAAGGATGAAATAGAGAAGGATAAGAAAATAAAGGAGTGAGATGGATGAAGATAGGATGCATGGATAAGGAAGGGAGATTGAGGGTAGCATGACAGGTGGATAAGGTAGATGAGTGCGAATGATGAGTAGGATAGTGTACGGATGAGGGGAATGTATGCTAAGATGTGTCCAAAGCATGTTTATATGTTTACCCCTATCATTATCAAGATCACAAGGAGGATGAAAGGATTGGGATAAATGAGATATGCCAAGAAAGATGTGTAAGATAGGTAGGATGGAGGGGATTAATGAAAAGGATGTATAGGAGGAAGACAGGTGCATAGCTGGAAGCATAGTAGGAAGCATAGCGGATGGAGGGAATGCATATCAAGAAGCTGCCCCCAAGTACAGATGGGGATTTACGCATGACACCTGTTTTCCAGGTTTTCATCATGGTACTTATCCAAGGTGATTGTTTGCCAAGTTTTCACCATTGGACGAATTATTTCTCTTTACTTTTTTTTTTTTTGAATTTTTTGATTTTTTTTTGACTTTTTTGGATTTTTGGATAGCAGGGGGATGAAAATGGATAAGGATAGGGATGTGGATAAGGGGATTTAGAATATATGCGATAAGGATATGGATGAAGGACTCAAAAATCAAGTTCTATACGAGGTATCAAGAGCCCATGTTCGAACTGACTGTTGGATGTTGGTACAACCTTATTAGGAGAAATGAATTATGCAAGAGGATAAATTAGAGGGATTTGAGAGGGGAGATACCTGGGATAATAGGTGGGATGTTGGAAAGTGTATGGATGGAATGATGGGGTGGATATGTGATGGGGAGATGTGTTCAGGACCAACATTGGCACATGTGGTGGTGGATGTGAAAAGATAAGAGGATTAATGGATGGAGAATGTGGGGATAATGGAGGAGATGGAATAGTGAATTTTGGGACATAGGGACCCAAAACAGATTTAGGAGAGGGTGGATGAAAATGATTAGATTTTGGATGAGCAATGTTGGATGTTGTTATAGATTTTTCATTTGAAGGCATTGCATCTTTTTTCTTTGGGATCCACATGGTTTTGATCTTTGCTTTGGTGGGCTTTTGTGGCCTACAGATTTGATTTGGATTTAGATTTTTCTTCTCTTCACCATGTCTTTTAGAGGGGACATGGGGAGTTTTAGATTCATGTGGATGTTTGGATTTATGTATTTTTACTTTAGCATACAAAGTGCTTTTAGTAGCAATGGGATGGGTGCAAGGATATGGATGATGTAGAGAAACGGAGGTAAAATTATGAGGATTATGTGTAGATGGAGAATGTGTAGGTATTTAGGGGACATGCGAGAGGGATGTTTATGATGGATGACATGTATAGGTGTTGGATGGATGAAAGGATGAGATGGAGGAGGTGATTTTGGGATAGACGGACCCAAAGCAGACGGAGTGGGTGGAGGGAGATAAGAACCCAAGATGGATGGAGGGATGTAAGGACCCAAAATGGATGGAGCAGATGAAGAAGGAATATGGACAATTGTTTTGAGGTGATATGATGAAGGAGGAGGGATGAAAGCATATGATATCATGGAGCAATGGGAAGAGCCATATTTCTTTGGGAAGCTCGGCTCGTTGAGGACGTCTAGAGGTTGTACCAACATCTTTAGATTGTGAGTCTTGGGAAATAGGTCCAAGACCTTGCATAAAAATTTGTTCTTTAACCTAGATGGGCTCTAAAATACCTTTCTCATGAAGGCCTAAACCTTTTCCTTTATAGTTCATGTTCTTGAGCATGCGATCCATGATAGGATTTGTGTTACTCTAAAAACATGATGCAAGTCCATTATTAGGTGGAGGATGATGGGTGGTCTAGACACTGTGTTTTTCTTCTACGAGGAGGCCACCATGGAAGAATGTGATAGTACCAAGGGGATATGCAAGTAGTGTGGTCATAGCAGTTTTAGGCGATGATGGGGGATCATAAGAGGGAGATGATGGGATAGCAGCATTTGGATGGGTGGTATCAAGAGAGTGATTAGGGAATATGATATGATCTGGATTTGTGGTAGTGGGATCATGCGATGGAGATGGAGATGGAGTGGTGGAATCTTGAATGACAAGGGGATCATGGGATGGAATGGATGGGGGATTGTGATCTTGACATGGACTATATGGGATGGTAGGATCTTGATCTATAGAAGGGGATATGTTGGCATGATTTGGACCAGGCTCTTAGCATGACTCATCGTGTGCGGGAGGCATGATAATGGAGTCTTGGTGGGACTCTTTAAGTGGGGAAGATGGAGGGATAGAGGATTCAAAACATTCATGGGAATGAATTTTAGTGGATTGGATTTGGGGGTCGTCGATGGGTTTGATGACTCTTAGAGTAGGAGGTGGGTGTTCAATGGATTCAGTAGAAGTGATGGTAGGAGATGGAGGCTTAGTGAATTTAGAGGATGTGATGGTTTTGATGGTTTGAGTGGTGCTAGGGGTGGTATCATCAATGATAGTGTTGGGCAGAGAAGGGTCTCATCACTAATGACTGTGGATGATGGGTTGGGATGGCATGGTTCCACAACTTCAAGGTGTGGAGTGGGATATGTTTTCTTTTTTATAAGTCCTTGGAGAACTTCTAGAGTGAGAAACTTGAATACTCTAGGCTGAGATGGTGTGGTAGGAGTGGATAAAGGATTATGGATTGGTGGGGGATTAGGACTAGGGATTGGTGGACTAGGATTAGATGGGGGAATGGGATTAGATGCAGGACTGGGAATAGATGGGGGATTAAGATTAGATGAAGGGTTAAGATAGGGATATTGGAATGGTGAATTAGGACATGAGGATGCAGGTGGTGGATTGTAGTAAGGGTATTGTGATGGTGGATTAGGATGGGAAGGTTGAGGTGATGGATTGAGATAGGGAAATGTGGATGTCGGATTAGGATAAGAAGATGTGAATGTTTGATTAGGATAGGTTGGTGTGGATGTTGGATTAGTATAGGAAGGTGTGAATGTAGGATTAGGGTGGGAAAATTGGTATGGAAGATTAGGGTAGTGGGTATATGTGAATGAAGGATTGAGATAGGAGGATGTGGATGGGGGATTAGAATAGGGGTATTGTGATGGTAGACTAGGATAAGAGAATGCAGGTGTTGGATAAGAGGGTGATGTAGATGAAGGATATGATGGATATGATGGATATCCCTTGTCAAAGGTAGCATAAGGAGCATGATTAGGCATGGATGAAGACATAACAAGATAACTCGAAGGGGTGATTGGATTTCAGAAAGTGGGTGGAGAAAAATTACTAGCAATGATAGTGTCAAGGGGATCTATGTCATATTCCTCTTGATCGATAAGACTTTTGTTATCGTTGTTGACATAATTAGGGTTTCCCTTGACTACTATTGATGGAGGATAAGGATTCATGTTGATGAAAGGATAAAGAGGATGGATCAAAGATTTTGGATGGGAATGAATTAAAGCTCAAATCAAGATTTAGGTCAAGCTTAGATCAAGATTGGATTAAATCTTAGATTAAGATGATTGGATGATTTGATGGGATTGATTATGACAATAAGATTTGATTACCAAATGATGACCTCGACACCGGATCTACTTTGAGATGGAAGTAGATTGATTGGGTCGAAGGTGATTGGATAAGGATGCGATTGGATTGGATTGGATAAGATCGATTGATGATTGATAAGATTGAATGATGGATTGGATAGGATGATGCAAGGGATTGGAAAACCCCATTTAGAGATTACCCTAGGTGACTTAGGATACTTAACGATCGGATTAAAGGATAAATGGATGATTACAAAACTGAATCCACTTTGAGATTGAAAATGGATTGATTGGGCCGACGACGATGATTGACTGACTTAGGAAAAATGACAATCGTAAGTAGATGTTGATGATGACGATTAAATCAAACACTTAGGTCAATTTGAATAATAACCCGAGGCAAAGTTCAAGGGATTTGGATGGGGAAAATGATGATTTGATTGGAGGAACAGATGAATGACTACTCAGAATGAGTAAACGACTACTCACAATGGATGAATGATTCTCTGAACCAGAAGATGAAGGTTTGGAATAGATGAAATATTACTCGGTACGAGTAAACGATTGATTGGGACTATTGAATGAGAGTTCAAAATGATAGAAGGAGGTTTGAAATGGATGAACGTTTACTCAGAATGAGTAAATGAATCATCAAAATGACAGAACAAGAGTTTGAAATGATGAAAGGAGGTTTGGAATGGATGAATGTTTACTTAGAATGAGTAAACGTATGATCAAAATGACAAAACGAGAATTCAAAATGATGAAAGTAGGTTTGAAATGGATGAATGTTTACTCGGAATGAGTAAACAAATGACCAAGACGACATAACAAGAGTTCAAAATGATGAAAGGAGGTTTGAAATGGATGGACATTTACTCAGAACAAGTAAATGAATGACCAAGAAAATAGAACGAGAGTTCAAAATGATGAAAGGGGGCATGAAATGGATGAACGTTTACTCAGAACGGGTAAACGAATGATCAGAATGGCAGAATGAATATTCAGAATGGATGGATGAAAGGTCGAAATGAATGGAAGATTACTTGAAATGAGTAAACGCATGATCAAGAGGGATGAACGACTACTCAAAATGAGTAAACGACTACTAAGAACAGATGAATGACTCTTAGAATGAGAAGAAGAAAGCTCAGAATGAATGATAGATTACTTGGAATGAGTAGATGATTGATTGAAATGGGTGAACAAGAGCTCAAAATGATAGAAGAAGGTTTAGAATGGATGAACATTTACTTGAAACAAGTAAACAAATGATTGAAAAGGGAGAATGAATGTTAGGAATGGATGAATGAAAGCTTGAAATGAGTAAACGATTGATCAGAATGGATGAACGGATGCTCGGATTGGGAGACAAGATTGGTTATGAAACAAGTGAACGTTTACTTAGAATGAGTGAATGGGAGCTGAAAATGATAGAAGAAGGTTTAAAATGGATGGATGTTTACTCAAAATGAGTGAATAGATGATTAGAATGGATGAACGATCACCTGAAATGGGAAAACAGTCAATCGGAATGAAGAAATGTCACCCGAAAGACCAAACAGAGCACTGAAAAAGCTGTCTAAAGGTTAGGTCCACCCTTGGAGGTCAAGTCTACCCCTACTAGGGTAGGTCTTCCCCTCCAAAGAAGAATGGGCGAAAATGATCGAAAATGATGCAAAATGAAGATAAAATAGTTGAAAAAATAAGCAAAAATGGTTGTTTTAGGGTCCAGGAAGCCTATCCAAGGGAAAGTCCACCCCTCCAAGGTCAAGTCCACCCCTAATAGGGTAGGTCCACCCCTCTAAAGAAGAACAGGTGAAAATAATTGAAAACGATGCAAAATGAAGACAAAACAGCCGAAAAAGCAAGCAAAAATGACTATTTTAGGGTCCGGGAAGACTATCCAAGGGAAAGTCCACCCCTCCCATGGTCAAGTCTGCCCCTACTAGGGAAGGTCTATCACTCTAAAGAAGAACAAGTGAAAATGATTGAAAATGATGAAAAACGAAGATAAAACAACCAAAAAAGCAAGCAAAAATGGTTGTTTTAGGGTCCAAGAAGACTATCCAAGGGAAAGTCTTCCCCTCCCAAGGTCAAGTCCACCCCTACTAGGGAAGGTATGCTCCTTCAAAGAAGAACAGGTGAAAATGATTGAAAATAATGCAAAACGAAGAGAAATCAGCCAAAAAAGCAAGCAAAAATGGTTGTTTTAGGGTTTGGGAAGACTATCCAAGGGAAAGTCTACCCCTTCCAAGGTCAAGTCTTCCCCTACTAGCGAAGGTCCACCCCTCCAAAGAATAATTGGGGAAAATGATTGAAAATGATGCAAAACGAAGATAAAATAGCTAAAAAAGCAAAGCAAAAATGACTGTTTTAGGGCTTGAGAAGACTATCCAAGGTCAAGTCCACCCCTCCCAAGGTCAATTCCACCCCTACTAGGGAATGTCTGCCCCTGGAAAAGGTCAAGTCCACCCCTGGAATTGAAAATGGATAAAAATAGTTGTTTGAAATAGGTAAATTGGCACACAAAACAAGGAAATGAATGCTCGGATCGAGGGGAAAAATTCTTGGGATGAGGAATGGATTCTCAGAACAGGTGTATGAACATTCAGAACAGGGAAATGAGTGATCGAAATGGTGAAACAAGAGCTCAAAATGATGAAACAGGTGATGAAACTGACTTCTCAAGGGTCAGGTCCACCCCTACAAGAGGTCAAGTCTACCCATAGAGGTCGGGTCTGCCCCTACAAGAGGTCAAGTCTGCCCCTAGAGGTCAGGTCCACCCCTAGATAGGTATGACTTGGGATTTTGCAAAAAAGACTAAGGCAAATGACCAAACACAACAAACAACAATCAAAGGATAAGGTTGACTTGACTGGATAGAAAATTATTGGTTAATTCGCACAAAGAATATAGTTCAAGCAGCACAATCCTAAGGCTAGTAGAATGGGCTATGGTCAACAAAGTCTTCTATTCTAGGATGAACATGGTTGCTAAGGAGTCCTCGATATACACCCGATACATGAGGTCCAAACCATGTAAACCAACCCGTTACAAGTGTGAGTCAGGAACCTTAGTGAGATACTAGAGGCTCAGACCAACTCTTCACATCATCCCGACGCTTCACCCATTACAATGTGGTTGGATTGGGGTACAACTTTGACTCTCCCCCCTTTATATACCCTTCCAGTAGACATGGTTGGGATCATCCCTTGGGGTGATGAAATCCCCAATGAGGTCGCCTAATAAAAAGAAATTAGGGAGACACAAAGACTTGGTAAGCTACAATTTCTTATCACCCAGGATTTCCAAATGGCGTAAGGGGATTGGATATGTCAAATAGCCTACCAACAAGCATGACACATAAGATTAATTGATACCCCTAGTTAAGCTATGTGCCTAAGTTATCCAAAAACAACAAGTAGTAATTGATAAATAGATAGCCCTGCAAGGAAAATTTGTTGGTGATTTTTCTCCTTGCTTCTTGCCAAATGTTGATCAGATGCTTGAAAAAACTCAAACAAGACATATTAGGAGGTCAGAAACACTCAAAACAACCCAAAAACATGCTTAAAACTCAATTTTGACCTTCTAAAAAAAGTTGTCTAGGTCAGGTCCGCCCCTTTGTTGGGTCAGGTCTACCCTTGGAGGTTAGGTTCACCCCTACAAGAGGTCATGTCCTCCTTTCTATCAGGTCAGGTCTGTCGCTGAAGGTCAGGCCTGCCCCTTTGTGAAAAACTGCAAATTTTGTGTTTCTGGAGTATGTGGAGGGCAAGTCCACCCCTAGGCAAGGTCAGGTCCTCTAGAGGTCAGGTCCACCTATTTGTTAGGTCAGGTCCACCCCTCAAGGTCAGGTCCACCCCTTTGTGAAAAATTTGCAAATTTTTAGTTTCTGGAGTTTGTGGAGGACAAGTCCAGCCCTAGGAAAGGTTAGGTCCGCCTATAGAGGTCAGGTCCACATGTCTGTATTTTTTAGTGATTTTTCTCCTTGTTTCTTGCCAAATGTTGATCAGATGCTTGCAAAAACTCAAACATGACACATTAGGAGGTCAGAAACACTCAAAACAACCCAAATCATGCTTAAAACTCAATTTTGACCTTCTAAAAAAAGTTGTCCAGGTCAGGTCCTCCCCTCTATGAAAAATTGCAATTTTTTTGTTTCTAGAGTTTGTGGAGGGCAGGTCCACTCGTGGGCAAGGTCGGGTCTGCCTCTAGAGGTCAGGTATTCCTTTCTATCAGGTCAGGTCCGTCCCTCAAGGTCAAGTCTGCCCTTCTGTGAAAAATCTACAATTTTTTAGTTTTTGGAGTTTGTGGAGGGTAGGTCTGCCCCTGGGAAAGGTCAGGTCCGCCTCTCGAGGTCAAGTCTACCTATCTTTCAGGGCAGGTTCACCACTCGAGGTCAGGTCCACCCCTAGATGGGTGGGTCCACCCCTCTGCTAGGTCGGGTCCACCCCTCTACAACCTGCACCTGCAAAAAGTGAAAAAAAAAAGAGAATGTGAAAGATACAGGCCCGTTTGTGGGTCCCACTGGGAATTGCAAAAATGTGAACGAATGAAAATATATGTTAGATAAGTGTAATCTGATTCCAAAAATTTTATTTTTATTTTTTAGAATCTACAGACAAAGTGTGACAAGACTCTATTTTGCATCATCTTCAAATTCCTCACAGTTTAGCCGCTATAGGTACTCGATTGTGAAGATTTAGTTAAAAATAATAATTTTAGTGTTTAGTTTGGCCAAAAATTGTAAACCACTATTGTGGGATCACCCTAGGGGAAAGGGGTTAGGTAGCCTTGTCCTTGTATGCCACTTTTCACTACTGAATTTGACTCCATTTTCCGACAAATGTTTGTCAGTCATTTGACAAACATTTGTCAGAAAATTGACAAATTGACAAAAAAAATTTTGCCGCTATTTTTTCGTCAAAATGCTGACGATGAATTAAATGTCTAAATAATGGTGTTGATTCATCGGTCGTCAGCATCATAAAATGACTTAGATGTTCATTGGAATATTGACGAAAACTTCATGTATCCACTGACAAATTACACCAAAGGTTCGTCGCCATTTCGATGAAATGGGCAAGGAGTAGCTTCGAAACAACACCAGAAGTTCTTCACCATTTCAATGAAATGGGCGAGGAGTAGCATCGACACAACACCAGAAGTTCATCACCATTTTGACAAAATGGGCAAGGAGTAGCATCGAAACAACACCAGAAGTTTGTTGCCATTTCGACAAAATGGGCGAGGAGTAGCGTCGAAACAACACCAAAAGTTCGTTGCCATTTCGACGAAATGGGCAAGGAGTAGCGTCGAAACAACCAGAAGTTCATTGAAATTGTGGCAAAATGGGCAAGGAGTTATGACAAAGCCTTCGTCACAGCTATAGCAACTTCATCAGACTGTTTCGGTGATTCGTCACTGGTTTTCGTTGAAATTGCAACAAAACAATGCAATTTGTTTTTTTTTTGAAAATATTTGTTGAAATGTACCATCACAGAGACTAATGACTAATCATACATATAGACTGCAAGATGCATAGATGCATAGAAAAAGCATTACACTTTAGATGACTAATCATACGTACAGACTGCAAGATGCATAGAAAAAGCATTACACTTGAGAACAACCAAGGGCTAACAAGGGAAGGAGTTAAGAAAAAAATCTACCTATCATCATAGTTTTTCTATTCCCCCCGAGAGAATCCTGCAAAGAAAAGTTTACAATACCAAGTCAAATAATATGAAAAATACTTACTTCCATACAAATTAAATGATTATTCTCACAATGGCAATTGCCTAATTACAACAACAATTCCATGAAAGGTTATCCATGCTTCATAAGAGATGACTGATCATACATACATACTGCAAGATGCATAGAAAAAACATTACACTTGAGAACAACCAAGGGCTAACAAGGGAAGGAGTTAAGAAACATCTGGATTGAAGAGAAAATGTGTAGGGAAAATGTTGAGCAGTGTCAAGAGAACAGAGCTTGTAGAACATATTCTTGACCTAATCAAGCTCTTGAACAACTTAAACAAAATTAAAATACTAACACATACATGAGACATGTAATGAAGTTCCAATATCTTCTATCTTTTTCATTAATGTAGAGGTAGGTAAAGGATAAATAATTATAATTGTAACACTATTCATAGTCCATTAAATTATGTTCATAATTTGTGTTCAATGGACCTTAGTTTTATCATTATACTACCCATCTAATACTATATTTTAATCCAGGGTTCAACTATCTCAGATCTAAAGAAGCACCTTCAATTAACCATTTAAAGTACTATAAAATAAGGTAAGACTTTTACTTAAGAAAGATTGGGTACACTTGTAGGATTAAAGTTCTCGCAATCATCAAGATTTATTGGCACATAGACACAACCTACAACATATGAAGTAATGGATGACTACAAGTTAGTGAAATGGTCCTTAATATGTGAGTGGTTTGCAAATTGATTGGAAGAAAATAAGATTACAAACAGATCTACATGAAAAATTATGAGTACAATCTACTATAATCATCAAAATAGATGAAAAGTGCAAAGGAAAGAGTCGAGCTACATCTCTAGAGCCTAAAAAAAACACATGCAAGAAACATAAAAAAAAGAACAAACCAATTTTTGGATGAATACAAAATGGTGCCTTTAGCAAGTGATTCATATGCTTTCATAGCTGACACATGACATTAACAAGATTTTAGTCTTCGTCTGTGAGATTAACTACTTACAGAATAAACCCAAAAACCAATATTATATACCTCCATGTCTAGCCGAGGGTAGGTATAAGAGAAAAAAATTTCTTCAATGCAATGCCAAAAAATATCAATGTGTGTGTAGGTTTGTATTACTCAAAATATCATTTTACTGCCAAAGTAAAAAACCAAAGTGATGTTTTAAATTTAAATCTTCACATAGGCTCCCTTATTGCTACACATGCATATACAAGCATTAATCGAGCTCTAAAATATTCAAATATTAAGGATTTAATTAGCTATAAGATGGAAAGTTGTTTATACATAATCCATCATCTTTTACATATCTTTATTCACTCCTAGCGCTTCAGATAAATTTGTGTAAATGAGATAGAAATGTGAATCTTTTATGACAAAGAAAATCCTTAAAAGGAGAGGGGAGAGAGAAAAGGGTAGGGGGCAAGAGAATGCTTGAATGTATAGCAAGTATAACATTTTGATCATTATAAAAATGAAACGAATCTTAAGTTTGAAGCATTAATATCATTTACAACATTTATGATCAAGAATGAATGTAAGTAGAGAAACTTTTACATACCTGCAGATGGTAGAAAATTTCATGGTTAAGTCAAAGCCTCCCATCAACAACAGGATCCAAATATCCATGTATCTATCTCAATTGAGCCTCTAAACCCTTCAGAGCTGTTAATTTTTCCACTAACCTATTATGCACAAAAGTTAAATTTTAGAGTTATGTCACCACTAAAAATAGAAGAAACAGAGCTTTGAAACCAAATCCACACACAACACAATGTGGTATTCATACTAAGCCATACAAACAAACTAAACTCAGAACATTTGAATGTAAACAACTTCAAATTATGTTGTAGAGCATGGATTCAGGTTATAAAGAATCATTTTTCTGCCACCATAGTGAAAAGCTAGCACTTTCTTTCATCTTTGCATATTGGTTTGATGCTTCAAATGATGCATTTCTTATATTGAAAAGTGCATTACCTTATTGAAATTCTCTTTGTTTTGAGAATAGTTTAATATTCTCCACTTAATAGGGCCAACCACGTGATGGTGGAAGCTCATTTGGCCCCTCCCCCCCCTCACATCACTCTCAATTCCCCATACCCAATCATATAACATTAATCATTCATTCATCCATTAATAACATATAACATTCATTCATTCATCCATTAATAACATATAACATTCATTCATCCATTAATAACATATAGCATTCATTAATTAACATATTCACATTCATTCATTAACACATAATATTCATTCTTTCAGTTTTTACATATTATCAAAAATATGGTTGTCATGATATGATTACAATCACTTTTTTTGTTTCTTTCTAAAGCTACAAAACTGAAGTGGAGTATCATTTTCTAAATCAATATCTGTCCCCCATTTAGTTGTTCTTCCTCTTCTCTTGATCTTAATGTACGCTTAGTCATCTACTCATGACGTGGATGCCACTGTAAGGGAGAATCTACTACAATAAGAAAGAAATGTTAAACTGATATGTTTTATTATTATTGTTACAAGTATTTGATTCATTAAAAGAACATTAGAGTGGTTCTCTTTACCTGATGGGTCCACATCATGTTCCTGAACTTTATTTATAGAATCATGTTCAATATGTTGAACACCCTCTAAATCCTTATCTGCAGTTGAAACATGAAAGGTTACATTAATTAATACACCAACTGAAATTAAATATGTTTAAGAGAACATAAGGGTGGTCCTCTCTACCTGATGGGGCCACATCATGTTCCCGATCTTCTCTAGCCTGATCATGCTCAATACGTTGATCACGCTTTACATGCTCTAAAGTTGAAACATGAAAGGTTACATTAATTAATACACTAATTGCAATTAAACATGTTTAAAAGAACTTTAGAGTGGTCT
>VDFB02000003.1:355969354-356006781 GCA_007258455.2 Sequoia sempervirens | reverse complement strand
TCGTCGATATTCTGACAAAATCCCGACGTATGTCGCGATCCTGCCGACCGACGATTCTTCGCCGTTATTTCGACGTTTACTTTTTCGTCGTCCTTGCGACGAAAAAACAGCGACGGAAAATTTTTGGCCATTGCGTCGCTCTTCCGACAGAGATTTGTCGAACGACCGACGAACGACCGTCGGAAAATGGTGTCAAATCCTGTAGTGGGGGTACTACCGTAAAAAGTATAAGAGCCCCTAGTAGGATTGAATAAAGCCTTTAGTGGCTTGTTGGACACTCGCAAGGTGCCATGTCCTCGATGTCCCATCATTAAGAACCTTGTTTGTAGTGGAAAACTAGTCCATCCAATGAGTTTATCAAAGTGGTGCATTGGAACTTAGATTCCAAGAAGTTACTTGCCATGTCTGATCTTGGTTAAAATATAGAGGTTAAGACTTCATTCTTAACATACCTTTATATTTTTTCCTTAGTTACATGTAAAATCATCTCTTCTACTACGAAAGGCATGAGGCAAGCCCACCAAGAAAAATGTACCAATTGAGCTAGGATATATTGCTTGCGAGTCAAAACACTTTGCTTGTTCGAAAACATTGGGAAACAAACACTTAACATTATCATCCAAATCTCAAACCCTTTAGGAGGTAAATACAATTGACCAAGTTCATGTGTTATTTCTTTCCCTTGGGATTCACATCCTTAGAGGTGTCTAAACACTTGAACTTACATCTCAATTTTCCTACTAAAGATCAACAATAGGTAACCCTTGCCTTGAATTCATCAAAATTCCACATACAATACTTTGTGGGATTCAAAGAAATTAAGACATTGGACATCTAGTTTGGAAAAACTTAATCAAAAGAAATGTTTGTGGTAAAATAAAGTCACTAAGCAAAGATAAAAAAATGGACTCTCACATGTGTTGAAACCTCATGATTTCCAACAAAGTCAAAATCCCAAAATGAAAGTCCTTGAGGCAAAGTTCAAAATTTAGGAGTCACACTCAAAAGATCATCAAAAGATACAATAGAAAGTGCAATAAAAAGCAACACATCAAGATAAGAAAAAAGTTCACAAGGTTCTATAGGCTTATCCCTTTGAACAATCTAGAAATGTATGCTCAATTTGAACCACTTCTTAGTTATAGAGGTCATTAGAAGCATTGCATGTTCTTCAATACCGAGGTCTAGGTAAACAAAGTGTCTTTCTAGGTACATCTTAGGATCAAAATCAAACTCTTTTTCATCCATCCTTCAAACATCAAACGAAAAATCATCTCACCATAATCTTTTGAGAAATCTTGAAATTATCCTTCATGCTAGGCTTTTTGGAAAAAATCAAAATCATCAAATCCTTGAGACAAAATCCTTGAAATCTTTATCAAATCATCTTTGGATAAGTATGTGTAGATGCATCCTTTTGCATATGCTTAGTCAAAATTATCAAACCATCTTATTTAGCTAGGTATATGTAGATGCATCCTTCTTCATATGCTTGGTTAAATTATCATCTTGTTTGAATAGGTGTGGGTAGATGCATCCTTCTCCCTACACATATTCAAATTATCATCCTTTGAGCTAATCTACCGCTTATATAATCATCCAACATCTTAGGGTCTATTTGATCAATCAAAGCAAACCAATAAATAAAGTCAAGGACAATCCAAAAATCAAAATCCAAAACATATCCAAAAGTCCTAAAAGTCTAGCACCCCCCTCAAGATTTTTCAAAAGATCAAACATCCACATCATCCATCTCTTGCATCATCATCATATCACCTTTTGATCCTCAAGATATCCTAAAAATTTCTCTTTTGTGCTTAAAATAAGATCAATCCAAAGAACTAGAGATTCATCTCCCATATTCTTGAAAATTGATCCTTGTTTTATGGTTCAAACTAGATCTCAATACAAGAAGAACATGGAAGATGACACAGAAATGCCCGCTTCAAGTGACCTAAGCCAAATGAACGCTGAAATAATTCCCGTCAAATCAAGCAATCCTTTGACTAACTCATCATCACAAAATCCACAAGAGAAAATTCATGAAGAAGATCTTACCTTTGGGATGTCGCATGAAGAAATAATCGAAATGCTCTAAAATCTAGAGAACCATAAGATCATCAACATCATGATGAGGCTTAACCCTTCACTATACATGCTCGAACTAGCAAAACAAGGGGCCAAATTACCTTCTGATTTCGATGTGAGCTCTATAGTGGAACCATCTTTGGAGATCATGCCTCTAAATTCATCCACACTCCCCATCTCATCTACACTCCCATCCCAAAGCATCACTCAAAACATTCCGCAAATCACAACATATTTTACTCCAACCCAACCCAATGTCAATAAGGGAAATGCGTTTCTTAATGCTATTCAAACACACCCCCTTGTCAATAATCAGGACTTGGATGCAAATACCATTTTGGAACAAAACATACCCCAAAATCCATTACATAAGTATGTCCCTGTCACTTTCCATAATCCTAATGATCCATCATCATCATCCTTCCACACAACACCCCAAACCTCTCTCCTCACAAATTCACAAGAAGAAGGTGGCATGTTTGGACCTGGGAGCATTTTCAACTCCACATCATTTTCTGAAGAACTCACACCCCTCACATTCTCACCTCTTCCACCATTACCACCATTATCCACACCTCTACTTGGCTTGGGGCTTCCACCTTTACCAAATATCAATCAAACCAGCATTCCAAACACCAATCAAAGCACCATGCCAAACTCTAAAAACTTGTCATCGATATCACAACAACAGATGGCAACTACACAAGAAATCACGACATCATCGACCACCCCCTAACATCTCAAAGCATGGGCTCTCAAGGACCAACCACATTGGTCGAACAATCCACCACTCAAACCACTAACACGACATCACCACTCACCACCACAACAAGCACCATTCTGAATCCACCACCACACCCACAACCACTAAAATCCAATTTATCAAACCATTAGAACATGGCATTGCAAGCCGCTCACCAAGCTGCTTATCATAAGGCATTCCTACAAGTGAAAAAGAATAAATCCGCAGAAATAGGTGCTCAACAAGCCACGTAACTAGCTGCCCAACAAGCTGCACAAGTAGCGCAAGATGCTCAAGTTGCCCAAATTGCACAACAAGCGCAATAGGCCGCACAAGCCCAAGCCTTATTGCATCAACAACAACAACAAACCGCTCAAGCTGCTCAAACAACCCAAGCCACATTACAAGAACAAAAGGCTGCTCAAGGCCAAATTCTATTGCGAGAACAAGCGGCACAAGCACAAGCACAAGCACAAGCCCAAGCTCAAGCTCAGGTGCACGCCTAATATCAAGCACAACAAGCCCAAGCACAAGCATAGTTTCTTGCACAAAAAAAAGTAGCACAACTACAAGCATATCAACAAGCAATAAAACAATATCAAGAGCAACAAGAAGCAACCCAATTGGCAGCCCAACAACAAGCGTTGTTGGAACAAAAACAAGCACAACAACAGGCTCATCAACATGTAATCTTAGCACAACAACAACAAGAACAACAACAACCGTTGTTTATACAGCAGCAGGTGCAAGCATACGTGGCTCAAAAAAATGTGCAAATACCATCAAACAACACACCAAACAACTCACCCATCGAACCCACAATTGAAACACCATAGAACACCTTCATCCCACCCCCTGATCCACAAAAGAATGTTATGAAACAAATCAGGTTGCTCTCACAACAAGTGCTCGATCTTCAATTAGGGCGAACCACAAAAACACCAAGTAACTTGTGTCCCTATCCATTTGATAGGAGCCTTGTGATGAAACCATTCCCAAAGGGATTTTAGATCCCCAAGTTTGAAAAATATCACGGGACAAGAAACCCTAAAGATCACATTAGGGAATTCCAGGTTCATTGCATGGAAGTCACATATGATGGTACCTATCTGATGCGGCTATTTCCTAGGTGTTTGGCTAGCCATGCTATGGAATGGTTCTCTCGCCTACCTATAGGCATAAAAACATTCCATGAAATTATAGATGCATTCATTAAAAACTATGCATGCAATATCGCAATGGATGTCAGTCTAGAAGAACTCTTAGCTTTGAAACAAGGTAAGAATGAATCATTCACTTCATTCCTACAACGATGGCGATCCAAGGCCAATCAAAGCAAATTGACCATGCCCGAGGAACAACAATTTTGTACCATCATATCCAACCTTGACGGCCTCTTGGCATTCCATCTCAAGGTACAAGGGATCACCATGTATGACTAGCTAATCTCCAAGGCTCTTAGCATCGAACGAGCCCTTATGACACAACCCGTGAGATCAACTTCATACCCCAAACAACAAAACAACCACCCACCCACCAATTACAATGAAAAACCTCACACATGGGTAAGAAACAAAAATGTTACCAATGATGGTGTCGTCGACGCCAAAGTATTCATCAATGCCCCTGGCCAAAATACACCTGCACCACAAATCCAAATCCAACACCAAAAACATCATCAAGCAACACAACAACCAAACAAAAATCAAGCAATTAACAATATCAATGATCAAAGGGGACCACCCCAATGGAACAAGAATTACCTGAAGCGAAAGTACACCACTCTTGGGGAACCACTTGAAGTCATCATGAAGAAACTGATAAACAAAAAACTCATAAAAACTCCCACCTATGAGAATTACCAAGAACCGGATGTGAAACCTCCTTGGTATAATGAGAATCAAATATGTGACTTAGATAAAATCAAAGGGCATACCACGAATATTTGTATGAGGTTAAAAAACATAGTTCAAGATCTCATCGATCAAAGAATTATAAACGTGGAACAACCAACAGGAAACCAAAACCTCAAGATATACATGAATATGATGCCTAACCATGACATTAAAAGGAATAATAACCCAAATTTAAGGGGAAAGAATCCTTCAAGAATGTAAATCATGTGTATGACCATGTTGTTGCATCTCTAGATGACTACTGCGCTACCATCAGTATCAAAGGAAACCATGTCGATTGTGGAGTCATCGTGCAAGAGGCGACAAAGTTACCATCGCAGGATCATCCCAGCCAAACAAAGTCCCTACACCTAGATCTGTCCCCAATGGATATAACATCCTTGATCAGCTCAAAAGAACTCCAGCACAAATCTCCATCATGGAGCTACTAAAAATCTCATCTGCCCATAAGAAAATCTTTGAGGAAGCATTGGCTTCATCCACTATCCCCGCAGATCTTTATGCATAACAATTCCAAGCTATGGTCAGAAATATCATTACGCCAAATCTCCTCACATTCTCCAACCTAAATTTTCCTTCCCAACCATCTCATAACCGTGCACTCCACTTAGAAGTCCTAGTACAAAAAAGAAAAGTCAAAAGGGTCTTGGTGGATGGAGGTGCCGGCTTGAATATTTGTTCTCTCAAGCTCATCAAACAATTAAAAATCTCAGAGGATTCTATCGACAAAGGAAAGGGTATCACAATAAGAGCATATGATGATCAAGAAAGAGTGTTTCAGGGCACAATCAAAATTCCTATTCAGGTAGGGCCATCCATCATGGAAACCACTTGTTAAGTCCTAGGCCTCGACTTGTCGTATAACATCCTCCTAGGACGTTCATGGATTCATGCAATGCAAGCAGTAGCGTCAACTTTCCATCAATGTGTCAAATTCACACATGAAGGACAAGAAGTCACCATCCATAGAGATCCCAAACCATTTTTCTACTACAAAAGCCTCGAGGAAAATTACTATAAAATCCCCCAAGTACCAAAAAATGATGAGGGCCCATCTACACCATAAATTGATCCCGCCACTCTCGCTTCCACTTTTGCAATAGAGACACCTGCCACTCCTGCCATTCCCACCATCTCTGAAGTTAAGGTCATCATCTAGGATAACGGTTGTAGAAACTACATGATCCCTAAGAATGCTTTTGTGGTAGGAGAGTTACCACAATCTCCTAGATCACGGGGATGTTCGCAAGTAAATGAAGCCTCCACATCTCAAATGTCTCCTGGAGACTATCCCAATTTTACAAGTTGGAGAGATCTCGGTCAAGAAGTCATAGAGGAAGATCCATCTCACATGCTATTCCAAGATGAGAGACTAGTAGCTGATTTACCAATGGATGATAGAAGCAAGGGTCTGCAAATGATGCTTGCAATGGGCTATGATAGAAATAAAAGACTTGGAAAAAATGATAATGGGCTTATAATACCTATCATTCCAGAGACGTGAATGGGAAGTCTTGGCCTCAGATGTACCCCTCTGAGTATAACCATATGTGGCCGAGGTCCTCCAATTATAAAGGTAAAAAATCCTCAGTAAACTGCAGCTGAACTGCGCTTACCAGTACCTACAGGTTGTGTCATAGATAACTTCAAATTTGACATAACCGATGTCTGTAGTAGTAGTGATAGTAGTGATGATGAGGATCCCATGACCAAATTACCTAGGCTATTTGAGGATACCACTCTTTTCATGATTAGAACTTTATCCTTTGAATCAGACCATCAAAATCATGAAATTTTCCTAGTATACCCCCAACTCATCGACTACGACCAACGAGGACCACCAGTTCTTGATATATTAAAAAATGATGAGGCGCTCTCAAAATTCATGGGACTATGGGATAAAATTCTGTATGTGGATCACAAAGCAGGGTTCATAATTGAGCTAGATACACATGCCTATTATGAGGAAATGATTGAATCCATTAGTCGCAAAAGTGAGAAACTAAGAATAATATCTAAGTCCTTGAGTGAAAACCACACTGTGGCACTCTTCGACATGAAAAAAGTAAAAATAAAGGATGCATCCAATGGTGAAAAACTCTCCGAGGCACCTGAGGATGGGGGATTCAATCTTCCTTTCAAAGCTCTTCATCAAGAAAAATCAGTAGTCCTGGCAGAAAAATGCAATCCGGTCAATCTAGGAATAGAGGAAACCCCACACATCACATTCTATGCAGAATCATTACTATCAGAAGAACAAGAACTCCTAGCAGCCTTCCTAAGAGAGAGACAGATACAATTTTCATGGAGCTATGCTGACATGCCAAGGCTTGATCCTGAAATCATAGTTCACCACTTAGTAGTATACCCAGAAGTAAAGCCTGTTAAACAAAAGCTCAGAAAAATGCACCCTCAGATCGCCCTGCTAGTAAAAATGGAACTAAAGAAGTTATTAGATGCAGGATTCATTCGACCAATAGATTATCCAAAATGGGTGTCAAACTTGGTGCCTATCTCAAAACCCGATGGGGAATCAGAATCTGCACAGACTTCAGAGACTTGAACAAAGCATGTCCGAAAGATGATTTCTCGTTGCCCAATATTGACATGATCGTAGACATGATGACGAGACATGAAATTCTTTCCTTGATGGATGGTTTCTCAGGTTATAACCAGATAATGATTGCTAAAGAAGACCAACACAAAATGACCTTCACTTGTCCATGGGGGACTTACTACTGGAACATGATGCCATTTGGCTTAAAAAATGTAGGAGCAACATACCAAAGGGCCATGACGTTAATCTTCCATGACATTATTCAAAAAACTATCAAAGATTATGTTAATGACATTCTAGCCAAATCTAGAAGGAGAAAGGATCACATAGCAACCCTAAGTGCCATTTTTGATAGGATAGAGGAGTACAAGGTCAGATTAAACCCAAAGAAGTGCGTCTTCGACGTACAATCAAGAAAATTGCTAGGATACATAGTGTCAAAGAGAGGTATTGAGGTAGATCCAACAAAAGTAAAAGCAATCCTTGAGATGAAGGCACCCAAAATATTAAAGCAATTGAGAGGTCTCTAAGGCAGACTTCAATCCATTCGCAGGTTCATAGCACAGCTGGCAGACAAACAAAACCCATATTCTCACCTACTTCACAAGGGAGTAGCATACAAATGGGATAACAAGTGTGAAGAATCCTTCAATAAAATCAAATAATATCTACTTACACCACCAGTCCTAATGCCACCAATCCCAAGAAAACCATTCATTCTCTACGTATTAGCAACAACACCCCTTGGAGCCCTCCTAGCTCAGCATGACGAAAATGGAATAGAAAGGGCCATCTATTACATCAACAAAATAATGGTTGGGCATGAGCTAAAATACTCATTCATAGAGAAAGCATGTCTAGTGGTAGTGTTTGCATCACAAAAATTCATACATTACATGTTGGCACACAAAATAAAACTCATCGCCAAAATTGACCCTCTCAAGTATTTACTGTCAAAAGCAATGCTCACTAGAAGAATGGCCAAATGGGTGATGATACTATCAGAATACGACATTGAATATGTGGAGCAGAAAGCAATTAAAGGCCAGGTCATTACAAATCAGCTTGCAGAAGCACCAATCTATTTAGAGAATGCTCTCATCTCAGAGTCTAGATGAATCTATTTTTAATCTCAACATAGCTGACCACTGGAAACTCTACTTTGATGGCTCATACACGTAGCATGGATCGGGAGCCGGTGTCTTCTTTATCACCCCACAAGGGGACTGCATACCAAGGTCCTATAAATTGGTGTTTCCCTACACTAATAACATTGTAGAATATGAGGCTTTAACCATAGGTCTCAGAATAGCAGTGCAGTGGCATATCATAGCCCTTAGAGTATACAGAGACTCTCAATTGATAATAAACCAAGTCAATAATGAGTACCAGACCAAGGATGATAAGCTCACTCCATACAAGAAATTGGTGGAGACTCTCAAAGAATCCTTCATGAAAATTACATTTGAGCAGATTCCCAGAGCCAACAATAGAGCAGTAGATGCCATGGCAACAATGGGATCCTTAATGGACATCCCCCACAATGTTCCAAAATATGAATTCCTGATAGAGCAACTTCTCGTGCCCGCATTTGAGGTACCAAAATCAGAATTTGTGTGTGAAATCGTTGGTCCTGGTGATCCTTGATACCACGAAATTTTTACATACCTTTGAATAGGTGTCATACCTGTCGACTTACCCTCAACTTTAAAATGAACCTTTATCAAAAAGGCATCCAGATTCGTCATCCTAGGAGATACCTTGTATCGTAGGATCATAGAAGGAACCTTACTGCACTGCTTAAATGCTGAGGAGGCATTGACCGCTCTAACTGAAGTACATAACGATATCTGTGGTTCACACTCGAGTGGAATGACCATAGCCAAGAAACTTCCGAGGATGGGGTATTATTGGCCTACAATGGAAAGAGAGGCACATCACTATGTCAAAAGGTGTCTACAATTTCAGCAGCATGGGGACCTCATCCAAGCTCTAGCTCAAGGACTTCATCCCATCATCACACCATGGTCGTTTTCACAGTGGGGACTCGATCTCATTGGAAAAATCATGCCCACTTCATCTAATGACAACATGTTCATCATAACCACCATAGAGAGGTGATCCCATAATAGTGGTTTACAATTTTTGGCCAAACACGAAATTATTATTTTTAACTAAATATTCATTAGGGCACCTATAGCACAAACCGTGAGAATTTGAAGATGGTGCAAACTAGAGTCTCATCAAATTTTGTTTATAGATTCTAAAATATTTTTTTCAAAAATTTTTGGAATCAAATTGCACTTCTTTTTCCATCTCCCACAAAATTGATTTTTTTTTAGAAAACAACATTTTTAAAAAGTGACTTCAATTAGTATAGCATAACTTTTTTTCCATGAAGGATAAAATTCTAATTATTTCAAATTTAGATTTGTAACTTGATATCTAGTGCTTACACTTGGTTAGATAGTTTTTATTGAATATTTTTCCTTAATCAAGTTTCAAAGTCAAACAAATTACAATTGAACACGTACCGTATCTTTAACTTTTGCATATGTCAAAATTTAATTTAATTTTTTGTTGGATCAAGGACTTAATATCTAGTGCACTCATATTTTTCAATTTTTTGATAATATTCTATTTTTCCACATGTGAAGAACAAAGAAATTCATTTTCGATGAAAAACCTATGTTTAATAAAACTTAAAAAATAAATACATAACAAAACCGAAACATATTAAAATTATATTCATTGGGTAGCTTGTTCTGGTGAATACCATAATCATTTGAAATAGATTTTAAATGAATTCATTTGATCCCCCAAAAGCTAAATCAAAAGTGATTTTTTATCAGCATTTTGATAGGTGTAAAGGAGATGCATTTATAGGTATGGTTTAAAACTAGCGAGGTTATATCCAAGGGGGTTTGATCTAAGGTGATTTAATGAAACTCTCTTCAATTGGAATCCTTAAAATGGAACAATTTAAGGATTAAATCATTATATTTTCTAAAAATATGTGATTTCAGCTAAAATTTGTTAAGCAGATAACCGGGAAGCAGATATCAAAGTTCATCCTGAACTATCTCATTTGCTGCTACGGTGTCCCACAAGCCATTATCCTAGATAATGGGACACCATTCAAGAATCAAGATGTCCGTGACTTATGTGAAAAATTCAAAATCCAACATCGCTTCTCCACCCCATACTATCCTCAAGGCAATGGCCAAGTAGAAGCCATAATAAAACCATTTTGAAAATCCTCAAGAAAAAAGTCAATGACGTAGGTCATGATTGGCATCTATAGCTCAATCCCACCCTCTGGGCCTATCGAACCAGCTTCTGTACACCTATCAGCACCACCCCCTTCTCCCTGGTCTACGGATCAGAAGCAGTACTCCCCATTGAGATCGAACTCCCATCACTCAGGATATCACTGCAAAACCTCATCACGAATGAAGAGTACCGAGTATCAAGACTAAATGAGCTAGAGCTACTAGATGAGTGACGTATAGATGCTTTAAAAAATTTGCAAGTCTATCAGAATAGACTCAAAAGGAGCTATAACAAGAAAATCAGAAGCAGGACTTTCCAAGTTGACAAACTAGTACTAAAGGAGAATCAAAAGAATTTCCCAAACCCAAGCAACAAAAGAAAATTTGACCCCAATTGGTTGGGACCATTCATTATCACATCAAGCTACAAGTCAGGTGCATATCAATTATCAACACCCAAAGGGGAACCCCTGCAAGAGCCCATGAATAACTCTCATCTCAAAAAGTTTTATGCCTAATCTTTCAAGGTATAGAACCAAAAATCCAAAAAATTAGAAAATGTCATGAAAAAATGGTTACTTTGGTGAAAACCTAGCAAACAGGCGTCTTGGTCACAACAAAAAAAATTAAAACAGAAAAAAATCCAAAAAAATCAGAAAAAGGATCAAAAAATAGTAAAGAGAAAAATCATCCTCTAGTGAAAACCACTTCAGTGGCACTTTGGACAGGTACCTTGGTGAAAAACTTGGCAAACAGGCGCCTTGTGTAAATAAGCACTTTCCATCCACCAGGATCTTTACGGCTTGTTCTGCATCATTCTTCCATTACGTTTCCATCATCCATCGCATCTAAATCTCCATCCTTCACTCATCCACCCGCATCTGCATCATAGCTTGGTCCTGTTTTTGTATCATGATCCCTCCTAGCACTACTCGACCCATCCTCAAGGTCAGTTTGTCCTACCTTTATCGAAGTAGTCTATTGTATCACGCTGGGGGCATGTTATCGTCGGATCGGATTCGTGTATATTCTTGAAGTCCTAAAATCAAAAAATCCAAAAACATCAAAACATCAAAAAAATCCAAAAACATTCAAAACATATCAAAAATCCCAAAAACAGGTCAAAAGTCAGTCAAAAAGTCAAAAGAAAAGTCGTCTTGTTGAACTATGGGTCTTTGAGCCTTGAACGTAGGCAAGGTTGATCTTTGATCATCCCCTGAGACACTTAGGTCAGTCCTTTAGGAGTCAACCATAATAAACTGACATTGCATCATATCGTCATCTGCAAATCGGTCAAGTTGTTAGTCAAACTATGTGGTCTCTGCGTGTATAACGTAGGCAAGGCTAATCTATTGATCAACCCTTGAGGCCCCTAGGATAGGTCCTTAGGTTAGTCTCTTGGTCAAAATCTCAAAAAACCCCAAAAACATTCAAAAAACCAAAAATCAAAACATTTGCAAAATCCCAAAAATATAAAAAATAGCCTCAAAACATGGCAAAATGTCAAAAACATCCAAATATTTGAAAAAATCCATCTGTCTCATCTCGCTTGCACCCACAATAACATCACTCACAATAAACAATCGTCATCCTCAACCTTTGGTGAAACAATAAAAAACAAGTCTAGCAGGTAAAAAGTGAAAACTCAAAGCGTCAAGTCTCAGGTCTAAGTCAATACGTAAGAAAGTTGGTCAACTATTTGTGTCGATAACCCATCATCCAATTGGTCCCATATCAATCATTTGAAAGAACACTTTGGATAAACGAAATGATGTGCCGCCATCCACTAACATGTCTTAGGATGTATCCTTCCTACAATGGGCATTATCTTTTGGCAATAGTTTCAGTTCTTATCCTTAAAAACACATTTCCTTTTGGTTAGCAATATTGAAGAACATTAGCTTGTTTGTTTACTTTATCTTTATCTTTTTGACTTATCTTATTGTGCTCATTTCAAGGACTTCTCGATGATATTCGAATAGAGGATTTAGAGAAATAGGAATGGGGCAAGGATCATTATCTTTTGTCTACTGTACTTGTTGGACGTTCTTGTAATATAACTTGGCGAATACTTGCTTTGATAGGTATGTATGGAGGGTGTTTTGGGCAGCTTGTTGACTATTGCATTGATAGGTTATACCTTACCATGTTTTGGTACGAGGTGTTTGAAACTTCTAAAATGCATCCTAGAAAGGTTTTTGTATGTTAGGTGTGAACAAGAATACTCCTATCTATTTTTCAAGTCAAAGTCCATCACACTAGGTACAATGTCATCCTGGTCCTCTATACCTTGATGCATCGTATCATGTGTGTTATCAAACATAAGAAAATTGGCCCTTTGAAAATCCCAACTCCTTGGCAAGTAGTCATCATCATTTGCATATTCATCATCTTGTGTCTTGCTGAAATAACTTCTTCTCTTTTCATTCCTTCTTTCTCATCACGCTAACAAGGTACTATGACAGTTCATCATCATCATCATCGTCATCAATCTTGCATCCACAAATCACTAGCATATTGCATCAACATATCATATAGGAAACATATGCTTTGCATTTCCATCATCATATAAACATGTTATTATAAGCATAGATAAACACATCCCTTTCTCATTACATTGCATCCATTTTCTCCATCACATTGTCTTCATCACATAAACCATCGCATAACATTCATTTGCATAAACATTTCATAATCATTTCACATTACCATCTACTGCATAATCAAACATAATAGGTACATGAGCATTATAGATAATCCATTGCATATTCACATCGCATAAACATCACAAAGTCATCTCCCACATTACATTCATTTTGCATTAAACATCATCATACCACTTTGCATTAACATATCATTTCATATATTACATCACATCACATTAAATGCATCACATACATTATATTATCATTTAAAATAATATATTTGTTATTCTAAGCATCTTAAAACCATATCATTTGCATCATCAATACATATAATATAAAACACAACCATTGCATTTACACCGCATTATATTGTCCATTAATCATCCATATCAATATATAGAACATCTCATAAATAGCATCACAATCATTTTTTACATTTCATTGCATAAATAATTCCTCATCATTATAAGCATAAATAGGAACATAAAAGAATCCATTACATACAAAGCATACATCCATCCATAATCATTTTATATAAGCATGGTTCACATATCATTTCACGTATACACAATAGATCATCACCATATCATTTTGCATATTACATTTCATATCACATATCATTTGCATCAACATAAATAGATCATCATATATAGATTATAAACGTACATCATCATCCATTCACATCACATATCATATAAATCCATCTGCATATCATAAATAAACAACATAATATAAGACTATCCATAATGCATACATCATCAGAAAGAAATGCATCCATATACACATCCTCACATCATAACATCATTGAATAGCATATAGAAATAGAATCATCCATAAATGCATAAATAAATGGTACACATAACATCATATCAAAATCATCATCTCATATATATATCATCATTAGGTAACTGTCATAGTACAAAATAATCGGATCACTATACATGTGTCAATAAGTACAAAAAGGCCCATCGAGCTATCAAAAAGGAGCCCATAAGGCACAAAAGGTATCATATCAATCAAAAAAAGGTCTACCCATCCTATTTGCTGCCCTTGCCCCTATCACTGTGACCCTCTGCTGATTTGTGGCTGGTCCGCTATGAGTAGTCTGGGGCCCACTCTGCTCTAGGCATGGTCTGATGATAGTGCATGTGGTAATAATTTGCCTCCCGGACGACCTCCCTGTAAGACCAAATGGACACTGTGCTCTGAGAGGAGGAGGCTGCCATGCTTTCCAACTACTATCGTCGGTCCATCTCTATAGCCGCCTATACCTCTGCGACCTGCCTCTGCAAAATGGCCTGGTCTCTCTTAGTCCTAGGTTGATCTCTCTCCCCTATCCAAATCCAAACCTGACTCTGCAGCTGTGCTATCAGTACGTCTCTAGCATCTAGCTTCCCTGCTGGTTGTGCTTGTGCAGGCTACACGTGAGGCTAATCCTCACCCTCGGCTTGTGGTGGTGTACCTACCTGCTCTTGCTACCTAGCTAACACCTACTATTGATCCTACATCTGAACATCAACCTGACCTAGCTGAACTGGCTGAACTGGCGGCCTGACTGACTGATCCTGCCATGCATCGTCTCTCCATCCTTGTCCTCCCCCTTTGCCCCTCGTCCTTCGTCAAGTGGGGACTGCTCCTGGAACTGTCAACCGTAGGGGAGGCCGGAACCAGTCTCTATACACCTGTGTGACGCCTGGATCCGCAAGCCCCTGATTGTAAACCCAAGGCTGAGCCACCAACTGTCTAAAGTTGTCCACAACCTCTGAGGAAGGAATGTATCACCCCCATGAAGCCTGTGACATAGTGCGGGAAAATACAACCACATAATCATCGTTTGGCCAGTCCTGTGGCTCACTGAACTGGCACTGAACGTGCTTGAGCAAGTATCTCTCCACCATGGTATGCTCTCGCCCCTGCATAAACAAGTCCTAGTGGGCAAAGAAAATCTGCTCTGCATTGTCGGCCCATCCGGGCCGACCAAGGTATGAGCACCATGTGAAATCCTGCATCTCATCTAGGACTCTCCTCCAGTAGGGAATCTCATGCTCGCCTGTGTGTGTGGACACACCACCTCTGTAAGGCCATAAAAGGGGATCATTAGGCCCCATCAGTACTGCAACGACTCGTAGTAGAAAATTAATGATGTGCTCCCACGCCCATACGTGGAGAAGTGTAACACCTGCCCCGAGTGCTCTGCCATCGAGGTAGACATACTCGTGTAAGTCTCTGTAAAGTGGAGCAAGAAGAATAAGCCCCCAAGCAAAATAAACTGGCCTATCATGCATCACCATACACTCCCAGCAGAGTCCCCAACCATGACTGAAGTACCGACCTCTCCAATCTGGGGCAACGAGACCTAAAATGATAGCCACAACAACCAAGCAGAAGGGAGAGGCTAGCGACCTGTGATGCTCGAGCTCAATCAAACCCTTGCAAAAGATAACGTCCTCTGTGGTGAGGACTGTGTGACAGGCATCCCACCCAGCATCTATATCAAAAATAACACCCCGACAATGAATCGACAATCTTAGGATGTGCCACACGTCCTCCAAGGTGACAGTGGCCTCGCCGGTAGGAAGGTGGAAATACAAGGTCTCGCTGTGCCATCTCTCGGTAAGCGTTGACATCATCCCAAGGTGAGTACACATGGGAAATGCGTATGCAATGTGCCACAACCCCATGTCCCGTAATTGATTCTACTCTCTATCACTGAGGTCTCACAAGTAACCGAAGAGATCTCGCGACTTGTGCTCTCGGGAATAGAGCTCCCTCGCTGCGTCCTGCATCAAGGAAGGTCACCATGTTAAAATATTTGAAAAAAATTCATGCCGAGCGTCCAAAAAATCACTCCAGTGTCGCTATTTGTGAAGGCATCACAATTTGATTTTTTATCAAACTATGACACTGAGGCACAAAATGTCGAAAGCACACCACCGCGGTGCACTTTTCTGCCGAGCAGTGTAGTTTGAAAAGATTCATGTTTGATGGACCGCTGCCGTGTCGCACTTTGAAATGACCCCGCTGGTGGGGGTGTGGGCGTTGGAGTTTGAAATTTGTTTTCAAACTCCAAACTCCACTGCCACAGTGCAATTTGACACCGAGTGACGCAGTTTGATTTTTGAGTGGCGCTATATAGCGCCACTATAGAGGAGCCAACTTTAAACGCATTTAAATGAACACAAAAAAATGAGAAATAAAGCTCAAGTAAGGATCACTTATCAGTGCCCCAATGTTGGGTGGCTACTGGTATGTCTGGACTCGGTCAGAAATGTGCATCGGGAGCTGTCGTTGCACCATATCGTCAGGAGGTCAGAGCTCAAATCTCAAAGTTGCTAGAGGTTTGTGTGTGAAAATGAATTGAAAGTGACCCCTCAGAGCCCTTTTGAGCTTGAAAATTAGGGTTTTTTCACCCTGATTGGCTGTCCTGCTAGGGTTTTGGACCCTTGAGCCTATTTTTGTCTAGTTGAGGCTGATTTTACATCGTTTTATTGCATTTAGACATGTTTTGGCCTCTTGGAGCCTTTTTGGACATGTCGGGCACCTTGTCCTCTTTTTTCATGAGATTACCCAAAAATCAAAAATTTCGTCCAATCTCTCAAGGGGGCAATATATTGGCATGTTTTCTCTCGCCGGGCAGCAGTGGGGCAAGATTTTGAAAATGATTTTTTTTGGCTTTGATCGAGATCGTTTATTCTTTGAACCAACGCAACGAGTGCATTGCTTCAAAGAAGGGGAAAAATGTAGACACATAAAATGTATTGATTGACATTGTGCATGTGATCCTAACCACTAACATTGCTTCATCCTGAATCATCCTTCGGTCTAACCATTTAATCAAATACCTTTATTTGATTAAATTCATCAATATTCCTTTTCTTAATTAAATAAATCAGTTATCTAATTAAGTCACATTTTCTCGATAATTAAATTAACCATTTTGATCTAATTATCTTATTTAATTAAATAATTAATTTTATTTGATTAAATATCTTAAGTCTATCTATTAAATTAAATAAATTAAAACCTTATTTATTTTAATCTAACATCATATCTTTTAATTAAATAAATAAAAAATTCTTATTTAATTAATCCTTTATCACATTCTTCTCATATTTGATTTAAATAAATGCACAAAATTTAAGTCAAATAGGTCACATCATTTAACCCCTTCATTAAATTAATTAAATTTGATTAATTTAATCTCTTTTCATGTCCCATCCTCTAGCTTTTACCACTTGCACATGAAAATAGATTTAGTTGATTTATTAAATCTCTATTTTCCTCAACAAGGCATCTTTTAAGGAATATTCTTCAAGTTTGAATTCAAAATCCAAGTTGACTTGTCCCTTCCAACAAGGCATTTACTCTCTCTTACATGTCCTTTGCCTTGAGCCAAGTGGCATTCAATGCTTTCTTCCTTCCCTCTTGCATGTCATTTCAACAAATTCAAAATTCAAATTTATGCATTTATTGGCACAATCCTCATAACTTCCACATCCTCCATCCATTCACAAGTTGACAAGTGGCACTTTTCCATTGGCTAATTCTTAGTCCCACATTGCTCTATTTTGAACATTCATCCATTTTCTCAATCTATAAATAAGAGGCTAATCTCCTCATTTCATCATCCACAATTTGAGTAAACTTACCATGCTCAAATCATTAGCAAATTCCATCCATTATCATTGAGTTCATAGCTAGGTTATGCAGATTTTTCTATTGGAGAACTCATCAAGCATCAAAAAAGTGGATCACTCTTCATCACACATCAATCTTGCATCATAGGAGTTTGGAAAGGGCCAATTTTCATATCAAATTGACACCAATTCCCCCATGGGATCAAGAGTTTGTTTGTTTAATTAGGATTCAATCTTTGTTTTATTGTTTTCTTATTGTGTTCTTCATCTCTTTTCCTAATTTAAGCTTTGTAAATGGATTTCATGGGGAATCCTCGTTCTTGCTTGCATTCTATCTTCTAATGTGTTTGTTTATGTTGTTTTGCAGTTATTGGGATTGGGGTTCACACACATCTCAACTAGACTTAAAGTTCTAGAACACCTTTCATTAACCCACTATTTTGACTCACAATCATTCCAAGAAATTTATGTATAAAAAGGATAAAAGTGTGTCATATATACCTCATATGAAGTCTAAAAACTTGTATTTCAAATTCTAAAAGAGTTGAACTTACTTGATCTTCTCACTATACAATATAATATTCATATTTTCTAATGTTAATTTCTTCTACCAACCTTTTTTTTATGAACTATAGACTTACCTAAGAAAAAGCACAAAGTTGTGTCACACTTTCAACCAACTAAATAGTTCCAAATGAAACAATTTCAAGCGAAACTATTTCACCCGAAACTATGCGGCACATATAGTTTGAGTGAAACAGTTCCTCCCAAAACTATACAACCTTTTTTTCCTTTATAAGTTTCAAATGCACCTCAAAACATTTACATGTAAAGTTTCACAGTGAAACATTTTTTACTAGAAGCCTTTTGATCGAAAATATTTTGGTCAACACCATCTATGTGGCATCCTTGTTGAGGACCACCTTATATTTTAAAAAAAAAATTAAACTTTCCACTTGAGCATAATATTTCTTTAATCAGAATGATTTTAAAAAAAAAACTAAAAGTACCTTTTTATAGAGTTCGTAGTCACATTTTTTTTTTTTAATATTTTGATTAGTTGTAATAAGATTTTTTTTAAATAATGCAAGTAGGTTGTAATAATGAAAAATGAGGTTGATTAGAAATTAAAAAAAATGCTAAAACATATTAAAATATTTTAAACATATATGGTGCACTAGAAGAGAGACTCCTCTCTAAAAGGGTATAATTTATTTTTTGAAAATGATAAAAATATAGACAAAAGTTGGTCCGTCAAGTGAAAACTACCAAATTTTATTAAGTTTGACTTTAAAACATTATTATGAGGAAAATATACATCGATTGTCTATTTGGAAAAAAAAATCAAGGAAAAATAGAATTGTTCTCTTTTTTGTGATGTCAACTCGATGTCAATTTTTTCCTAAAATTTTTGGCACTTCAAAATCCACTCTTAAATTTATTAAAAAAATATCAAAACAATTTTTTAAATTTTTGAAAAATCACAAGCATAAACTTCATCAAGAGTTCTACCTTTCATTAATTTACATCATTTCAAAAATTAAAACATAAAGACCACTTTTATGCGATCAAATTTTATTTTTTTTGTTTGTGTTGGTTGATTCCTTTATAAAAGTGTGGCATAGGTTTGTACTTTTACCCACGTTCATTATCTAAACTCGTTGTAGAGTTACATCATTCAACAATAGATAATGCATATATCAATTTTGCACCATCTTTGTACTTCAACACTTCTCATCCTAAGATTCAATTTATAAATACTCATACACCATCATGCTCTCCTTTTCTATGTCTGAGTTCAAAGAAAATTTATATATGATAGAAAACCAATCCTCATATGTATTCTATTCAACTTATAAGACATCTATGAATTTCTAAATTTTGATTCATGATTATCTTTAATAATATATAATATGTTGACCAAATATGATGTTCCTACTATTCAAATTCCCATAAAATATATCAAAGCAACATTTCACAAGCACAACCTATGCATCCCCTAATACATATTAAAAAATAATGTTAATCAAAAACATCTTAAGGAAACAAATGTGTGAGAATTACACTAATGATCTCCTCTAATGGCCAATAGGTAAGAATAACCAAATGGTTGTCCAACTAATGGTAGAGAAGGCCATCTTTGACAACTATGGGAGTAGTGACACACATATTTGGAATGACCATGCTATTGTCCCTAGTGGAGGGACTTTTAACTAGGAGGAAAAGATATTTATAATCTCACAAGAGTGCAATGGGTATATCCCTTATAATCAAGGAGAATTTAAAGGTATTACACTTCCAATATCACTTTATTGGCCCAAACTTACATTGCATGTCAACACATTATAAATCATTAATGAATTGTGGTCATAAAAAATAGAAATGGACATGATTGTGTTAGCTAATAAAATAGTGTTTAGTAACTTTAAAAAAATTGTAATAGTAGTAGCAAACAAAGTGACATTCCTATCTAGGCAATCCCATAACAACGTATTCCACTTTTTAGCCTAATTGAATAATTGAAATCAACAATTTCAACAAAAATGTCATTTTTTTGTCACTTACAGCAAGCAAGCTTGTAAGAAATAGAAGATTATGTGAACTAGTACTATAACTTTTTAGATTTTGTTTGTGGCTTTCAAAAAATTAAATTATCGATTTTATTTATGTATTTTTTGGGAGATTCCTAGAGTTCAAAATTGATAGCATAAATTGGTTGTTGGGCATATTTAGACCAAAATGGTATCTTTTGTTTTTTGAATTTTTTGAATTTTAGAAAAAGTTAAATTTCAAGCTATTTTAGTGGAGTTTCGGAGAAAATTCTTGGTTTTTGGCTTTTTGAATATTAAGAAAATTTAAAGGTTTCCAATGAAATATGATGTTTTAGAAATTTTGGACAAAGGTGTACTTTGTGAAATGCTAAATCAAGACCATTGGATTGATATTGTAAATTTTTTCATAAAAATTTATTGTGCATTATTTTTGGTGCCTTGGTCAAAATGTAAAAATGCATTGAGTTTTGGATTGTCCCTTCATCCTTGAAATATACTTGTAAAGTTTGGTGTTTCACTAATTATGTGGTCATTGAGTGACCTAGTTTTATGTGTTGGTAGCCTACCTCATCTTTTGTGGTATTTCGCAGTGTGAATTCTTGAGGCCATTTTTATGGCTCTTGCTATTTTCTCTTTTGGAGTTAGTTCATTGGATGTTGGAGTGTTCCTAATATTAATCTCATATCATGGAAGTGATTATTTATTACATTCTTGAATGTTGTATATATACTTTGTGCCTTGTGTGATTTTTAGACCATCTCCCAAGTATTTTGTGTGATGTGATTGGCCCTTGTTACTATCTCCTACCATGAGGGAGTGGACCTTTTTGGTTTCATGTGATTGGGAGACATGGAAACCACCATTGGGGTTTAGAGGCTTGAGGATCAAAGGCATCATCAAAATCTCCTTCCTTATTTTTTCATTATAAATTATAGTTAGTCCAATTCAAATGTTAGATGGTTATATTGAAGGACATTTGAGTCCTTTCTTTATGTAACTATAATTATTTGAAAAATATCCTCTCTTGAGATGAATTGTATCTGAGTGAAAATGAAAGTGTACTAATCTTAGTTACATGTATCAGTGTTGGTTCATTGCTAATAATTATTTAAATACAAGTTGAACCAAACACTAATACATGTAACTGATACAGTTACATTGCTTTAATCAATTGTAATTCATTGATACAAGAGAAATTGATGAGCTTAAGAGGCAACAAGATTATGACCTACAACAAGGAGAGTGGGCTAATCAATCCTATCAAGGGTAGCAAGGTTATTTCCTAATCTTAATTATTTAGTTACATTTGAGCTAATCAACATTGAAAACAAGCAAATTCACTTGTACTAAGATTAGTACACTTTCATTTTCCTAATTATTTAGCTGGGTAGCAAATTGAGTTATAATCTTGTTGCCTCTTAAGCTCATCAATTTCTCTTGTATCAATGAATTACAGTTGATTAGCCCACTCTTCGTGCTTGATTGCTTTAAATAATTTGTATCAATGAAAATGAAGCACAAGAGAGGTGCATAATGAGCTTGATGGACAAACTCATCACGTTGTGGGAAATAACCTTGCTACCCTTGATAGGATTGATTAGCCCACTCTTCTTGTTGTAGGTCATAATCTTGTTGCCTCTTAAGCTCATCAATTTTTCTATTGAAATCAAGAAAAATGCTTGTGATTTCACTTGCACTTAAATTATCAAAATCTTGGGGCTGACTAGGAGAGAAACAAGGCTGATTTGCATAATGATGAGTCTCTTGGGGCTGCTGATATGAATATGTAGGTGTCCATGAAGATTGAGTAGGGTGGGGTGCAGGGTGGTGTGCATTTTGTGAAGATTGAAAACCCACAATAGTAAGGTTCTTTGGAATGAAATGGGAGGTATAACCAACCTGATATGGCTGATTGGGAGGTGCAAGGTTGGCATTATCATGGAATGGGGGAGTATACATATGGTTTCCATTAAAATATAACATTTTAATGCATGGAAAATGCCTTGAAAATTATAAAGGAAAGTAAAGGACTAACCAACCAAAGATTTTGGGTACATACCGAAAGAGTCACCCAAATTGAGTTGCAAAGTTGCTAGATGCTTTAAGAATGCCTCTAAAGGCTGAAATGTTGAAGAGTGCACAAACTCCTCAATAGGATGAACTAAAACTAGGTTGCTTGAACCAGTTGATTTTGAATGGAATTGCCATGGTGTTTGATCATATGCCTCAAAATGAAAAATGCATTAAAGAAAACAACAAATTCTTTAATGGAAATAAGTCCCATCAGGCGTGCCAAAAACTTTTGTCACATGAAATTGCACCCTACTAAGCACGGAGCTTAACATTCTAATGAAAAAATGGAAATAACCTCAAGATGTGGGACATTTGCGTGTATGAGGTCGAATCTCCAAAGAAGGCTGACATCCTTTTTCAATCCCAATTGAATGTGATAGTCCAACCCAGCACATGAAATCCTACCACTAATAGCTCACAAGGAAAAGGGGAGAAGGAAAACATGAAAGGGAAGAGAGGTGATACACCATGATGGAGGCACAAAAAAGGAAACTCATAGTTGTTCTTCATTGTAACTCACACATAGCTCTCTCTATTTGGTTGATTTTAGAGGCAAACATGGAGGTTAGGGTTTGACAAGGCGCTGGAAGGAAAGAGAAAAATTTTCAATGTAGCAGTTGCAAACAATTTTAACACAACATGCATACATGAAAATGAAAATAAACACTCAAACATGAAGGTAATAAAAAATTACTCATACATACAAGAGGAGAGAACCAGCAACAATAATTAGCTTCATTAATGTAAAGGCATGTAGCCAATCTTTACAATGGTAAAGTGTGAAATATAGCCTATAAAAGAAAAAACCTAGAGGAGCTAGAAGAAGAAGAACCTTAAAAATGAATACATTTTTTACCTTTATAGATTAGGCATAACTGAGAAAACACAAAACCCAACCCTAACCCTAACCAGGGTTAGCAATGAAGCCTGTGGTGTGCAAACTTGAGCCATCCATGAAAATCGCAACCTAGGGCATGGATTTGAAAGAAAGTCAAAAAATGTAATAAATAGGAAAGGGTACCCATGAAATCCACCTAAGGAAGTGAAAAAATGCATTAATGTCATCCTTGAAGGCCAAAAGAAAGAAATATGGTAGCTAGGAGTAGTTGAATATTAATGGGATTGCCTAGAAAAGTACGACAAAACCATCGCTAGGACCTCATCATGTCGAGAGGACCAACATCTTGGTCTCACTGATATGTACCTTTCTTCTTGATAAAGAGCCTTCATGGAATGTCGAAGGGACAACAATTTATGTCTTGCCGATATCTCTTTGTCACTTTGATGTTGTGCTCTTGCCGATTTTCCTTTTGGTGATTTACACCATCGAAGGCACGCTAGCATATTGAGCTGAGACACATTAGGCTCTCACTGATATTCGTAATTCTTTCTGATACTGTTAGAAAAAGATGCATAAACACAAAGATATGTGTTTCCTTAGCATTCACCATCCATTGTCATCACCATCCTATATGGATGTTGAAGGGACCATCATCTAGGTCTCGCCGATATTGATCTGTCCCTTTGATGAAGAGATCTTGTCATCTATCAAAATGTCAAAGGGACCACATTTCACCTCACTCTGATATTCATCTTTCTCTCCAATGAGGAGCCTTCAGAGATCGGACCTTGGACTGTCGGAGGTTAGGCATCAGGCATCATACTTACCGTGTATCGGGAAGAAGGAAAGAAGAAAGCACAAAGCAGAAGGAAGCGTCAGGTTTCAAACCTCAGACCGTCGGAGGTTGGACATTGGGAGGGAGGCTTACCTTTGAAAGTCAGAAGTAAGGAGGAAGGCTTACCCCCGAAGCTCGAAAAACATGACAGTCATTTTTCGAAGGGAAGCTATTGGGGAGACAAGAAGATGTCAAAGGAGAAGGTTGATGGCTGACACCCGAAAGGAAAGATGAAGAATGGTGAAAAATGGAGAACGAACGAAGATGAAGAGACTTCAAAGGTCAGGCCTCAAACCATCAAAGGTCATCTGAGGTAAGAGGTAAGCAATAAGGGCGAAGGACAAAGGCCAAAACACGATAGGAGAAAGATGAAAATAGAAGAGGAGAGGAATTGGTAAGGGCTAAAGGGTAAGGTCAAAGGACAAAACCTGAAACTCTTAGAAGAAAAGGGGTAAGGAAGAGAAGAAGGAGAAGAGAAATGGAGAAATCATGAAGGTAAGCCAGTAAGTGACAGCTCAAAATTGGGTATGTGCAGGATCATGATGGGCCAAAAAGTGGCGATATGATGGGTATTTGTAGGGTATGTGGCTGACGACTTTTTTTTACCCAAAATTAATGAAACAAAAAGGGTTTTTAAAGGAGATTCTCAGCTTTCCACCAATATAAATTATGCTTTATTTTGAATTTAATAAATAATTATTATTCATTTTCTAGTTGAATTATGACTAAAGTCCTAATTGATAGGTTGATTGAAAAACATCTATAGCTTTCAAATGCTGTCACATTTTTTGAATCCGAAACATGCATCACATTCTATGCTTTGTATACTATAGGATTAAAAAAAAAAAGAATTTCATGAAGTTTTGACCAAGTTAAGGTGGTTAGATGTACAATTTTTTTATATTTTAAAAGTTGTAATAAAAAAAAGTCATAATTAATTGTTTACTTGGAAAAAAATTACAAAAAAATATGCATCACATCGAGACATGAGTCCTCTACTTATATCTTAAATCTTATAAAAAAATATTATCATTTTATTGTGGTTAGGGTGGTTAGAAAGAAACCTACTTATTTTTTCCCTGAATTTAAGTACTACTGCATTGAAATTTCAAATTTTCACCAAATAGATTTTATTTAAAAATAAATAAACCTAGTAGTTTAGAAACTACATTCAATTTGCAACAAATTCTATTCTTACATATATTTGAAATAATATAGATAACTTATTCAAATTTTTACGTCAAGTTGCCTAACTCTGATTTTTTTGAATTTTTCGCCACTTAAGGGCCTATTTTTTCCATGATGATCCTACACATACCCACCACAAAATTCTAGGACTTAGCAAAATTTAGGACACCTCAATGATAAAAACATGCAAGATAGCCCATGTAGGATCTCTCAGATCGGATATTAGTGATGGGTCATCTAACGGTGGCATGAAATGACAACAACTACTATCACAAAGGATTTTCCAAGTCCTATTGCTACCAAGGTTTGTGGGGCATTTTTGGTCTATGCTCTACATAAGCTAGTTTTTAGGGGCTTCCTACTATAAAATAATGAAGGATGATGTAATGAGGATAGAGTGGTACCAATTTATTTAAAGTGAGAACTATTTGGAGGAGCTTCAATTTTTGGTCCCTTGGATCTTCTTGTCAAAGGTGATTTTGGTCCTTCATTTGGTAGCTCCCTTGGGATGGGAAAGGATGTTATATGTGACTCTCTTGTGCCCCTTATGCTAGACAATGGTCACTACACTAGTAGTCTTGGGTTGTTGAATGAGAATTCTACCAAAGGTGGTTTTGTTGAGGATTCTTTTACTCATGGTTACATTGGGAATTCTATTGTTGGGTAGTCCCTTGGTCCAAAGGAAGGATAGAGATCTTGGGTAGATGTTCTTAGAGGTAAAAACTACTATGTTCTCTCTCCATCTCTTTATTTAGTATATTCTCTAGTTGATGATGGATGGTAGCTTAGGCCCCTAATTCAGTTGTGGAAAGATTGTCTCTTAAGGTTTGAAAACACCCTTATTGTCATTTTTCTTCTAAGCTCTAGATTTAACACTGATATTGTTAAAAAATGGGTTTCGAGAAAGTAGAATCTTTGTGGCCACATTGAAGCTTTAGCTATGGAAAATGAATTCTTGTTTTCCTCTTTAATTCATGAGGATTGTGCCCAGACTCATTGTATTCCATGGTTTTTGGACAAAAGTGGGCTCTATATTTAATTGGACATCAATATTTGATCTTGCATTAGTGTTAATTTATAAGGTCCCCATTACGATCAAGTTTTTGGATTGACCTTTGGACTACTAGAAAGTGGAGGTGGTGATAGGTATTGCCAATTTTTTGGCCAGCCATTAACTATTAAAGTAGTTACAAAAGCTAGGTCTCAATTGCTCTAGATGACAAATTTTATGGTTATGCTAATATGGATTTAACCTCTCTCATCTTTGGTTGTTTTTATCTTCAAAAGTCTAGTTTATAGATGCAATAAATATTTAGTTTAAAGATTCTAAAGTTGTTTGCCTCATATGTCGTAGAATAGATCATTCATTAGTGGTGTGCAAATCTAAAATGGGTCACAAAAGGTTTGGAGAGAGAAGGCTTCATGCATGCTTAAGGAAATCAATTCTATATTTTAAATGATATCAATTAAGAGCAACCATGTTGGAGAAATTGGTGATGTGGTGAATTGCAATGTTGCAGTTAAGGATTTCTCCCCTCCCATTGGATCTTCACTAAAAATGAGTCGAGAAATTCAGAGATGACAACCCCTAATTATGTTTGTTGTTTGGCATCCCCTTTTCCTTTCATTAAATACTCTAGGGTTGGTAGTCATGCCCCTAGAGACTCCATGGTTTGTAATGTTCTTGATTTGATAGTGTTATCCAAAAAAATGGCTGGTAAGGGCTCTATATTTGGACTTCTGGATAGGGTTGTGGCTAGAATCCAATCCTCCTTGGAGTCATTTGGCTTAATCCACTATTCTTTGTTGATTCCTAACTTCTATCTCAATTACATGTGTTCTTTGTAGTTGAGAGGCTGCTAACTTTGTGCTCTTTGTAGCTGATAGGCTGCCAACTTTGTGTTGCTAGACTTGATATTAATTTTATAGTACAAGTTTATTGTTGTTGTTTAATTGTTCATTTCCTACCATTATTTTGCTAATCTTTGTTGATGTATCTTTATTATTAGTGAGGCTTCAATACCATATCTGAAATAGCCTTTGTAAAATAGTTTGGACCCTTTCAAAAATTGACCTTTATCCAATAACAAAAAAGTATCTATACCAAGAATACCGTGTAACATCTAAGTGACCAAATTAGATATTTTGATACCTATAAATTGCAAGTATACCACATTTCATAATAACAATACATTCATCGAAATTTAATATTGTAGAACAATTTTCAAAATTTAATTTTCTCAATATTGAAACAATGCATAAAGAAAATACAAGAAATAATAGTTATTAGCAATTGGTAAGATATAAAAGCATTTAAGTTGGTCATCAACAAATACTAACTTTGTGCTCTTTGTAGCTGATAGGCTGCCAACTTTGTGCTCTTTGTCGCAGATAGGCTGCCAACTTTGTGTTGTTAGACTTGATTTTAATTTTATAGTGCAAGTTTATTGTTGTTTAATTGTTCATTTCCTGCCATTATGCTTCTAATCTTTGTTGTTGTATCTTGATTATTAGTGAGGTTTCAATACCATATTTGAAATAGCCTTTGTAAAATAGTTTGGACCCTTTAAAAAATTCATCTTTATCCAATACCAAAAAAAACATCTATACCAAGAATACCATGTAACGACTAAATGATCAAATTTGATAGTTTGATACATAGAAATTGTAAGTATATCACATATCATAATAACATTGAACCACATAAACATAAAAAATGCAATACAAATTTAAATTTAATTTTTTAATTATTGAAACAATGCATAAAGAAAATACAAGAAATAATAGTTATTGGCAATTGGTAAGATATAAAAGCATTACGTTGGTCATCAACAAATACTGATTCTGCCATGGATAAAAGGTAAAACTAATTTTCATCCAAATTTACAATTTGACCACAAAAAATATTTAATTCTTACAAAATTAAGGCCTATTAACAATGGGTACGATTCAAAATCTATATCAATAAATACTGGTGGACCTTGTACCATGTGGAAAGAAGAGCAATCCCCTAGTTGACATTGAAAGCTATTGTCAACCACTTCTGTTTTCTCAGCCAGAGCATTGACGTGCTAGATTCATTTTTCATTTAATGCCATTACTGAGTCACTCAGATGTATTTACAGGTAAAGATCTTTCTCTTTTCTTGGACAATTTTTTACAGGCTATATGCAGCTGACTTCACGGAAAGATAATGGCGTTGGGTGGTGGATTTAATGACCCCTGCCAAACCAGACGTGCAACCTATCTCCTCTATTGGGGACCTGAATATTTATTCAATGTGGTATAAATCGTATGGGCTGAATGAATGAAAAATTTAATGAGTTGAGAGTATGCCCACATAAACGAAGTAATTGTTGTAATTGATCAATAATGTTATTGCAATGACTTAGATGATAATTTAGAGAAGCCTTAGATTTTGCTACTGGTTTTCATGAAATGAATGACATGGATAATTGCAGAAGAAAAACTTAAATGGCAACCAATTATATGGTAGTAGTAGAAATATATCTATATCGAAAAAGTGAACAACAAGAACTATGTTTATCTAGATTAATGATTTGATTTTAATAATAAATGATAACAATTATCAAGTTTTAGATTTCACTAAATAGATAAGTATGGAGTTGAGATTATAAACTTATTAGGAAAAATAAATGGAATAAGGTTAGAGAAGTGTGTTTGATTCAGTGATTGTGGAGATTAAAGAAAGTTGGAAGTTGATTGGAAGAGGTCTTAGTCTCACACATATTTTGGTAGTTTCTATCAATGACCACAATTGCTGGTTCCCTAGAGCATGTGCTCATTCCTAGAGGGTATGATCACATCCTATAGACACACTCTTGGTGTATGACATGCTCACATCCACTAGATGTGCAAGCATCATGCCTACAAGTGGTTGTGTCCTCTGTACTTGTCATTCAAAAATGTCTATGCTTGTCAACATCTATCTTTATTAATACTAGACCTACCAAATATTTGAAGAAAAAATTGCTTAGGGCACATGTAAGAGCTTGTCTCAGTTAAACCCTTAGTAGCATGTTTTAGCAAAAAGTAGTTGAAGAGTTGCAGTGTGTTCACAATACTATGGTGCTAGGGTATGAACATATTGAAATTAATTAAATTCTATTCAAGGATATTGAAACAAAGTGTGGATACTTTTTAGAATTTTGTTGTTAACATTTTCTATTTTTCCACATGCATTAGATAGAGGCCCTTATGTTTCATAAAGAAACCCGTGTTTACTAAAAGTAGAAAAATATCATAATTAAATAATGTATATTACAATTTTATACGTTTGGGAAACTTGGAAATTTACTTTGAGGTCTACAATCCTACAAAATTTCATGTCATGGCCACTCCTTTTGTTCGTCCAACCCCTACTTCAAAACCCAAAGTTTTTGTGAAAACTCTATGAGCAACAATGATATGGCATCAAAGGGACCTTCATATGAAGTACCTTTGAGTGAAGACCAAAACCTTCAATGAAAGGTCCTTCATATGAAGACCCCTTTCATAAAGCATTTTAAGCATGAAACATTTGAAAAAAGAAAACAAGATGACCATTTGAACTCAAGGTCATGATGACATCATCTTCAAATGAAGGTCCTTTATTTGAAGGTATTCATAATTTTTAGTAGCTTGGGCTCATTTTTTTCCCAATCCTAAAAATGGAGCACACTATTGTAGGATCACCCATAATTCTAAATGTAAAATAAAATCTCCAATTTGAAAGCATGTAGCATTGTGAGAATTTGAGAGTGCAAACATCAAGGATCATGACCCTAAAATTAATTTTACAAAACCCTAAAAGGACCCATTTGCCACTGAAGGCGAATGAGTCCTCTGTAGCTAAAAAATAACAACTTTCTGATGAGGTACACAACTTTTTATGCTCTAAAAACTTCCCCCATAGTTTCTATAATAGCTAGGTAGTATTTCTAATTGTTATTTTCATCTTATTTTACACATAATTGAGTGAAACACGTCTTAGAAAAATTGTGGTTCTTCATTTTGTTCATTAAACATTTTGTTGAACCCATTTTTGTCGGTGTTTCATTTTGGTGAACCCGACTCATTCAAAATTGCAATCTTCCAATTTTTGGAATCTCTCATTGGTATCTTTAGATCTTGCATAAATTTGCATTTAGATCTATATTGAATTAAGATTTCATTTAGGGTTACTTGTTTTGCATTAAAAATATTGCATATCATATAGGGTTTAGATTTGCATTGTGTTGCATCTCTCTAAATCTGAAAATTACAAAAACAAGTCAATCATTTTGCATCTCATTTAGATATCATACAATTACAATTGAAAATCAAAACAAAATTGTATTTCAAAGTAGGCCTTGAATTTCATCTTTTCATTACATTTTTACATTGAACTTCTGGAAAATATGAAACTGAAGCTCACTGTCTTAGACCTAGAATGAAAGATATAACTGAGAACTTGCAAATCATTAAAAAAAGTGTAAAAATACCTAACCAAGACCCATTCTCCTTTACTGGAAAATAAGTCCCTAATCAGGTTTGATCTAAACCTTCTGGTAACTAAAAAAGCATCAAAATTCACTCTAAATTCCACAGAAAAATCTCAAAAACATCTAACCAAGACCCATTCGCCCTTACTGGTGAATGAGCCCCTGTTAGCTACTATGCATTTTTAGGACATTAAAATCTCAATTTTTAGCTTCTATTTGGTGCTATTACCTTTTTGTTTTTGTTTTTTTGATTTGTTTCATCAATTTTATTGCATTTAAGCTTAAATTGCTTCATTTTAGTGCATTGTCAAAATTCAAAATTGCATTTACAACATTTCATTTTCAGTTTATTGCATCTGAAAATTGTATTTCATTCTAGGTCATTTCAACATGTCATAGATTAATTTTCTAAAATGTTAATATTCGTCTTTTCCAAATTTGCAAAGAAAAAGTTCAATAAGCATGTTAGTCACTCATTCAATAAATTTCCTATTTATGAAAGTCTCTTAGTGAAAGAGAGTCAAAGTGTTAATGCTTACCTTAAATCTACCCCCTTCCTATCTTTCTTATTTGTTAGAACGATGTGATAGAAGAGGATACAAGCATAGACAACCATGACAATCATAATTGCTTTTCTCCCGATACCTCTCCTATTAGTGACAAAGGTATTTCGGTGAAAGAAGATGCAATCATGGAGAATCATGAAAGTATTGTTTATCTTTCTCCTCCTCCACCTTGGAAAGATATTATGACACAAGACGATGAGATCATTGACACTAATGTACCTAGTCTCCATTCATCTCCCAAAACCTCCCCTACTTGTGAGAATTCTTTAGTGAAAGAGGATACAATCATGAAAAATCATGGAAATCACATTTATGAGGACCTAACATGTTGGTGTTAAGAGATACATTGATTGAGAGTTATGAGAATCCTACCTCTCCTACTTGGAAAGACATTATAGGACATTGGGATGTAGTTGTAGATAACCATGACAATCAAATTTGTTCTTCTCCTAATATCTCTTTTATATGTGAAGAAGATAGTTTGGTGTTAGAAGATAATCTTATTGGAACTCATGAGAATCTTGTTTATCCCTTTCCTAGTGCCCCTACCATTTGGGAAGATCTATTTGAATAAAAAACTCCAACCATTGGTGATCATGAAACTCATAGTTGTTCTTCTCTTGAGGCCTCCCCTATTTGTGATGAAGCTACTTTACAAAATCTATGAGATGAACCTCTTGAAAGCTCCCCTACTTAGGTAGATATTATGGCACAAGAGAATGAAACCTTAGAGAGACATAATGAAATCATGGAGAATCATAAAAATCAAAATTGGACTTCTCCTAATTTATCTCTCCTATTTATGATGAAGATACTTTTTTGTTAGAAGATCCAATTGATGAGAGTTTTGAGAGTCCTATTTTCCTCTCTTCTCCTAGGAAAAACATTATCAAACAAGAGAATGTCATCATTGATAAACAAGAAAATCCAACCATTGATTACTCCCTTACTTGTGATGAAGACACTTTAGAAGAACCAAACATTGAATCTCATGAACATCTAGTTCATTGCTCTCCTAAAAACTCTCCTACTAGGGAAGTTATCATGGTGCATGAAAATGAGAACATTGACACATGTCTTTCAAACAATAGTGATGTGGCTTCCTTAGATGAAGATGATAAAGTGACATTAGACTCCCCTTCGCTAAAAAATCATGAAAATAAGGACACATGTGTTGAGGTTATGAACATTAGAGCTCCTTCGATTCATCTAATTATTGAACCACCTAAGCCTCAACTTATCATTCATCCACCCTCACAACAACCACAAGTTAAAAATAAACCCGTGCTCATATTAGAACCACCTCAAAAGTAACTCGATGATGATAATGTTTCGTAGCAACCTAGTTACAATGAAATTGTTCATTTATATAACAAAGTGTATACAATCAAGACTGATCTTGAACTCCAAAGTTGTTTGCATGTCAAGGAGGAAAAATAAAAGCTTATTGAAGAGGTCACAAAATTATTGGAAGATGCTTTGAGTTCCTTTCATTTTATACCTACATCCATGGGTGAGTACAATATCATAACAAAAGAGTCTATATAGGCAAACGAAAAAGTGGTAATGTTAAAATACAAAATTCAAAAGCATTCACTTCAACCACTCTAGAAGAAAAAACAACATACATGACAAAATTTGATAAACTTGATTATGAGAAACCTCCCAACCCAAAAAAAATGAAAAATATTTATGGAAAAGGTTACAAACTTATGAAAAAACTTGGGTATAGTGGAAAAGGATGTGGTGCTAGAGAAAAGGGTATTCGTGTCCCTATAGATCCTAACACACAAGAAATGACTCATGGCCTTAGTTATTGTCCTTTGATAGAAATCAAACCATCAAACAAACCTTCACTTAACATCAACAAACTTTGATTTGTATTGCTTCTGGATTCGATTGTGTAAGGATTTTTTTCATCAACGTTTCAAATCACACTCCGTGATCCATCATCAGGATGTAAGAGAGCCAGAGGAGAAAATGAATAATTGCAGACTCAGACTAAATAAAAAGGAAGGGTGAGGAGGGAAAGATGCACGTAATTCAAGGAAAACATTAAAGAAAAAGAAAAAGATGAACATAAAACCAAATTAAATGGAACCAACACAATGCAAAAGAAAGGAGGAAAAAAAGGAGGAAAAAATAAAAAATAAATAAAAAATTGTTTTAAGGGAAGGAAAAGAACAAAAAATGCTCAAAAGGAAGAAGCAAAGACGAGAAAACTTGAAAAATATAAAGTGCAAATATTGAATAAATTAAATGATTAAAGGAAGACCATGAAGAAGAAACAAAACAATATCACGGAGAAGAAAAAAGACAGAAAAACAAATAAATAAAAAGGAAAGAAAAATATGAAATGGAGCCTAAGATCAAGGAAGAAACCCAAGAAATAATACATCGAAAACTGATAAAAATATATAAACCAAGAAGCGAAAAACAAGCAAAAGAAGAAACACTAAAAGAAAAATTAAATAAATATAAAAATGAATATAAGTATACACCAAAAATAAGTATAAGGATAGATATATAAATAAATATAGCGAGACGAAAAGAATTTTAAAAGGGGGAGAACAAAATAGAAGAAGAAAGAAAACATCAAGAGACTCAAAAATAAATAAATAAATAACTAAAAATAAAAGTAGAAATATTATAGAATTAAATGAAACAAAATAAATAAAAAACAAAAGAGATGACTAAAAAAGACTTAATAAGAGATTTATCTAAGATTATTTAATTAGATTGAAACAAAATAAATATAACCAAAGAAATAAATAAAAAGGCAAGAAATAATACGAGAAATAAATAAAATATATATAAATGATGATAAAAATAGCTATAAGACACAATGAGTATACAAAAGAGATGACTAAAAAAGACTTAATAAGAGAGTTATCTAAGATTATTTAATTAGATTTGAATGAAACAAAATAAATATAACCAAAGAAATAAATAAAAAGGCAAGAAATAATACGAGAAATAAATAAAATATATATAAATGATGATAAAAATAGCTATAAGACACAATGAGTATACATATATATACATAAGGGACAGACGGATAGAAGTACGAAAATAAATAGGTATAAATGTATATATATATATATATATATTCAAGTGAATACACACAGACACACATATATATATATAAGGCAGAAACAAAAAAGAAGAGCAAAGGAAGGAGAGCCAAAACAAAAAGAAGAAAGGCACAAAGCAACAAAACAACTGAAGAACAAGACACCTTAGAATGAAACCAAGGACACCAAAGATGGTAAGAAGAACAATGAGGAGGGCAGAAGAAAGAGATAGCCTCACCACCAAGAACACCAAAAGGAAGCAAGAAAAGAAGCAAAAAGGCGGAAGACAAAGAGACCTGTGGTGGGGAAAGGGAGCACCTACCACGCTTAGGGAAGAAACTAGTTGTGAAGGTTAGAAAGCAAGGGTTGCCACGCTACATCAGGATCTAACCCCTCATCATGGTTAAGGCTAGAGGGGTGGTTGTTAATGGGATGGCTTCCTTTGAGCTTCCTCTTGAAAAAAATTGTCCTCTTTGTGATAAGATCCGAGTGTTTTCAACAACCTTACAAAAGATTCTTCCAACACAATTTTAACTTTGGTGCATCCTGAACTGATAGATACTACATGTGGGAATATCTCATTACATAGGCATCAAGTCCATACTTTTTCTACTCATTATAATCAATAACAATAGTTGCTACTCGTTGCCATGTAATAGTTGTAGGATCATAAGATACTCACTATTGCATGTTTTACATTAATTTTGAATCATTTCCTTTTTGCGAGGAGCAACATACCATCATCCATTCTAGGCTCATACTTGTCTCACACTAAGTGGGGGCAAGGGGTTAGGTAGCCTTGTCCTTGTATGCCACTTTTCGTTGTCTCTTTTGGCTAGTTGACCGCCTTCCATGTATATGTAAGAGAAAGTTTGGGATGTGAATGGCATGCCTTAAGTTGGCTCGCATGTGACATACTTTTCTTTCTAGGTTTAGCTTTATATTTGTGGGGGCAACCAACCCTTCCTATTTCATGACACAACTTATTTCAGAAACATATGACTTGGCATAGGGTTTTTTGAGGAAATCTCTCATGTCAGGACAAAATTATTGGATACTTTAAAGCAATTTCTCACAACAATGGTGTAGCAACCACTTTAAAGTGGATTTATACATCGATGATATCTTTTGGAAAAAATTTCATGGCGCGATTTTTCCTTTTTTCTTGTGACATGTCCTGTTCTTGGTGGTGTCATTAGGTTTGATGTCGTCCAAGAGTGTTCGATCTATTGTCATGGCATGATGCAAACAAGGCATCCCATGAGTGATGATTTGACACTTTTGACTTGTCCTCTCTTGGAGACATTAGGCACAATGCTCCCGAAGAGGAATATCGTTACACAAACAAAGAAAAATCCCCTTTAACAATTTTTTTACATGATATTCAAAATCATTTACAAAATCATTTCATTGTGATGCCTTATTGAGGTTACCAAGAGGATGAATTTGGTATGGTTAGTATGATGAGAAGCTGATACACTAGCATGACTTTGGATCATTATACGATGGGAAAACGACACACTGACATGCCTTTCTAACTAAACCACTTCATTGGGAAAACTCACCTAGTGGACAGACTGAGGTTCCACTACCACAGAGTGAGCAATGCATGTTATGGACAAACAACCCTATCTCACATTGCGTTGAAACTGTTATGCTTGATCCTTTGTTTTTGTTTATTTTTCTTAGCCTTTGATAAGGCATGAACATGTGTCTTTGTTATTGTTGCATACTTAAGTGTCTTGGATGTCTACTTTAGTGTGAGTTTGACATGGGGTCATCCTCTCACTAAAGTGGGGGAAAAATGTATTAATGAAAAAAGTAAGCCTTTTTCCTTACTTGATTTGATAATTGACATTAAAACTGAATTAATGATGTCTTGGAGTGGTGTTGTAATGTGTTGTACACATTCACACTATTCTAGGACCTTTATTTGACTAAAACATGCCTTAATTGATCCTTTGTAAGGGTGTTGTAAGGTGGTGTAATGCACTTTCACACTTTTCTAGGATGTATTTACTTAATTAATCCTAATGGGCCCCTTTGTAATAAAATGTACATAATGTGGACCTTGTTTAAGTGTTGTAAAGTGTTATAAGGAACTTTCACACTTATCTACGTGGTCATTAATTAATTGTGGGTAATTGGAGTAATTGACCCACTTTAATTCAAATTTAAGCCTTAACTTTGACACCTCCCGAAGATCTATCCCGACACTCATAATTTAATTAACAAAATATTTCTCTAGGAAAAGTTTGGTCTTGGAAAATGGTGTCAGGACCCATTCACCATTTAGGTTGAATGGGCCCTCCCTTAACAGGACCCCCCTTTTTCAGTTGATCTAGAATGGGTTTTTAGCCCTCTTTCAATCCCTCGGGGTTAGGTCCTGGTAAACTGAGCCAGGACCCATTCGCCCAAGGTGGTGAATGGGTCCTCCCTTAATGAGACCCCCCTTTTTGAATTTCATTCTGGTAGGAATTTAATAATATTTCTTTCCAGATCTAGTGTTGTCCTTAATTGTTTGAATTTTGGGGTTAATCTCCTAATTTAGTATAAATAAGGGGTTAATTCACATTGTTTCTTCTAACACAATCTAGCAAGCTTATGTGACTTCAAGTGATCAAGTATTAGAGCATTACAAGAGAATTCATAAGGCATCTCAAGGTAGATTTCAAGAGTTTATTGCAATAATTCAAGATCATATCATCATGACAAGGGTTTGGAATATAGATTTTTGGGACCTACTTGCTTTCTATCACTCCTAGGGTTTTTCACCTAGAAGGAGAAAGGTGGGCCAAAAATGCTTAATGTTTCATTCAAATTAGGATGTTTGTGATGTTGTTAATGCTAAATGAGATGATATGAATGCAGCTAAGCTATGAAACTGATCAAATATGAACGCAAAACTAAGATTTAAACTATGTTTGAAAACACATTGTGTAATGCAACAATGAACTA
>VDFB02000003.1:355948936-355969254 GCA_007258455.2 Sequoia sempervirens | reverse complement strand
TGAAATATTGTTGTAGATTATGTTTTACTACCTTTGTAAGTAGTTTAGTAAATATATGATCATTAAATGCTTCATTTATATGGGATTGGGTTATTTCTTTGTTATCAGTTTCATTTGTTTCACAAGTTGCAACATTAATGTGGTCTTCCCCATCAAATTCTTTTCCCAAAGGGTTCCCTTCTTCTTGAAACATTCTTACTCTTATTCTAGGGGTCATAGGTGATTGTTCTAATCTTCAACCTAGGACTAGTTAATGTATGAGACCTAAGATTACGATATGACTCTAAGATGAGATATGAGAATGGTATGGTATGATAAGCTTGATATGATAAGAATGCAAGAGCTCAAGGAAATTCTAGGTTTGAAGCTAATTAGGATGCAAGGATTTACTTGTGCTATGATGGATAAACACAAGGATAAGTGATCAAGAGATGGTAAGTGGGAGATGATGAACTCCAAAATGATTTCCCTACTTGATCATAATGGTAATTCCATAACTCAAGGATGATAAACCTCAAGTGATACAGGCGATTAATAGCCAAAGGTTTTATTTTAAGACATAGGAAGAGTAACCTAAGTGCAAGCTAAAGGTTTGATTGACCAATGATTGATATGCAAGGGAAAAGGATATTCAAGGACTAGGTGGAATGCAAGGATTAAAAGATCATAACATGAAGGATGATGCCCCCAATAGGTTTAAATGATAGGTTCATTTTTTGGTGTTTTTGTTGTTTGACTTTTTGGACAATTTTTGAGATTCATAGGGTAAGTGTGGTATTTGATTGTGACTGAAAATTTTTGTTCATTTTTTATTGTGAATGTTGTTTGATTGTTGAAATTGAGATAAAAGCACATTCAAGTACAAATCCTAAGCTAGTAGAGACAATATTTTTTGGATTCCCAATGCGGATAAATATGAACCACACTTATTCAGATCAGATAGCTTAGAAGTTTGGTGGAAATGGCTCCCCCTTACATGGCACACACTTCTCAGGCATGCCAAACTTTGAACTCCCAAAGACGTGAAGATCTCAAGGAACTTTCTATCTCAACTTTGAACTACAAGAATGTGGGAGAGCTTCAAAGGTCTAACCTCCTACACCAACAAATAGAAGGATTTTGACTACTACAATAGTTAGTTCTTAGTAAGGGCTTTCATTCAAGTGGCCATACATGTCGTGATTCGCTTCGGTTAGGAGGCATCCTAGATTGAAAAGGTTGCACTTGATAGGTTTTTACGCGCCACAAGAGTGCTGAGGGAGACATTCATCGATATGACACATTCACACCTATTGCTCATGACTTTTGTCACAAACATATTTTTTATATGGTGGTTTGAAAGAAGCTTGGCCTTAGCTATGTTACTACTTGGGTCATTCCCTCTTTTTAGGGAGGCCCTCTAAGAAAAGAAAACTTGAGCATCGCTAACACTTTTCTCTTGCACCCAAGACCATGAAAACCAAGGGAGAGGATAGTGTGTGTTAGTAGTAGGTCCAATCAACAAATGCAAAAGCATGTCAAACACAAAAAATAGATGTTCTTTTTAAGCACCAATCGAAGTGTTTGCTATACTAAGAGAAAATTGGTTTTAAAAATCAAATCTTCAAGAAATGTCTTGTACCAAATGTCACTAGTAGTTTCAAGCCTCCAGTCTTTGACAAATGAAAGTTTAAGTTTTTCTTTTTTAGTGGAGTCTTGGACAAATGAACCTACAAAAAAGCCAACGATTAGCAAAAAAATTAAAATTAAACTAAAAAAAATGGCTTTAATCTAAACCTAACTGAATTAATCCAACTAACCAAAAGTAAATATAAATTAATTAAAGCTAAATTAAAATTAAACTAAATTAATTCTATACTAAATTACATATAAACTAAATTACATATAAACTAATTAAATCTAAACTAAATTAAATCTAAACTAAAATAAATTACTAAAATTAATCTAGATTAAAATAAACTAAAAGTTGGTGTGGGAGGCCTAGCTCGATTGGTTAAAACATCTTGTTGTAGGAAAGAGGTCACGAGGTCTAGTTTCCCCCCAAACTCATGGTACCGAAGGGTGTGTCATGCCAGTGCCATTGGTCACATGAAAATTTTTTACTAGGCACACTGCAGTTTATAGGGGGACAGAAAAATTTTTACTAGGCACACTGTAGTTTATAGGGGGACAGATACCTGACTGATTCCTATAGTCTAAAAATAAATAAAAAAGATAAACGAAAATTTAATTAAAATTAATCTAATATTGATCTAAAAACTAACCAAATTTATTAGTTAACACTAAAATTAATCTAAATCAAAATTAAAATATAAATTAATAAATTAACCTAACTAACAAAAATAAAAATTATAAAATTATAAAGTTTATTCTAAACTAACTATTAAAAATTAAAAACTAATTAATCTAACAAACATAATGAGAATTAACTAAAGATCTAAAAAAATCATGTCAAAAAAATGTGCATGTGCATGTAATCGATAGGAACCTTCCTTTTTGTAACCATGGCCAATGCCTTCTCAATCTACCTAGATACTCTGAAATAAGCACAAGACTAGAATTTTCTGCTAGTGTAAATGCATAAGCTTTATGAAAACATGTCAGTGAAAAGCAATATCAAGAAAATAAAAGAGATGGAAAGTGATATCATCAAGAGAGATCAAATTATAAAATAATATGATATACACTACTGAGAAAGAATTAGCTACCTTATTCATAAATAATTAGAGTGATAAAAACAAGGGTGCAAGATAGATTCATGTCACATTTATACTATGATTTATTCCCTTTGAGTTGAGAAAGCTTTCTGATTACTCTTGGCTTTCCATGATCATTATAACAAGTGAAAAGTATCACCAGACTTTAGCAAATTGATTGGATCTATCAGCACCAACATAGCTTCTAGGACGGTTGAACTCAGGAGTAGCTAGTTTGAGTGCTCAAGTAAATATTTTGATTGAATCCAATATATGTGTAACCCAAAGCAATAAGAAGTGGGAAGGTAGGTGATTGTGCTTCCCTACATTCTTCTGAGGTAGAGGTTCTAAAGTAGTGGGCTTGGTGGGCTCCCCTGGGCTTCTGTTCTACTGATTATTTCAATAGCTTAGATGGGTGATGACAAATTTTCAATCACTACCTCAAAGAAGAGAATAGCACAAATGCAACTCACTGATTATTTCAATAGCTTAGATGGGTGATGTAAAACTAAATTATGCAAAACTAAACACATGCATTTAAAAGAAAACTAGCTCCTTTGCTTCCTATCATCAAGATCTTGTATTATGCATTTGGTGCTCTCAAATTTTCACAAGCACAAATGCAACAAGAAGCTATGATGAATGAAATGTGTAAAGATCAGATATGCTTTTGAAAACTAATATGCTTTTTGGTGAGAAGAGAGGTGGTTTATATAGATTTCCTCATGGGATGGATTCATGTTGTAGGAGAAATGTGTGATTAGAGAGTGAAGTGGAGAAATGAATGTTTATCTCATATTCTTTAATCAAGTGCAATTGATTGAAATGAAAGAAATAAATCGGTGGCCTTATGATATAATGAAGGTTTAGGAGTTTAGAATAAAGTGGATTTGTGAATTAATGGATGATTAAATGGATTTATGTATTTAAATGATTTAATGAAATATGCAATGGATGCAGATTAATGTAAATGTATGTATGGATAATTTAATAATAATGTGAATAGAATATTATGAAATGATTTATAGATAAATGATTGTGCGAATGGCTAAATGCTTATAATATTTCAATGATTTAAATGAATTAATGAATGAATAGAAGAAAGTATTAAATGAATTAATTAAATAGATAATAATATCCATTTAATTAATAGAAAAAAAATAGGACAATTGTGAGGACAGATTTTGAGTGTCTACATTCCTAACTCATTAATCTAATATTTGATCTAGCATCTAATTTCTCCTTCATCTGAGTCATTTTCTTAAAATATTACCAAAAGAAACTCTATTCCTTTTCTTAAGCTTAAACTTGATGAATTGGATCCTTTTGAAAAAAGTGGACATGGCTTTTCCAAAAGAAGGTTTTCCTTCTAGCCACTAAGCTCTCACAAGATCATAAATATTGGGACCTCGAAGCCACATAAGCTGAAATTTAAAGGGGGGGTTTTTAGAAAGAGAAAACAAAGAGGAGGAAAACTTAATTGACTAATGATTCAATCCTCTCCACCTAAAAATTTCAAAATAAGAGGTCCAATTATTAAGTACCCAACAATATGAAACTAGAAATTGATCAAGCCTTTTATAAATTAAATCATACCCACAACATCTATTGTTCCAAATAAACATGTCGTTATTGTGTTTGACACCTACCAATCTAAGAAAAGATAAATTATCTCTCAAAAAAATTGAAGATGGGTCCAACTTATTCAATCCACCTAATTTATCATCAAGGCTAATGATAGCATTAAAATCCCCAACTAAAACCCAAGGAAGAGAATCAACAAAAGAAATAAAGAAAATAATGTAATACTCAAGCATCACCTGTCCTTGAAAATCTATGAAAGCATATATATTAGTAAAGAATAAGATATTTTGAGACTCAAAGAAAATATCCACCATTGATAAAGAATGTCTACTAGCTATCCAACAAGGAGTAAGCCTACAAGGATCCCATAAACAAGCTAATCATTCAATAGACCCTCTCACTCCAATACACTTATACTGGCCCCTCTTCCAAATTTTTGAAGGGAGACCATATCTTCTACATAAGGTTTAGTTTCTTGAATAAATAAGGTTAAGTTTATGATCTTGAATAAGAGATTGAGCAACCTTTTGATGAGGGGTGCTACTCAAGCCCCTAGCATTCTAGGAAAACACAATCATTTTTTAGAGTTTCAATGTGAGAATTTAAGGCCTTAATAACACCTAATTCCACTAATGACTCTCAAATCATCTTTATCTTCTCCTATCCTTGCTCCCTTCCAACCTAATACATTTTCTCCATTCCTCCTTTTTTCAATGAATTTTGTTGAAAGCCCAAAGTAGGAGTTTTTTTCATACTTTCCTCCATAGTTTATAAATAAGGAGGAGAAAATCTAGCATGATATTATCAAGAAGATTGGCCAAAAAGATTCTCTATCAATGAATGGCAATTTGTATAAGGTATAGAAAGCGCATTATTGTCTATAGAACAAACTACATTAACAACCTCTCAATTCTAAAAATTTAAATCAATATGAATGAAATTTAGTGTTCTCCACTTCATTAGATACCATTTGCTTCCCTATAGATCCTCAAATTGAAATTGGGTTAAATAGAATTTGAGGGTCAACATCTTGATCAAGACTATATTCCTTTTGCATAATTTATTGCATGTCCTTTTCTATTTCATCAAAATTCTCAAGAATATCAAACCTATTGCTAAAAGTGTTTCTAGGATAATCTTTTATTTGATGAAATAAAGACTTTCTTAAATTCTAATATTTAATAGGAATAAACCCATTTGAAACCCGTTCATTTATGGAATTTCCTTTATTTGTGGTACTAATTACAATAACTTCTAGTGAAATTTGTGATACCTCTAGCAACTTCTTAGGGATATTTCTTTAAAGACAACTGTATACATGACATCCACAACATCTAAAAGGGAGGGCTTCGTAGTCTAATTCTTGTATCCATTTCATATTGCTCAATCTTGACTCTAAATAATCATGCAAAGCATTATTCAAATCAATTTCAACATAGATGTGAGTATAAATTGTTACCTTTTGTTCCAGCGTCTGATGAGATGGACCCAGAGGTGTTTTAGAGAATAGTTACTATAGATTGAAACCTATTAATTTTACAAAATTCTACAAGAATTCATAGTAAACAAACACAAATTGATATCTTGAAAGGTGGTTATTCCATTGGATCAAAACCCACATGCCATATTTGATAAATAATCTTGCCTAATTTTTTATTTTTTACTTTTTTGTTAATGAAAGGGGTATCCCCGTGACCCAACCCAACACCCAAAGGGGCGAGCTAAGGTGAGACTAGTCCCTTATGGAGGGGACCCAAAAACCCGCAAGCCAGTCCCACCTAGGTATACTCGAGAGCAAAGTCAAACCCAAAACCAATGGAGAGAAAACCCACGGCCCAAACCAACTCTACTACCCATGCAAACTAATCTTGCCTAATTATGAAAATATAGACCCCCTCAAAAATCATATTTTGATCATCCATTCTTTAAAAGACAACAAAGAAATGTCCATTTGTAGCTAAGTTGATTTCCATATCCCCTCGAGCTACCAATTTCTTTGAATCCAGATTAGAAAAACTGACATGGTGAAGATTCGAATACCCATGAACTTGCAAATCAAACCACATCCAAGTTTATGTGCAAGATTGGTCAATTCTCAGTCCTCTGCAAAACACCCATAAGAAAACGACTTGTGATGAGTCTCCAATTTATGTTCTGAACTAAATTCGTTTGTTGCATGTAGCGCAAAATGAACAGAAACATCTTTCCCAAAAGAGGAGAGGATTCACCAATATGAATGATAAAGGGGGGTCCCCAGGGCCCCAAACTGCCACCATGCAAGAGCCCATAGAAAATCCATGCAACGATGAGTAGGTCACTATACGTAAAGAAAAGAACTCCGTAGAAAAACCTTACGCTATTTCAAAACCAAATACCAATGAAAATGCTGCAAAAAAAAAGTTTCATGACACTCAAGTACTCTGAACTAACATGCAAAGAGATGGAGCGCATAAATTAGGTCGGTTAAATCCTCGACGCCATTATTCTAGCATCTGCATATTTTTTTACTATTAGGGTCCCTTTTCAAACTTCAAACTTCAAACTTTTTCATACTATCATATTAATGAAGATTTTGTACTTTTTATTTTCTATGCTACATATGGTATATATTATGTTTCTTTTTATGAGCTTATAGTTTCTTTTATTGGTTATTCCATGGGTCCTCCATCCTTTGCAGATTCTTCTTTTGTCTAAAAAGTTGATATTTACATATTTGTAAAGGCACTTAGTTTGAGCTATTAAAATCAATTCTTCTCTCTATTTATTCTCAAAACTCAATCTGTAATCATACTTATATTCCTTTTAGAATCATGCAATTAATGTGGCTCTTCAAACACCACCACCTAGTACATCTTTTTCTGCCATAGTGATAGATGTACCTAATTCCCCCCAACTTCCCTCTATTTTCTTCTCAAGCATTTTTTCCTAACAATGCATATAATTCTATTACTCATATCCATGATACTAGTTGCAATATAAAGAATGCATCCATCTTACTTTCCTTCCATCCAAAAATATTAATCTTCTTCCTTTACCTCACATACCTTATAAATTCCTAAGTTATGTGACCCCATGAAAAAAATAAAAATAATGTGTCAAGATTTCCTTCCAAGACCACCTTTAATTTCCTCTCAATTATATAGAAGTCCTCTTGCAAGCCTTATAAAAAATCCATGTTGGATCAAGAACTCAACTCATCAAAATTTCTTGCATACTCAAATCTATTTGAAATATTTTATTTTGTTCTTCTAAGATTTTTTTTTTCTCTCCATTATTCAAGAAGATCTCCCCCTTCTAATTATTGATAGATATAAGAAAAGAATTCTTAACAAGTTCTTACTGACAATGGTTTTAGCCTTAACTTTTGTAGTAATAACTTACTAAATCATATTAAAATCAATAGGGTATGTGCAGGATCATGATGGACCAAAAAGTGGCAATATGTAACTGATATGATGGCCCATGTGGCTGACAACTTTTTTACCCAAAATTAATGAAATGAAAAAGGTTTTAAAGGAGATTATCAGATTTCCACCACTATAAATTATGCTCTACTTTGAATTTAATAAATAATTATTGTTCATTTTCTATTTGAATTATGACTAAAGTCCTTATTGATAGGTTGATTGAAAACATCTATAGCTTTCAAACGGTATCACATTTTTTGAATCTGAAACATGCATCACATTCTATACTTTGCATACTATAGGATTAAAAATAAATAAATTGAATTTTATGATGTTTTGACCAAGTTAAGGTGGTCGATATACGAGTTTTATATTTTTAAATTTGTAACAAAAATTCATAATTAATTATTTACTTGGAAAAATTATAAAAAATATGCATCACATGGGACATGAGTCCTCTACTTATATCTAAAAAATTATAAAAAATATTATCCTTTTATTGTGGTTAGGGTGGTCAGACAAACACCTACTTCTTATTTTTTCCCTAAAATTTAAGTACTATTGTATTGAAATTTCAAATTTTCACCAAATAAATTTATTTAAAAAAAAAAAAACCTAGTAGTTTAGAAACTACATTCAATTTGGTACAGATTCTATTCTTACATATTTTTGAAATAATATAGATGATTTATTCAAATTTTTATGTCAAGTTGCCTAACTCTGATTTTTCTAAAATTTTTGCCACTTAAGGGCCTATTTTTTCCATGATGATTTTGCACATACCCAATATTTCAAACTTACAAAAACTAATATGGTGTAATAGTAGCTTACTAAATCATATTAAAATCAATCTTTCAAACTTACAAAAAATAATATGGTCATGTATGACTTTGACAATGTTGGTAGGGACCCACATGGAACTATTAGTCATCCTATGATTGTTAGATCCATTACTCTTCCCATGTTGATGCATATGATTCTAGGGAAATTAGGTTACAATATTCTCCTTTTTTGTCCCTAGAAATATTGCATATGGGTTATCCTCTACTTTTTTCAATCTCTAAAATGAATGGATGATGTAAGAATAGAATTCAATCAGAAAATTTAAAATATTCAAAAACATATACTAAAATCAAATCTAAATCCTATTTACTGATCTCACTACAAACTTCAAATAAGAAATATGTTGCTTCAACTTTGGATGTGGATGTTAAATCTCTACAAAATAACACTAGTATAGACACCCAAATTCTGACATTACACTTTTAAATTAATTAAAGTTCTAAATTTTGATTAATCAATGCTATCATCCCATAATTAATTAAATATTATATTATTTAATTAATTATTTCATTTCATTCCATAATGAAATATATTATTTAATTATTTATCCCATTTTCCCTCCTAAATTAATTAAATATTTAATTTAATTAATTTTCACTACTATCTTTCTTCTAAGTAAGGTTAAATTATTTATTTAATATAACCTTATTCTTTTCCACTCAAAAGCCACTAATTAATGAATCCTAGATTAATTAATTAAATCATCCTTCATTAATATCCACTTAGCCATTTTCTTCAATTTTAAGTTCTTCTAATGACATATGGCATTCCCCTTCACATGCTTGCTTCCTCATCTCTCCAATAAATTCTCACCTTCATCTCATTAAATCCACTAAAGAAAAATGTCACTTTTTGAATTGACTTTGTATGGGGCTATCGCTCTCTTCTCCATAAAAACCCCTATCCTGTCCATTCATTTTCATCCAAGCTCACACTCTCTTCAATCCCTCACATGACACTTGTCCTCTTCCTCTTGCTTGAGAGCACTTCTCAACATGAGCCATTGATCTTGTGGCAAGATCTTATCCCTCCATCCACATGAGCCTACTTTTATAAATAAAATCTCCCACTCTCTATTTCTCATCAATTCTTTGGTTATAACTAGATTATGTTGTGATTCCTCTTAAGCAATACACATAGATAATTAGAAAGCATATCTTGAAATAAGCTTCTTGGGTGCAAAGCTTGTTTAGCTCAACCATGGAGATGAAAATACATTGAGGTATAATCATTTGTATGCTTTTACTTTTATGTTTTGCTTTTTTATGCTTCAAGTTATTTTATTGGCTTCAATTTGGCATGCTCGGTGGGACCCACATCCTTTTTTCTAACCATTGTCTGAGTTTTGTTGAGTTTTTGAGTTGTAGGTTTCATTTTCACACTCGACTCTAAAAAACTATGCTTTCATAGTGGCATGACATGCTCTTTTCATAAATTTTGATGCTTGTGTTGCATCAGACTACACTTCTATGGTGATTTTTGATGCTTGTGCAACAACATTTGAAATTTCTACTTTATAGAGTTGTACTTTCTTTTTTGTGCAGGGCTTTTGTTTTGAAGCTAACACTCATTTTTTTGTAGAAGTATTTAGGGTTTTGTGGGTTTTTTGTAGGTTTTATCTAGTTTCATATTTCTAACTTGCAACTAGCCTAAGATTTCCTTCCAATATTCATTTTAACACCTAGATAAGGATTTTAAGCATTAAAAAGTTTCAAAATGAACAAAAAACATAATTATTTAAGGATTTTCTTGTTTATAATAATGATATTTTATGAGTCTTAAAGAGTATTTTATGGCTAGAGTGTGTTTGCATCTTTTTTTGTTGACCCTATATTGCAAACCTCTGCCACTATGAAACTATGCTTACATAGATCCATCTACACTTACAAGCTAACCAATTATGCCTACATTTATGTCTATCAATGTCTATGTTATGGTTGTCGGTGCTTGTGTTTCGTCTCTTGGTGCATATGCTACAACATTCAATTCCTTTTTTTTACAAAATGGTTCTTTTGTGTATGTGCAAAGATTTACATGTCTAGGTTTAACAAAAGTTTCATTAATGATTTGTGGTATTTTTTGTATTGTTTTTCTTGCAGGTTTTATTTAGGTTTTAGAGTAGCAACTTCTATTCTAACTAGGGTTTATACTTTAAATTTGCATTTACACTAGGATGTTTGCTAACCTAAAGCTTAAAGTTAATATTAATGGTTTACATACTATTAACAATGTTTTCTACAAACAACTTAAACATTACTAGATCTCTATTTTTATCAAGTGTATTGGGCATAGTTATTCTCTGCTAACCCTATTTCATAGGTTTTTTTCTATTGTGAAACCACACTTGCTTAGAGACTTACCATGCCTTTGTGTTGACATAGTGTGCTTGCATTTTTCCTATCAATGATTTTTCTCTATTAGTCGGCCCCTATGTAGTGACCTACTACACTTCTAAAGCAGCTCTCAGTGCTTTTTTCTAATAGAATTGCACCTTTGTGAGGTATAATTTTTTATATTTTTTGTTTTTTTGTGCCTCTATTAGTAGCTACTACATCTATGTAGATAATTTTTACACTTCTATTTCACAAAAACGTGCTTCTATTTCAATCTACAAGCCTTTATTTTTCTTGGGTTTTCAACTAACTTTTTGGACTAAAAAGTGTTGCAGTTGGTTTAATACTATCCAAGATTGAGAAATAAAACTACTAATCTATCATTTTACAAGTTTGTTTATCCAAGATTCTTTTTTTTCTACACTAATTTAAGCACTAAAGTTAAAGTAGTGGTTAAAGAATTTTTTTTCTTTGTTTGGAGGGTTGCATCTAGACATATGCTCTCCCCTTGCACCTAGAGTGATCTTAAGGATCAAAAATATTGCATCTCCCCAGTTTATCTTTAGATTAGATCCTAGGGATTTTCTAGTTTTGTGTGTATTCTCTCCCCTCGCACCTAGTGTGATCTTGGGGATCAAAGAAACCTAGCATGGTCCTTCCCTTTAGGAGGCTTTCTTGGGAATTTCATCACCCCAAGGGATGACCTCAGCCACATGTAATGACGAGATATATGAGGGGGGAGAACACAATTTGTACCCCAATCTAGTTGTGTCATGTTTGGTGAAACCTTGATTTTTGGGTGATTCCAATACAAGAGGTGAAGAGTTTATCGTAGATTTCCTACCTAAATTTCTTAACCCATGCTTGTGACAAACTAGTGTTGATGGTTGTATCTCATGTACCCTTGGGGTATATAGACCTAACTCCCTTAGAGAACTTGTAGAGCCTAGCTTAAGACCATTTGGTTATAACTTTGTGTGGTGTAGGGTACAGTTGATAATGCCCAAAGTTACTCACATTGTATCACCTTTTCTTGAGGTGATATATGTCCCTTGATTTGGCATTTCCCTTCTAAGGTAAGGGGTGTAAAGGTGGTACATGAACTTTGGATACCTTAGTCACCCACTCAATTGGAAGTATCAGCCTTTGGCTGGTGGGCCCACATTAAGTCTATAATCTAACTTGAATAATTTTAGGATTGTTCTAATGTTCTTGTTGTGTCCCCATGTGATGAACCAATGATATGCCACTCCACATGAATTGCTAATACCCTATTTACCTTGAAAAAATATAAACAACCAACTAATGTGTTTTTTGTATGTGCATATCTCTTCTTAAACTATCACTATGCAATTATCATTTGCCACACCTAGCTACACCTATGCTCTTTCATACTACACCTAAGCCTAAAACTATGCATATGCTATGTCAAACTACACTTTTTCCAAAAATCGTGTCCCTATCAAATTCTGCCTGTAGTCTGTGAAACTACACATGTGCTCTGTCAAACCATGCCTACACTCTATCAAGTTATGCCTACATTTTATCTTGAAGACAAAAAATTACAATAGTACCCAACAAATGTCCTTGATCAAAAGATCATATTTTCTAAATATTTTATAGTTTGACCATAGGATTTCCCTTTTGATTATAGTCTCCCTATCCAAATTGTCCCTTTTATTCTTCATATCACTTGGACTTGTCATCAATCCTAATATTTTCTAGACTTGGCATCCCTTTACTTATCACATCATCCTAGCCAATAAAATTTTATCCTAAGCATCCCAATCATTTGATCCTAATCATCCCTCCATTTGCATCCTTCCAAATCAAAATTTTATCAAAATCTAGATCTAGATCCTTATAAATCCTCATCTAACTTAGGTTTTTCTTAAGAAGTTACCTATCTTTTAGTATAATTTTAGTTATCTCATCATTTGAATTATTTAGCTTAAGTATTTGGCTCCCTTAGTTTAAGTTTTTCAAAAATACCTTATCCAATCTTACTTAGGAACTTCCCTATCCTAAGTAAGCAAGGATTCATCCCAAAAATAATTTTATTGCCAAGGGTCTAAATTTTTTATCTTTAATTCAAATTTTAATTTTTTATGATCCCTTGACTATCCATATCTACCAATCCTTCATCAAATTATCCATATCACTCATAGATTTATCCTAATCCAAATTCTAACTCCAAGTCATTCTCACCATCCTTTCCCCAAACCTATTCGTCAAACACCCTAAGCGAATCCCTCCAAAACAACCCTCCTTTTACATTCCAATCACTAGAGCACAAGCTAAGAGAAAAATGGATTCTAAAGAGAATGTTGCCATTGAAGAACTTACCAAACAAATTACATCTTTCCATGACAAAGAAGCATATGTAGACCAACTAAAATACTCTAGACTAGGTTGCAAACCTTTTGTCAAGATTCCCATAATTAAGAAAAGATGCAATGGATATATGAGCTTGACAAAGATACCATTTTATTATACCTCTTATCCAAAGGAACTAAACTCGCATCCAAATTTTATATCTCAAAATTAGGAGACAAGATCCTTCTAATAATCCATCATCATCCAGTCGCCATTTGAATAACATTTTAGGGTCCAAACATAATCCTAACAATCCCCTTTACGCATCTATATCTCAACCAAAATTTGAGAAACTTTTTTTATCTTCCTATCTAAGACGTAATATTCCTACCAATACCACATACACATCTATCAACCCTACCATACATACCCAACCCCTCACCAGTGATAACTTTAAGAAACCCTTTTCAAAAAAGATATAAAATCCTAGCGAATCTTTCATTTTTTTTAGGAATTTAAAATTTTAGAACTTCTATTAGTGAATCTTTCATTTTTTTTGAAAAAAATTATTAATTTTATTGGTGATTATTTTTACATCATTAAAATTTTGTAGACAATTTTGGTGAATTTTAAAAAATAATAGGAAAATATATTATTTATGATGGTGAATCCATCCAATCTAAAAACAACTCTCATGGAAAAGTAGGGGCCTACAGGTGGAAATTATCAATGGGTTGAAGTGGTAGAATATAATATTTACTTTCCACTATTATTTTTTTACTCTAACCACGAACCTAACAATGGTGTGATCACGGGAGTTCGGTATTCATTTGGGATGCAAGAAGATGGTGTTGTGTCTGCGAACTAAGGGGGAGGCTACGCGTGGCTTGTGAAGGTACGCACATGTCTTCTTTTTTCCTGCATGTGTGATCTGTACTTGTGAACAGTGGTCTTTTTTCTATCTATGGCAGGGGGCATTTGCAGTATTTGGGGAAGGGTTTGTATAGCTTTTCTTCACTATTTTTTAGTTCTTGTTGTGGTTTTTTGTTAGTGGGGTTTGGTGTTGTGTGGAAGCAAGGTTGGAGAAGGGTGCGGGGAGGGGTTGAAGCAGTGTCAAGGTAGCATGTGGGGATTGTTGTTGGGTGTTTTCTATTTTGGGTATTGGTTGTGGTGGAATGGAAGGGGTTTCACAAAGCTTGGTACTTGCTAGTGTAAAGCTGTCTCATGATTTTTTAGCATAATTTGCATGCTCAATTTTTGGATTCCTATTTTGTGGGTGATATCTCTAAGCTTAAGAAAGTGAATGGCTTTTTTCCACATAGTCACGATCATCTAGTCCTAGTTATTTCTCTTGAATCGATACAAGAGGATATATCTTATTGGAGCCAACATGTTCTGATTTGTAAGTTCCTGGTTATTCATGTCCCTCTCTCAGATCTGGAGTTTTGGATTCATCGGTCCTGGTAGGTTGAGGGTGATTTTGATATTTCGGTGGCTGCGAATGGCTATTTCATGGTTGATTTTTCTTGTATTTCGAATCGTAACCAAGTTTTTGAGAGAGGGACGCATTTTTACAATCAAGTTGGATTGTTCATGAATCCTTAGAATAGAGGATTTTCCTTCACGGGTTCCTATGTGGGTTCGTCTTCCATGGCTACCATTGGAGTTTTGAAGGGAGCATATTTTGCACCAAATTGTTGCTTTGTTGGGTAAGTCAACTGCCATTGCTCAGAATACTTTGGATAAAAAGGTATTTTCTTTTGCTTGCATTTGTGTTGAAATTGATTTAAATAATCCATTTCCAGATTCTTTGGAAATTTGTCTTGGCTCTAGCTCGTGGGTTCAACATTTAGATTATGAGCCCCTTCCTTTTTTATGTTGTTTTTGTCATGAGTATGGACACCTTCATTGCCAATGTCCTCAGGCACCTAAAGTGGTAGGGGTTTCTTCTCCTCCTTCATCAGGGCCTCCGATAGAGAAGGGGGATAAAGGCAAGGTGTTTGTGGCTAAGGGTGAGCCTGATAAGGATGGTTTTATTCCTATTAAGTTGAGGGCTAAAGGGAGGGGTCAAAAGTAGGCCTATAAGGATAGATAGAGTGGTCGTGGATTCAATCATTTTGAGGTCAAGGATAATCAGGCCTTGGAGGATGGGATTCCTATTGAGATTTCTTCTAGGGCCACTAGTATGGATACAAGGCTAGAGCAGGAAATTGTTGTTAAGGATAATTCTCTGACTTTGAAGCAGGGGAATTTCGAGCTTCCTAGTGCCTCTACAGGGTTGCAAGATGATATTGTATTAGTAGATTTAGCTAGGGAGGAATTTTCTTTAGGTAAAGGTTGGGGACCATCTCCTATTCTAGGTGTGCTATAACGCCCTCTCAAGAAGGGTCATTTTGAGAATTCCTCTAAAGTTGGTTGTCAGAAGGATGTGGACAAGATTAAATCTGCTAGGGATTTGTTGGTGGAATCTATTGTGCCTTGAGCACACATGCCCCAATCAGAACGGGGACCCTCTCTCTCTCTCCTTTTCATCTCGTCAGGTTGCTTTATCATCATCTCATTTTGTGTGCCCCCTGTTTTGGTGTTCTAGGTGGTCAATGAGCTTTAGGGAAGTCATCTTGAGTTGACCATGTTTTTCCCCCTTCAAATTTTCAAGGTTCATGCCTTTGTGGAGTTCCCTTAGTTGTTTTCCTTTGCTTTTCATATTGGCATCCCTAGAGCCCTTCGGGTCTGCCCTATTGAGCCACCTCTTTTAGGCTTTCATCACCTCATCACCATTCCAAATAGCCTTTCTTTAGCAACTTTCCACCCATCGGAACCCAAATGATTATTCACCACTTTCGTATTGCTAACTTTTTGAACAATCGTCATTCAACGGCCTTTTCCTACGTAGAACCCAAAGCCTCCGACAGTGTCTCCTCATCGTTAAACGATCAATGGCCGAGCTCCAATTGCCACCCGCCTGGCGGGTCCCAATGATCCCACTACAATTTTCAAATTGTGGCTTACCAACTCTCTGCCTTGCCATATAGTCATTAATTGGGCACATTTAATACCTCATTTTCTATAAATAGGCAATAGCTAAGATCCTTTTCACTTGTCAGCTTTATCAGAGAAATTCAAAGTGCCCTCCAACACCATTGTCTCTTCTACATTGCTCGCTCTCCATTTATAGATCTTTGCTTCCTGTTTGGTTGCCTTATTCATTGGGTTCTTGAGGTATGGTTTCTTCCCGCGTACCCTCCATTATGATTTATTTTATTTCTACATAAATTGCTAATTATAAGGGAGGAAAACTTGATAAAAAAATAGATTATGACTAGGCGCACAAAACCCATATGTTGAAATATTGAAAAACCTTAAAAATTGACCTATATGTCATCTGTGGAACTCGCACTTTCTACTACGATTCATCAGCTAGGGCTTTCACCTCCCCCAGGCCCACAAACTCCCATCATTGTTGCTAACCTTGAGAACTGAGTTAAACATTGAAGATGACGAACTCCTTTGATGGGTCTACCTTAGCAGGAGGACCCCCCTCATTAGCCATCTAAACTTGGAAAAAAAACCCATGAAGTGAAAATGAAGAGTCCAATGACCACTTGGATTCACCTCTATGGAGTTACGCATACAAATTTCCATATGGCTTCACCATTTCAAATAGCTAATCATGTGTGGCCTTTTGATGACTGGGTCCCACTCCATTGATTGCTCAAATGAACTTAAGACCCTGCTAAAACCCTTGGTTCATTCATGGGCCCCTTCTTGCGGATTTCCACAAACAAAGTTCCATCCAAATTTTGTGATTTCAAACAATTTTGACATCTCATCCTTCTGACTCTTAGGCCCCACCGAAGTATTCATCAGGTGAGAGAATAAACAACCATCTAAGTGGGCAGGTCACCCACCGCAGAATTCTCTCCCCATTTTTCCTTTGCATGAACAATCATCTTAAACAGTGAAACCTAACTATCCACCCAGCCATCGGATCTTGGGTTTAGCTCCACCTATCGACTCCATTCACCCTCCAAATGAACTAGTGTCAACCTATTTTTAGGCCCCACCTAGTAGACCTCCGCCCATGGGCCACCGTACTGAACCCGCCATCTTGAATAGCTTCTGAGGGCTAGTATTTTTTTCCTCTGAGTCCTGACCTCCCCGAGGCTGCCAATATGTGAAAATGAAAAATCGTCAAGTGATGAACCTTCTGTAGGTCTCTTTTGTCAAGTTGTCATCTTCAAAACTCTGTGGTGAACTTGTCATTCCCATATGAAAAAGATCTCTCGTCTGCCTACTACCTGGATCTCAACCTCCTCGTGGTCGTTGAACTATCCAAAGATAAATGATTGAAATTGAAGGCTCCACCTCCTGTCAGGCCTGAGGCTGAGGGATGCTCCCATTGAACTAGCATTTGAATTTTTCCATTTTGAATGGCCATCACCTAGTAGCCTTCCACCCCTTTTGACCCATAATGAATTGAATGACAATTGACCTATGTTTTCGCCTTTCAGAGCTTTGAGTCCCACCTAGTGGAACTTTTCCCGTAGGTTGTTGTCTTGCCAATGTTGTTTCAATGGTAGACCTCAAACAACCATCAGCTCGGGGAAGTCTAATCCCCTAGACTCGAATTGCTCAAACTCCCTCGTATAAAATGTTAATGTCAATATGGAAGATATGTTAGGATTCTTAAAGGATGAATTATCTAATCTAACATTGTTTTGCGGGATTTTGGCTAACTTTCCTATGTTTTTTTGTTTGAATGTGCTTACCTCTCTCTCCCATAGGATTTATGGACCCAAGTGAGGGACCCTCAGAGGCAGTCATGGAGGACAAGGGAAAGAAAATAGCCAAAGCCCCCCATGAAAAAGAAGACAAAGATCAAATGAAGTATAAGTTCCAAGGGGAACCTCTTGACTCCAAGGTTACCCTAGCCTAGAAGGAGGTCTCAAATACAAACATTAGACACATAGATATCGATGAATTCAAGAAGAGGGTCCAGATCAACCCTACAATAGAAAGTGCAAGAAAGATTAAAAGTAGTGGAATGGCTAAAGCTACAGGCTTCCCTCCTGCTCTGGTTTCCCCTAAACTCATAATGGCTTGTAGGGAGGCATATCAAGAAGAGACTACAACAATTGTGGATAGAGATGGAAACATTCTAGCCGATTTCTCCACCAAGTCAATAGAAAAGACCTTCCATATCCCTACCTATAGGGAGATGGAGGAAGCAACCAAGGAAGATGGAAAGGAGATGTTGGATGAAGACCCCGTCAAATGCAAAAGACTCATAAATCAATACTGGTTGAAAGAGAAGAGGGGTAGTGCTGTAAAGGTTTCCTAGGAGCTCTTCTGTAGCCACTTTTATGAGGATTACCATGACTTAGTGACCCTATTAATAAAAGTAATGGGCCTTTCAACGGTGGCCTACTTTCAGGAGTGGATTTTTTATTTTGTAGAGGAGATCTTCCATGGTAAAATCAAGTTCTATTGGGTCAAAATTATCAGCAATTGCTTGCACGAACAATTTACAGCTGTGAAGAAGACTTCACACTTCTACATGACCTCCTACCTTGTCTATTTGATTGCTGACAAGACACAATACTGAGGATTTTTTAGAGCTCTGGATATAGAACTAGGCAGAGAGCTAAAGGTCTATGATAGGTATCCTTAGCTACAATACATAAACTTTAAGAGGGATTATGCAGAGTTAATGACGCTTCCATAGGTCATATCATCAGATTCCTTGGGAGTAACTTTGAGAGAAGAGTCCATTAGGGAAAATTTACATAAAAAATGGGCCTCCTAAGGATGACATCATTAGCTTTTTAAGTTATCAAAAATCAACTAAAAGATGACATCAACCTGTATGGTGACATCATCCAAAATAAAAATAAAATTATTTATTTTATAAAATAAAACTTTCTAAAATCTTATGAGTTAACTCATGATGGTTAATTTAACTCTACATATCCTATTCTATCTCATTCATCTTTCTAAATATAAAATATTCTTTTTGTTTTTTAGATTTACATTCTTAAGTTCTATAATAGAAATTTTATATATTTTCAAAAAATATATATATTCTTTAAGAAAAAAATATAATTTACATTTAAAAAAACATTAAAAATCATAAAAATCTTTTATGAAGTGTTGCAAAAATAAAAAATTACATCCACTTATTTAAATCTAAAATCTAAAATCTAAGTATATTTAAAACTAATATATTTATATTTAAAAAAATATATATCTAAATATGGCAGAGACATCTTCTCAAGTTTTGTCCATGCTTTTTGTTTTCCTTAGCTTTTTTATTTTTTATTTTTTATATTTTCCACTTTCAAAATCTTTTTCCATTAGTTTCATAATTTTTTTAATTTTCTCCACTTTTTTGCTTCAACCATTTCTAATTTTCCTTTTTAGTTTATATTTTATATTTTTATTTTTTCTAATTTCATTTTTGGTTTTTTATTTTTATTTTTTTCTATATATTTACACAAACAAAATGAGTGCTCTCATCTCCACCTGTAGAATGCCTATCGACATAATTATTAAACTTGTTATAAACATATTTAAAATAATAAATCTAATCTATGGAATAAAACAAATAATAAAGAAAAAAAAGTGAACTTGACTTTTAATAAATTATAATAGAGATATAAGTTACCAAACTTGAGTTTAAGAGTTTTTAAATAAAAAATAAATAATGAAGAAAGTGAATTTGAGTTTTTAATAAATTATAATAGAAAATATATGTTACCACTTTTAAAAGATCATGGACTTGAGTTTTAAGGAATTATAATAGAAGCGTGTGTCCCCACTTAACTCATGGATTTAGTAATTTATATTTTTATTTAAAATGGTTGTATATGGGATAATTTTTTTCTTTTTAGAGTTCCTTAGGAGGCCCATTTTTTATGTAAGAATTTCCCCTAATGTCCCATGAGTGCTAATGCTTTCCTCTGCCAATTTCCCTTCCTATTCATTCAATTCCCTAAGCTTACCTATATTCATGTTGAAGGTTTCTCAGAGAAACCATACAAGCTACCCCGGTACCCAAATGATTGGATAATATTGTTGGAACTCTCTCAACAGTTGTGGTATGCACATGCCCTCTTAAGCAACAAACATAAGGTGGGGAT
>VDFB02000003.1:355852171-355948836 GCA_007258455.2 Sequoia sempervirens | reverse complement strand
ACTACACTTCTATGGTGATTTTTGACGCTTGTGCAACAACATTTGATGTTTCTACTTTATAGAGTTGTGCTTTCACTTTTGTGTAGGGTTTTTGTTTTGAAGCTAACACTCATTTTTTTGTAGAAGTATTTAGGGTTTTGTGGGTTTTTTGTAGGTTTTATCTAGTTTCATATTTCTAACTTGCAACTAGCCTAGGGTTTCCTTCCAATATTCATTTTAACACCTAGATAAGGATTTTAAGCATTAAATTTTTTCAAAAAGAACAAAAAAATTATTTTATTTAAGGGTTTTCTTGTTTATAATAATGATATTTTATGATTCTTAAAGAGTATTTTATGCCTAAAGTGTGTTTGCATATTTTTTTGTTGACCCTATATTGCAAACCTCTGCCACTATGAAACTATGCTTACATAGATCCATCTACACTTACAAGCTGACCAATTGTGCCTACATTTATGTCTATCAATGTCTATGTTATGTTTGTCGGTGCTTGTGTTTCGTCTCTTGGTGCATACAATACAACATTCAATTTTTTTGCTTTACAAAATGGTTCTTTTGTGTATGTGCAAATATTTACATGTCTAGGTTTAACAAAAATTTTATTAATGATTTGTCGTATTTTTTGTATTGTTTTTGTTGCATGTTTTATTTAGGTTTTAGAGTAGCAACTTCTATTCTAACTAGGGTTTATACTTTAAATTTTCATTTACACTAGGATTGTTTGCTAACCTAAAGCTTAAATTTAATATTAAGGGTTTACATACTATTAACAATGTTTTCTACAAACAACTTAAACATTACTAGATCTCTATTTTTATCAAGTGTATTGGGAATTAGTTATTCTCTACTAACCCTATTTCATAGGTTTTTTCTATTGTGAAAAAACACTTTCTTAGAGACTTACCATGCCTTTGTGTTGACATAGTGTGCTTGCACTTTTCCTATCAGTGATTTTTCTCTATTAGTCAGCCCCTATTTAGTGACCTACTACACTTCTAAATCGGCTCTCAGTGCTTTTTCTAATAGAATTGCACCTTTGTGAGGTATAATTTTTTATATTTTTTGTTTTTTTGTGCCTCTATTAGTAGCTACTACATCTATGTAGATAATTTTTACACTTCTATTTCACAAAAACGTGCTTCTATTTCAATCTACAAGCCTTTATTTTTCTTGGGTTTTCAACTAACTTTTTGGACTAAAAAGTGTTGCAGTTGGTTTAATACTATCCAAGATTGAGAAATAAAACTACTAATCTATCATTTTACAAGTTTGTTTATCCAAGATTCTTTTTTTTCTACACTAATTTAAGCACTAAAGTTAAAGTAGTGGTTAAAGAATTTTTTTTCTTTGTTTGGAGGGTTGCATCTAGACATATGCTCTCCCCTTGCACCTAGAGTGATCTTAAGGATCAAAAATATTGCATCTCCCCAGTTTATCTTTAGATTAGATCCTAGGGATTTTCTAGTTTTGTGTGTATTCTCTCCCCTCGCACCTAGTGTGATCTTGGGGATCAAAGAAACCTAGCATGGTCCTTCCCTTTAGGAGGCTTTCTTGGGAATTTCATCACCCCAAGGGATGACCTCAGCCACATGTAATGACGAGATATATGAGGGGGGAGAACACAATTTGTACCCCAATCTAGTTGTGTCATGTTTGGTGAAACCTTGATTTTTGGGTGATTCCAATACAAGAGGTGAAGAGTTTATCGTAGATTTCCTACCTAAATTTCTTAACCCATGCTTGTGACAAACTAGTGTTGATGGTTGTATCTCATGTACCCTTGGGGTATATAGACCTAACTCCCTTAGAGAACTTGTAGAGCCTAGCTTAAGACCATTTGGTTATAACTTTGTGTGGTGTAGGGTACAGTTGATAATGCCCAAAGTTACTCACATTGTATCACCTTTTCTTGAGGTGATATATGTCCCTTGATTTGGCATTTCCCTTCTAAGGTAAGGGGTGTAAAGGTGGTACATGAACTTTGGATACCTTAGTCACCCACTCAATTGGAAGTATCAGCCTTTGGCTGGTGGGCCCACATTAAGTCTATAATCTAACTTGAATAATTTTAGGATTGTTCTAATGTTCTTGTTGTGTCCCCATGTGATGAACCAATGATATGCCACTCCACATGAATTGCTAATACCCTATTTACCTTGAAAAAATATAAACAACCAACTAATGTGTTTTTTGTATGTGCATATCTCTTCTTAAACTATCACTATGCAATTATCATTTGCCACACCTAGCTACACCTATGCTCTTTCATACTACACCTAAGCCTAAAACTATGCATATGCTATGTCAAACTACACTTTTTCCAAAAATCGTGTCCCTATCAAATTCTGCCTGTAGTCTGTGAAACTACACATGTGCTCTGTCAAACCATGCCTACACTCTATCAAGTTATGCCTACATTTTATCTTGAAGACAAAAAATTACAATAGTACCCAACAAATGTCCTTGATCAAAAGATCATATTTTCTAAATATTTTATAGTTTGACCATAGGATTTCCCTTTTGATTATAGTCTCCCTATCCAAATTGTCCCTTTTATTCTTCATATCACTTGGACTTGTCATCAATCCTAATATTTTCTAGACTTGGCATCCCTTTACTTATCACATCATCCTAGCCAATAAAATTTTATCCTAAGCATCCCAATCATTTGATCCTAATCATCCCTCCATTTGCATCCTTCCAAATCAAAATTTTATCAAAATCTAGATCTAGATCCTTATAAATCCTCATCTAACTTAGGTTTTTCTTAAGAAGTTACCTATCTTTTAGTATAATTTTAGTTATCTCATCATTTGAATTATTTAGCTTAAGTATTTGGCTCCCTTAGTTTAAGTTTTTCAAAAATACCTTATCCAATCTTACTTAGGAACTTCCCTATCCTAAGTAAGCAAGGATTCATCCCAAAAATAATTTTATTGCCAAGGGTCTAAATTTTTTATCTTTAATTCAAATTTTAATTTTTTATGATCCCTTGACTATCCATATCTACCAATCCTTCATCAAATTATCCATATCACTCATAGATTTATCCTAATCCAAATTCTAACTCCAAGTCATTCTCACCATCCTTTCCCCAAACCTATTCGTCAAACACCCTAAGCGAATCCCTCCAAAACAACCCTCCTTTTACATTCCAATCACTAGAGCACAAGCTAAGAGAAAAATGGATTCTAAAGAGAATGTTGCCATTGAAGAACTTACCAAACAAATTACATCTTTCCATGACAAAGAAGCATATGTAGACCAACTAAAATACTCTAGACTAGGTTGCAAACCTTTTGTCAAGATTCCCATAATTAAGAAAAGATGCAATGGATATATGAGCTTGAAAAGGATACCATTTTATTATACCTCTTATCCAAAGGAGTTAAACTTGCATCCAACTTTTATATCTCAAAATTAGGAGACAAGATCCTTCTAATAATCCATCATCATCCAGTCGCCATTTGAATAACATTTTAGGGTCCAAACATAATCCTAACAATCCCCTTTACGCATCTATATCTCAACCAAAATTTGAGAAACTTTTTTTATCTTCCTATCTAAGACGTAATATTCCTACCAATACCACATACACATCTATCAACCCTACCATACATACCCAACCCCTCACCAGTGATAACTTTAAGAAACCCTTTTCAAAAAAGATATAAAATCCTAGCGAATCTTTCATTTTTTTTAGGAATTTAAAATTTTAGAACTTCTATTAGTGAATCTTTCATTTTTTTTGAAAAAAATTATTAATTTTATTGGTGATTATTTTTACATCATTAAAATTTTGTAGACAATTTTGGTGAATTTTAAAAAATAATAGGAAAATATATTATTTATGATGGTGAATCCATCCAATCTAAAAACAACTCTCATGGAAAAGTAGGGGCCTACAGGTGGAAATTATCAATGGGTTGAAGTGGTAGAATATAATATTTACTTTCCACTATTATTTTTTTACTCTAACCACGAACCTAACAATGGTGTGATCACGGGAGTTCGGTATTCATTTGGGATGCAAGAAGATGGTGTTGTGTCTGCGAACTAAGGGGGAGGCTACGCGTGGCTTGTGAAGGTACGCACATGTCTTCTTTTTTCCTGCATGTGTGATCTGTACTTGTGAACAGTGGTCTTTTTTCTATCTATGGCAGGGGGCATTTGCAGTATTTGGGGAAGGGTTTGTATAGCTTTTCTTCACTATTTTTTAGTTCTTGTTGTGGTTTTTTGTTAGTGGGGTTTGGTGTTGTGTGGAAGCAAGGTTGGAGAAGGGTGCGGGGAGGGGTTGAAGCAGTGTCAAGGTAGCATGTGGGGATTGTTGTTGGGTGTTTTCTATTTTGGGTATTGGTTGTGGTGGAATGGAAGGGGTTTCACAAAGCTTGGTACTTGCTAGTGTAAAGCTGTCTCATGATTTTTTAGCATAATTTGCATGCTCAATTTTTGGATTCCTATTTTGTGGGTGATATCTCTAAGCTTAAGAAAGTGAATGGCTTTTTTCCACATAGTCACGATCATCTAGTCCTAGTTATTTCTCTTGAATCGATACAAGAGGATATATCTTATTGGAGCCAACATGTTCTGATTTGTAAGTTCCTGGTTATTCATGTCCCTCTCTCAGATCTGGAGTTTTGGATTCATCGGTCCTGGTAGGTTGAGGGTGATTTTGATATTTCGGTGGCTGCGAATGGCTATTTCATGGTTGATTTTTCTTGTATTTTGAATCGTAACCAAGTTTTTGAGAGAGGGATGTATTTTTACATCATGTTGGATTGTTCATGAATCCTTGGCATAGAGGATTTTCCTTCACGGGTTCCTGTATGGGTTCATCTTCCATGGCTACCACTGGAGTTTTGAAGGGAGGATAGTTTGCACCAAATTGTTGCTTTGTTGGGGAAGTCAACTGCCATTGCTCATAATACTTTGGATAAAAAGGTATTTTCTTTTGCTCGCATTTGTGCTGAAATTGATTTTAACTAATCCATTCCTAGATTCTTTGGAAAATTTTCTTGGCTCTGCCTCGTGGGTTCAACAATTAGATTATGAGCCCCTTCCTTTTTGATGTCTTTTTTTTCATGAGTATGGACACCTTCATTGCCAATTTCCTCAAGCACCTAAATTGGCAGGGGTTTCTTCTCCTCCTTCATCAAGGCCTCTAGTGGAGAAGGGGGATAAAGGAAAGGTGTCTATGGTTGAGGGTGAGCTTGATAAGGATGGCTTTATTCCTATTAAGTTGAGGGCTAAAGGGAGGGGTCAGAAGTAGGCCTGTAAGGATAGATAGAGTGATCATGGATTCAATCATTTTGAGGTCAAGGATAATTAGGCCTTGGAGGAGGGGATTCCTATTGAGATTTCTTCTAGGTCCACTAGAATGGATACAAGGCTAAAGCAGGAAATTGTTGTTAAGGATAATTCTCCAACTTTGAAGCAGGGGAATTTTGGGCTTCCTAGTGCCTCTACAGAGTTGCAAGATGGTATTGTATTAGCGGATTTAGCTAAGGAGGAATTTTCTTCAGGTAAAGGTTGGGGACCATCTCCTATTCTAGGGGTGCTATAACACACTCTCAAGAAGGGTCATTTTGAGAATTCCTCTAAAGTCGGTTGTCAGAAGGATGTGGACAATATCAAATCTACTAGGGATTTGTTGGTGGAATCTATTGTGCCTTTGGCACACATGCTCCAATCAGAATGGGGACCCTCTCTCTCTCCTTTTTGGCTCGTCAGGTTGCTTTTTCATCATCTCATTTTTTGTGCCCCCTATTTTGGTGTTCTAGGTGGTCAATGAGCTTTAGGGAAGTCATCTTGAGTTGACCATATTTTTCCCCCTTCAAATTTTCAAGGCTCTAGGCCTTTGTGGAGTTCCCTTAGTTGTTTTCCTTTGCTTTTCATACTGGTGTCCCTGGAGCCCATCGGGTCTACCCTATCAGGCCACCTCTTTTAGGTTTTCATCACCTCATCACCATTCCAAATAGCCTTTCTTTAGCAACTTTCCACCCATCGGAACGCAAATGATTATTCACCACTTTCATACTGCTAACTTTTTGAACAGTAGTCATTCAATGACCTTCTGCTACGTAGAACCTGAAGCCTCCGACAGTGTCTCCTCATCACTAAACGATCAAGGGTTGAGCTCCAATTTCCACCCACCTAGCGGGTCTTGATGATCCCACCACCATTTTCAAATTGTGGCCTACCAACTCTCTGCCTTGCCATATAGTCATTAATTGGGCACATTTAGTACCTCATTTTCTATAAATAGGTAATAGTTGAGATCATTTTCACTTGTCAGCTTGATCAGAGAAATTCAGAGTGCCCTCCAACACCATTGTCTCTTCCACATTGCTCGCTCGCCATTTATAGATCTTTTCTTCTTATTTGGTTGCCTTATTCATTGGGTTCTTGAGGTAGGGTTTCTTCCCATGTACCCTCCATTAAGATTTCTTTGATTTCTACATAAATTGCTAAGTATAAGGGAGCAAAAATTGATAGACAAATAGATTATGACTAGGTGCACAAAACCCATATGTTGAAATCTTGAAAAATCTCAAAAATTGACCTATATGTCATCTGTGGAACTCACACTTTCTGTTGCGATTCATCAGCTAGGGCTTTCACCTCCCCCAGGCCCATGAACTCCCATCGTTTTTGCTAACCTTGGGAATCGAATTAAACATTGAAGATGATGAACTCCTCTAATGGGTCTTCCTTAGTAAGAGGACCCCCGTCATTAGCCATCTAAACTTGGCAAAAAACCCGTGAAGTGAAAATGAAGAGTCCAACAACCACTTGGATTTACCTCTATTGAGTTTCGCATACAAATTTCCCTACGGCTTCACCATTTCAAATAGCTAATAATGTGTGGCCTTCTGATGACTGGGTCCCACTCCATTGATTGCTCAAATGAACTTAAGACCCTGCTAAAACCCTTGGTTCATTCATGGGCCCCTTCTTGCAGATTTCCACTGGCGGAGTTCCATCCAAATTTTCTCATTTCAAACAATTTTGACATCTCATCCTTCTGACTCTTAGGCCCCACCCTAGTCTTCATCAACTAAGAGAATAAACAACCATCTAAGTGGGCAAGTCACCCACCGCAAACTTCTCTCCCCATTTTTCCTTTGCACGAACAATCATCTTAAACAACGAAACCTAACTGTCCACCCAACCATCAGATCCTGGGCTCAGCTCCACCTATCAACTCCATTCACCCTCCAAATGAACTAGTGTCAACCTATTTTTAGGCCCCACCTAGTAGATCTCTACCCATGGGCCAACGTGGTGAACCCGCCAGCTTGAATAGCTTCTGAGGGCTAGTATTTTTCCCTATGAGTCCTGACCTCCCCAAGGCTGCCAATACGTGAAAATGAAAAATCGTTAAGTGATGAACCTTCTATGGATCTCTTTTGTCAAGTTGTCATCTTCAAAACTCTGTGGTGAACTTGTCATTCCCATATGAAAAAGAGCTCTCGTCTACCTACTACCTGGATCTCAACCTCCTCATGGTCGTTGAACTATCCAAAGATAAATGATTGAAATTGAAGGCTCCACCTCCTGTCAAGCTCAAGGCCGCAAAATGCTCCCATTGGACTACCATTTGAATTTTGCAATTTTGAATGGCCATCACCTATTAGCCTTCCACCCTTTTTGACCCACAATGAATTGAATGACAATTGAGCTATGTTTTCACCTTCCAGAGCTTTGAGTCCCACCTAGTGGAACTTTTCCCATAGGTTGTTGTCTTGCCAATGTTGTTTCAACGGTAGACCTCAAACAACCATCAGCTCGGGGAAGTCCAATCCCCTAGACCCGAATTGCTCAAACTCCCTCCTATAAAATGTTAATGTCAATATGGAAGATATGTTAGGATTCTTAAAGGATGAATTATCTAATCTAACATTGTTTTGCAAGATTTTTACTAACTTTCTCGTGTTTTCCTATTTGAATGTGCTTACTTCTCTCTCATCCACAGGATTTATGGAACCAGGTGAGGGACCCTCGAAGGGGGCCATGGAGAAGGACAAGGGAAAGAAAATAGCCAAATCCCCTTGTGAAAAAGAAGACAAAGATCAGATGAAGTATAAGTTCCAAAGGGAACCTCTAGACTCCAAGGTTACCTCAACCTGGAAGGAGGTCTCAGATACAAACATCAGACATGTAGATATCAATGAATTCAAGAAGAGGGTCCAGATGAAACCTACAATAGAAAGTGCAAGAAAGATCAAAAGTAGTGGGTTGGCCAAAGCTACAGGCTTCCCTCCTACTCTTGTTTCCCCTGAACTCATAATGGCCTATAGGAAGGCATATCAAGAAGAGACTAGGAAAATTGTGGATAGAGATGGAAACATTCTAGTTGATTTCTCCACCAAGTCAATAGCAAAGACCTTCCATATCCCTACCTAGGGAGATGGAGGAAGCAACCAAGGAAGATGGAAAGGAGATGTGGGATGAAGACCCCCTCAAATGCAAAAGACTCATAAATCAATACTGGTTGAAAGAGAAGAGGGGTAGTGCTGTAAAAGGTTCCCCAGGAGCTCTTCCGTAGTGACTTTATGAGGATTACCATGACTTAGTGACCCTATTAAGCAAAGTAATGGGCCTTCAACGACTACTTCAGAGTGGATTTTTTATTTTGTAGAGGAGATCTTCCATGGTAAAATCAAGTTCTATTGGGTCAAACCATCGCAATTGCTTGCACGAACAATTTACAGTGGAAGAAGACTTCACACTTCTACATGACCTCCTACCTTGTCTATTTGATTGCCGACAAGACACACCAGGGATTTTAGAGCTCGGATATAGAACTAGGTAGAGCTAAAGGTCTATGATAGGTATCCTTAGCTACAATACATAAACTTTAAGAGGGATTATGCAGAGTTAATGACGCTTCCATAGGTCATATCATCGATTCCTTGGGAGTAACTTTGAGAGAAGAGTCCATTAGGGAAATTTACATAAAAAATGGGCCTCCTAAGGATGACATCATTAGCTTTTTAAGTTATCAAAAATCAACTAAAAGATGACATCAACCTGTATGGTGACATCATCCAAAATAAAAATAAAATTATTTATTTTATAAAATAAAACTTTCTAAAATCTTATGAATTAACTCATGATGGTTAATTTAACTCTACATATCCTATTCTATCTCATTCATCTTTCTAAATATAAAATATTCTTTTTGTTTTTTAGATTTACATTCTTAAGTTCTATAATAGAAATTTTATATATTTAAAAATATATATATATATTCTTTAAGAAAAAAATATAATTTACATTTTAAAAAACATTAAAAAATCATAAAAATCTTTTATGAAGTGCTGCAAAAATAAAAAATTACATCCACTTATTTAAATCTAAAATCTAAAATCTAAGTATATTTAAAACTAGTATATTTATATTTTTAAAAATATATCTAAATATGGCGAGACATCTTCTCAAGTTTTGTCCATGCTTTTTGTTTTCCTTAGCTTTTCTAAATTTATTTATTTATTTATTTCACTTTCAAATTTTTTTTCCATTAGTTTCATAATTTTTTTAATTTTCTCCACTTTTTTGCTTCAACCATTTCTAATTTCTTTTTTTATTTTGATTTTGATTTTTGATTTTTTCTAATTTCGTTTTTGGTTTTTAATTTTTAATTTTTTTCTATATATTTACACAAACAAAATGAGTGCTCTCATCTCCACCTGTAGAACGCCTATTGAGATAATTATTAAACTTGTTATAAACATATTTTAAATAATAAATCTAAATCTATGGAATAAAAACAAATAATAAAGAAAAAAAGTGAACTTGACTTTTTTAATAAATTATAATAGAGATATAAGTTACCAAACTTGAGTTTAAGAGTTTTTAAATAAAAAATAAATAATGAAGAAAGTGAATTTGAGTTTTTTAATAAATTATAATAGAAATATATGTTACCACTTTTAAAAGGTCATGGACTTCAGTTTTTTAAGGAATTATAATAGAAACGTGTGTCCCCACTTAACTCATGTAGTTAAGTAATTTATATATTTTTTATTTAAATAGTTTGTATTATATGAGATAATTTTTTCTTTTTTAGAGTTCCTTAGGAGGCCCATTTTTTATGGAAATTTCCCCTAATGTCCCATAGTGCTAATGCTTTCCTCTGCCAATTTCCCTTCCTATTCATTCAATTCCCTAAGCTTACCTATATTCATGTTGAAGGTTTCTCAGAGAAACCATACAAGCTACCCCAGTACCCAAATGATTGGATAATATTGTTGGAACTCTCTCAACAGTTGTGGTATGCACATGCCCTCTTAAGCAACAAACATAAGGTGGGGATTCCTTATCCCCTCTCCTTCGAGAAAGGGCTATATGAACTCCACACCTCTTAATGTGCAAACAATTCAAATAAGGAACTCGTGGAGTGTAACCTGAGGTTCCACACTACCTAGCCATGAATGGACCCTTATAGTAAACTAAAGAAGATGGTCATTGCTAAATATGCCCATGGGCATAGTGTTGAATATTTCTGGGCCAACTGCAAAGATGACAATGAAGTGCAAATGAGGCACTATATGTGCATGACTGCATAATTTTTGAAGAAGGTCAACTTATTCCCCATGCCAAACCAAGTAGTAGAAGATGAAAATATAGTTATGCACCCTCGGTACAATGCAATTGCCAATCTCACACTATTGTTGATCAATTGGGATGAGCAAGAGGTTTATGACCTTGATATTCTAACAAATCCCATTGAGGCTAGAACAAAGGAGTGGATTGATGAGAAAATTTCCCAATTGAAGCAACAAGGGATCACTTTGACCTATGAGGAGCTTGAGGAAGATCCTGCAAGTAACACTAATAGTGGGAAAGCTGCTCGAGAGACCTCAAAATCTCCTCCAACCACCAAATCAAGGAAGAGGAAAGAAGTGGCTGAAAGTCAGCCCAAGCCTAAAGTATACTCAAGAAAAGCTTCAGAGCGTGAATCCTCCAAGAGACCAAATATTTTGGGACGTCATGATACCATCTAGGAGGACCCACTCCATGAGGGAGAAGTAGAGGCTAATTAGACAAAGTCTCCACTTGATGCCTCCACTCTTGCAAACACTGCTACTATTGATGTTGTTATCATTATTGTCATTATGCCTACCTCTCAGGTGATGGTTTCTACTTCCTTGCCTATGGTGGACATTTTAGTTCACCTTTCCTCCACTTTTCCAACAAGACAAGTAATGGTAATAGACTCTTATTCTGCCACCACCTCTCTACTTTCCTCCCCCTCCATGTCTCTGACAAAATCACTCCCAAAGATAGGCCCAAAGAGCATGCTACCTCCAAGTCCCCACATAAGGAAACTATGTTCATTCAAGATTCTGATGAGGAGGAAGGCAGGACAGAACAAGAAACTCTAGGTAATAAGGTAATGGAGATTGAACACACCCATGAAGAAGGAGGTCATGAATCACCAAGGGGAGAATCTCATATGCTTGAGTCGTTGGAGAAACAATTGAAGAAGAAAACCCCAACCTCAAAGGATCCAAGGACAAGGCTAGAGGCCATCTTGGCTCGAGCCCAGATAAGAACAAAGAAAGAGAAGAAATATAAGGTTAGATCTCAACTGCCAATGCATGCCTCTGGAACTACAACCGTGCAAATAGCCACCTCAATGGTGAATGAAGAAGGGTTAAGCTATAACATTTCCACACTTGATCTGGGAATTGCCACAAGAGAATAGAAAATTGACCATCTCCAAGGGTCCATTTCAACCATCGTGCATCAAATGCACAAGGATAAGGTTTCCAAGGAGCAACTAATGGCGCAAGTGGCTGATTTAACAACATACATCCAGTCATGGTCATCGGTAAAAGATATTCCTACCACATCCTTGGCTCCATCACAATTGTTTCCCAAGTACCATATTGATCAACTTGAGAAAAGAAACAATTGGACAAAATCCATAGAGGATTGGTTCCAGTAGGTCATCTACAATGGCAACATGGGAAGCGGTCATGTTGTTAGGACAACAAACAAGTTCCTAGAAGTAAAAAAGTTACTCTAGGGAATAAGGAAGTTTTGTACTAACTTCCTCAAGTTACACAGGATCACGTACCCCAAACTCGAGGCCATTCTTAATATACCAGATAGATCTTAAGAGAAGGAGCTTAGCTTGGTAAAAGGTGACCATTGGCTTGTAGAAACATGGAAGCTCAATTTAGATCACCAAAAGGAGGTGTTGGAATGAGTGCTCCATGAAGTGGAGCTGGATATTGAATGGGTCAGGGAAATCAAGGCGGACTGCGTAGAATACCTAAAGATGATGACAAATCTCGATGTGCTAGCCAATGAACTAGATGTAGAGAAATTAAAACCATATTTCCATAAGAAAATGGAAAATGAGACTACAGATGCACTGATGCCAAATTTCATGGGTTTTGTTGCATGAGCCTTCTCTCAGTCCGAGCAAGTAGTGAAGAGTACACAAAAATATGGCAAGGACTAGGATTTCATCACGAACAAATCAAGGAGGTTGAATTTTCAAGTAATCCAATATTTTATATTAGAGTGGAACAAGCTCCAAGCATTGATCGAAAAGTTTGTGGAGTACACGACCTTGAAGAGAAATGAAGGAATTCCTATGATTGATGATGAATTCCTTATAGTGTAGCTACAACTAAAGACAAAATAGCTATAGTGCTACCACAAGAAGACAAAATAGGGAAAAAGACAAGGATGTAATTTTAAATGCTAATATATTTGGGGGTGGGTGAAACCCTAGTTTGTAGTGAATCTTGGCCACACAGTGCAAATCAATCTTGGCCATTCATTTTTCCTTTTGGACACTATAAATAGGGGGTCTCCTCTCATTTTCAAGAGAGAGTTGAGTTGTTGTAAAGGCATGCTATTGAAATTTTAATAGAAGTTCATTGACTTTTGGTGAATTCTTGAGTTTTAGTTGCATGTTACATGGCTCTTCTCCCATAGTCAGGTAATTTGAGTAGATTTACTTTGTTTTTTTGCATGTTTTAGCTTACTTTAGTATTTTAGTTAATGTTGTTCACTGATTTTGAAGAATTCTATTGTGTGTTGGCAACTTTCCTTGTCCATACTTTTTGTTGTTTATTGATGATAAATAGTTGTGTAAAGTTAGTCTAGGCATAATCTAAAAGCTGCTCTAAAATTCTATATTTTATTCATGCTTATGGTGAATAAATGATTGAATATCTATAGTCCTTAGAAGCTTCCACAAATTTCATGAGACTGTGAGGAAATCTGGTTATGTGAAATTCTATTTTAGGAAGGTTGTCCGTAGTAGGGTCCTATGTGATCAATGTTCACCATTAGTTTTAGATCCAGGAAGTTCTCCCCTCTGCCCTTTTTCCTTTTCTTTAATAAGCTAAGCTAAGGTTCATTGCACATTGTAAAGACAAATCTAAAGATAAAATAGGAGTTCTAGACTGCTATTTGAACCTCCAGCAATTGAACACTAACTTTCCCATCTCAACCCTTTTAAGATCCAACTTCCCTCCAGCTTAACCCCATAAGTCTGCCCTGTGATTACCAGTGAAATCACATTTAACCAACTTAGAAATTCCATGCATGTCATGACCTAACACCCAAGAGACCTTGGGGTGATTTTCAACAACTTGTTGGAGATTTCCTTTCAAGAGAGGTAGTGCACCTATGCACTGCCTATGTTGAGAAAGTGCTAAAACACCCATAAAGAGAACTAGCACTAGAAGAAGGGCACATATGAGTTAAGATGCATCGAGGTGATTCACTCTCCCCTAAGAGATCCCAAAGAGTTTTAAGATCAACACCAAACAAAGGAGATTTTTAGGAATTGCAATCTCCTACAAGGGCTAGAAAGACTAAAAGAGGGGACACAACTTCTTCTTCCTCCTCTGTTCCACCCAATTCACCTTCACCATTGCCTTGTTTCACCTTCCATTCATCACATACATAGTAGACTTCCTTCACCTCCATCCCTTCCCTTCAGTCGTACCACATTGCTTTCCCATAGCCAGGGTGCTACCCCTTCCCCTTCCCCCTAAGTCCAAGGCATAGTCTTGACTATTGCTACCCTTGTGTAGCCCCAAGTCACTATTCAATAGTAAGTACCACCCCCACCTCCCCTCATGGTTTGGCTAGGGAATAATCCTTCCCCATTGTTCTTCAATGCTTACTATGATATTCCTATGAATACAAAGAGCTTTTGCTCGAAGTTCAATCCTTGAGATCTACAGAGGATAGCTAAAGAGCACATCAAGATATTCCAAACAACGCTAAAAGACATGCAGGTTGATTAGGAAGATGTGGCATGTATGATTTTCCATTATTCATTGGGGGAAGAAGCCTTCTGTTGGTATATTAACTTGCCGGTGGGATCCATAACATCTTGGGATTTTCTAATGAATGCCTTCTTGCAGAAGTACAAGATCTTGATCATCCCTTTGGAGTTATATTGACAATTCATGATAGTTCATAGGGAAATCAACGAGCCAATCAGCTCCTTAAATAATTGATTCCATTGATCCTATACAAGGTTGCAAGCTCTACATGTGCTCAATTATTTTATTACCCTGCCAATTTATTACGCAACATTAGATAACCTCACAGCTACATTGGTGAAGAGAATGTGACAGCTCTGACTCGATTAGTAGACGCTTATGTTGAGGTGGTTATTTCTAGTATTGACTTGGGTCAAAATATTTATGGTCCCTTACCCTCCTTGGGGTAGGCTACCCATCATCTATAGATTTAGGGACTTACTCAAGCATTGCAACATCAAACACCCCTGATGAATCAAGTACCATGACTTCCTATAGTCCCTCATCTTGGGAAGCACATAAACCAAGCACCTCTTGTGCCTCATCATCTATAGCCTCAATAGCCACAAGCACATTTCCTATAGCCTCAAGTGCCCCTGTACCTACAAGGGACTGAATTTCTTCTTGCTTAGTAGAATCAGCCAGTGGTACAACCTGTCTTTCTCCAAAATTAGACACTTCCGCCAAGCAATGCAAAGAAGGATCAATTGGATAAGCTAATGGAAGTGATCCAAAAGATTTCCATGAAGATGACAGACTTGAGAAATCAAAACAGCTAGCTGTAAGCTTCTCAATGCAGTATTCAGGCCAACCTTAACTTAGATAATACAGATAACCACGAGGCAAGTACCTTGCCTGGAAAAAATTATAATCTGAACTTTGAAAGGAGACCCTCCCAGAGATAGAATAGGACATGGAATACAAGGCTGAGCGATGGGGGTTTTCTCACTCCCCTTGATCATCTCACCAACACGAAAAATACAACTAGTGGAGTGTACCTCGACGAGGTTACTTTATCCAGTGGTGCTAGATTCATAAGACTAATAGGAATTCTAAGTTGGACTGCAATGAATTATAGAAAGCCACGAAATATTTCAAGTGGAGGTCCAAAACACCATTAACAGTGCAAATTGTAGAGACATCATTTTTTCTGAGCCCTACGATTCCTCTTGTCTAGTGGTCAACCAGGCCCCATTCCCACAAAGCGAGAGTAATGAGCCTGAGATTGAGATTGCCCTTGCCCAAAGTGAAGAAGTACAAGAGGTAAGTAATGAAGAAGCTTTATCTCATCTCTTTACTTTAGTACATAATGGTCCCATAGATGAAGAAGAACCCTGTGAGAATGAAGTGCAAATGTTCCATCAAAGAACCTCTTTATATAATCTGAGGAATAGACAAATAGGGGGACCATTAACTACCTCTACCCCACCTAATAACTTCAGTACCCCACCAAACCCCAATGCAAGCAACAAGATAGGTGATGTAGACAAGGAAGAAATAACATCAAACACCCTTCATTTAATGAACTCGATCCATTTGACACACTTATTCAACTATATTTCCTTCTAAATCACTAATCAATCCACACATTCAAAATAGGAGTTCCAACCTTCAATATAGCCTTCAATACACCTTAGTCAGCTTCAACTTGATCAAAACAATCATTTACCAAGCCTATACTTTGAATTTATCACCATTCTTCTTTGACTTTCCTAATGTATATCCCTTGTAGCCATGCCTTAAAACATATAAAAGAGTTAGTATCTATCAATTTGAGCAACAATGTGAAATTAGAATGTTTTCATAAACTCATGTTTTCAAGCCTTTAGAACAAGGCACCAAACACCTCTAATCAACAACAAAGTGATGGTATCAAAACTCCATTCACAAACAACTCTGTTTCCAAGCAGTAGTTAGGCCTTTTAGGCCATATTAACAAAACCATGTGAACTTTCCAAGCCCTTTTAACTTTTATATTATCATCATTCAATATAAAGTAACCTGTACAATCACACCTTACTGTTCCTCATTCATTATTTAGGACATTTTATCATACTCTTATTCAAATCCTTCATTTTGATTCTAAGAAAGTGGACTATCATAACAGGACAGTGATTTACACAAGTCTCAAACCTTCAATACACCAAACAGATTCAAGAAGTGGACTCTCACTCCTAATATTCCTTTAAATTCTATACAACTCTAGAAGGTTCAAGAACCAAAGACAATTTCATGAAATCTCACTGTGTTCAGGTTTTTACCAGTCCCTTTCACACTTTTGCAGACCTAGGCTTATAGATTTTAATTCCTCCACACCCAACCAAACCAAAAAAATGCTTGACATAGGTTAAATTAGGCCTAGATATACTATTAAAAATTCTAAAGGTTCTTTTCAATATATATTTACTTAAACCCTAGGTTATATTCCCTCAAATGCTCTGTTTCTGGACTGTGCACAAAATTTATAGTTAACAACTCAAATTTCCATCCCCTCAACTTCGCACCTTTGGGCCAAACTCATATGAATATGAAATAACATGTTTAGAATATTGTCGACACCAAAAATCAATTGATTCCACCAGTTGAAAAGAGAGAAAATAATTTTTCTTTACCCACTGTTACCCTAATGAGGGTTTTTAGCAGTTTTTGAGTAAAATTACAATATCTGATTCAAACATTGATTAAAATGCATGAAACAAGATCAATATGGAATTTTATTGATAATATTACCATTTTCAACCATTTTTTCACCTTTATCAGTTTGTATAGTCCATACTTCTATAGGAAACAATGAATTTTCTGAGAAAAATGCAGAAAATCTGTGATTTTATTCTTTCAAATCCTAATGATCAACCACCCACCAATCATAATCATTTGATTTAAAACACAAAGAACATTAAAATAGATTCCATAAATATTATATCCACGAAAATGAGCATTTTCCCATGGTTAAAATGTGAGAAACATAAAAATTTAAGTTTTTATTTACCCTAAAGAGGGTTTTTAACAATTTTCAGAAAAATGTCTATATCTTGCTTATAATAAAGCCAAAATGCATGAAACCAAATCCAATAGGAATATTATTGACATATATACCAAGTGAAAACAATTTCTCATCAATTCTAGCCCATACAATGGCCATACAAGAGCCTAAAATAGTAATTTTTTGTAGAAAAATGCATAAACAATGCCTTTATTCCTTCAAATTTGATTGTGCAATCACCCAAAAACTTCTCCAACGTACAAAGAGCCTTTTTAAAGGCACACAAATTACCTTTGAACTTCTAACTACTCTCTAACTACCACCAACACCAAAAACCAATGTGACCTTTCATATTCCTAATGTTGCTTTTTATGTAACTTTAACAATTTTGCAAATTATGTTGACAACTTTACATTTTTTACAATTTGTTGCAATTTTTGGACCAAATAAACACCAAGTGACCTTTAAAATGACCTAATAGTGTACAAAATAGCTTACTTAACCTTATTACAAGGTCAAGGCACCAAATTGATCATTTTTCAAGAATTTACATAATTGCAAAGGTGCTCCTGCACCATACTCCCGACCTAGAAAAGGTTCAAAGTCCTCTTGGATTGATGTTTTCAATAGGTCTCCATCTCCTTGTGTGCTCTTCCACCTTAAAATCCTTTCAAACACCTTCATTTTTACCTTAGGCTTGAATTTTTCCATGCAAATTAGCTTACTTCCTTGCTCACCAACTGAAATCAGAATTGTTATGCTTTGATTCATCTCAATACCTTTTTTCTCCTTCTCTCCTTTGATCTGCAACTTGTTCCTTTCCCAAGAGATTAGTATAAAAAATAAATGAAATAAAGTTTTTTCCATCATACCTCCACCATTCTTCAACTCTTTTCAAACCTCCAAGACCAATCCATCCAAGACCTTCTCTTCATCTAATCTTGTCACTAACACCTAAAATCAGGTCTATGATCTTTGTCCTCTTTTCATCTTCATGCCTTGGAATATCTACAACATCTTCATCAATCAATTATTACCTTGCATCTTCAAAGGGTTCTTGCTTTTTCATCCTCATTTTCCTTCTCCTCTTGACTGTCTTCTTTATAGGCCATGAAACTCTTTTATTTATCTTCAAGTGCCAACTTGTCTCTTGTTTGATCAACTATTCAATCTTCATCATGGATTCTTGGAACTCTTGTTTCGACCTGCTCAACTCTTGCTTCAAATCAGATATCTTCTTATCCATCTTCTCTTGTCTCTTTCTCTTCTTCCTCTCTTCCTCTGCCTACAAATACTTTCTCAAGTTCTCCATCCTCTCAAGCAAGATTCCTCCTTGCTTCACAACTCACTTTCCTATAATCAACCAGAAAACACACAACTACAAACCACAAACCACAACCAACTTATCATCCCATATCTTTCCTAGGCTCTAATACCAATTTGATGCAGATAGGGAAGAAATAACATCAAACACCCGTCACTTTAACGGACTCAATCCATTTGACACACTTATTCAACTATATTTCCTTCTAAATCACTAATCAACCCAAAAATTCAAAATAGGAGTTCCAACCTTCAATATAGCCTTCAATACACCTTAGTCAGCTTCAACTTGATCAAAAAAATCATTTACCAAGCCTATCCTTTCAATTTATCACCATTCTTCTTTGACTATCCTAATGCATATCCCTTGTAGCCATGCCTTAAAACATATAAAAGATTTAGTATCTATCAATTTGAGCAACAATGTGAAATAAGACTATTTTCATAAACTCATGTTTTCAAGCCTTTGGAACAAGGCACCAAACACCTCTAATCAACAACAAAGTGATGGTATCAAAACTCCATTCACAAACAACTATATTTCCAAGTAGCAGTTAGGCCCTTTAGGACATATTAACAAAACCATGTCAAATTTACAAGCCCTTTTAACTTTTCTATTGTCATTATTTAGTATAAAGTAACCTGCACAATCACACTTTACTATTCCTCATTCATTATTTAGGACATTTTATCATACTCTTATTCAAATCCTTCATTTTGATTCTAAGAAAGTGGACTGTCATAATAGGTCAGTGATTTACACAAGTCTCAAACCTTCAATACACCAAATAGATTCAAGAAGTGGAATCTCACTCCTAATATTCCTTTATAGTCTATAGAACTCTAGAAGGTTCAATAACCACAGACAATTTCATGAAATCTCACTGTGTTCAGGTTTTTACCAATCCCTTTCACACTTTTGCAGACCTAGGCTTATAGATTTTAATGCCTCCACACCCAACCAAACCCAAAAATTTCTTGAAATAGGTTAAATTATACTTGTATATACTATTAAAAATTCCAAAGGTTCTTTTCCATATATATTTACATAAACCCTAGGTTATATTCCCTCAAATGCTCTGTTTCTGGACTGTGCACAAAATTTACAGTTAACAACTCAAATTTCCATCCCCTCAACTTCAAACCTTTGGGAAAAAATCATAGGAATATGAAAGAAAATGTTTAAAAGATCGTCCACACCAAAAAAATTGATTCCACTAGTTGAAAAGAGAGAAAAAAAAATTTCTTTACCCACTGTTACCCTAATGAGGGTTTTTAGAAATTTTGAGTAAAATTACAATATCTGATTCAAACATTGATTAAAATACATGAAAAAGATAAATATGGAATTTGATTGATAATATTACCATTTTCAACCATTTTTGCACCTTTATCAGTCTGTACTTCTACAAGAAACAATGAATTTTCTGAGAAAAATGCAAAAAATCTGTGATTTTATTCTTTCAAATCCTAATGATCAACCACCCACCAATCTTAATCATTTGATCTAAAACACCAATAACATGAAAATATATGCCATAAATATTATTTCCACCAAAAATGAGCCTTTTCCCATGGTTAAAATGTGAGAAACATAAAAATGTAAGTTTTTGTTTACCCTAAAGAGGGTTTTTAATAGTTTTTAGAAAAATGTCTATATATTGCTTATAATAAATCAAAAATGCATAAAACCATATCCAATAGGAAGGTGATTGACATATCTACCTCGTGAAAATAATTTCTCATCAATTACAACCCATAAAATGGTCGTACAAGAGCCTGAAATAGTAATTTTTGGTAGAAAAATGCATAAACTGTTCCTTTATTCCTTCAAATTTGATTGTGCAATCACCCACAAACTTCTCCAACATACAAAGAGATTTTTTAAAGGCACACAAATTACCTTTGAACTTATAACTACTCTCTAACTACCCACCAACACCAAAAACTAATGTGACCTTTCATATTCCTAATGTTTCTTTTTGTGCAACTTTAACAATTTTACAAATTATGTTGACAACTTTACATTTTTTACAATTTGTTGCACTTTTTGGACCAAATAAACACCAAGTGACATTTACAATGACTTAAGAGTGTACAAAATAGCTTATTTAACCTTATTAAAAGGTCAAGGCACCAAATTGATCATTTTTCAAGAATTTACATAATTGCAAAGGTGCTCTTGCACCACTAGGCTACCCTTATGTGCCCATACAATATTTGAGCAACAACAAACAACCAAATAAAATGTAGAACCAGCCCACTAGTTCATCCATGGGAAGATCCTTTGAGCCTTAAATTGAACAAATGGGGGAATATGTTGCTAAAGAATTCAAGAAAGTAAAATCAGCTTATCCACCTTTGAGTTGCTCAAGGTTCCCGCAATTAGGCATGCCTTTTTTAGGGTAATTAATGGAACCCCTCCTCTAAGATGACACAAGAAATACCTGCTAAGAGAGTCACCTTTGAAGAACCTCGACAAGAGATCATAATCCAAGAAATCATAGGTAAAAGAAAGGATGCCTCCACCAACCAACAAATTGGAAAACAACTTGCCAAAGAGCAGACTCCAAGGAAAACTAAGGAAAAGTCCAATGAGAAGGACAAAGTTCAAGTTGCCCAAGTGGACGTACCTATGGGTCTCTTCCATGGAAAGTTTGAAACACCACCCTTCCTCACCATAATTAGAATATTTGGGAAGAATTTGCACAATTTTTTGATTGACTCTAGAGCATCAGCCAATGTCATGCCTTTTGCAGTATGCAAAGCCCTTGGGATTAACCCCACACCTTCAAGGAGAAAAGTGAATCATTTGGAAAAGACTGAGGTGAATATCATTAGGGAGATCAATCGCATTCCAATATAAATTACTATAGATCCAAGGGTGCAATGGGTTATTGACATGCAAGTTGCGAACATTCCTAAGACATATGGAATCATCTTGGGATGGGACTTCACCCATGCATTGAATGGGTATGTTGCAACCAATTTTTCTCACATGTGGTTTCCTTGGAAAGGGCTACCAAACTATATTCAAATAGATTGGGAGCCACACATGAAGTTTATGATCACCAAATACAACAACACTAATGAGGTGTTGTTTGCTAAAATAGAGCTAGGAACTTATTGCTCCTTCACATATTAGGAAGAAGTGGAGCCTCAAGAAGAAGAACTACCTACAGAGGTCATCCTAGTGCACTGCAATCCTCTAACCAACTTGACCTATGCACCTAAGAGCATAGAAATGTTAGTTGAATTGGAAGATGATGAGCCTTGTGAAGATGGTAATTTAGGATTGCTAGATGGATTCCAAGACTTTGTGGAGAAGTGCGTACAAGATCAACTCAGTCTAGGAGTGAGAATGGACTTCTAAGAGATCTTGCTACCAAGCTGGTGTAGAGTTCATAATGCTACCCACTCTGAGTTTGAATGTTGTTTGTGCCAAACAACAGTGGAACATGTCAAAGGATTAGTTACTCCTCAGAAGGAGATTCTAGCTAGGTATCTTTCCCCTAATCATACTGAACCAGTACCTACTCTGGAGGTTGTGCATGAAAGAACACAACCAATAGGGAATGAATGCATGATTGGTCTCAAAGTCAAAGAGCCTTCCAAATTTTGGACACTACGATTTGATGGGTCCAAGCAAGGAGCTAGATTTGGGTTCAAACTCATTAGCCCCACAGGTAAGACCTATTTTGTCGCTCATAGACTTCAATTTTATTGTACCAACAATGTAGCAGAATATGAAGCTTTGGTCCATCGTCTTTTAATGGCTTTGAGAAAGAATGTTAAAATGATACAAGTTTTCGGTGATTCTGAACTGGTAGTGAAACAAATCATAAAACTATACTCATGTCATGATAGAAGGATTTTAAACTATAGGCATAGAGTCTAGGATCTTTTAGAGAGTCTAGATGCATTTAATATATAGTTGATCCCATGTTCTCAAAATCATACTGTTGATGCTTTGGCTCAAGCAGCTAGCATGCTACAACCCCTGTCTCTGTCTAGACTCAAGAGATTCATTGTTGAACTAACCTCCACCCCATTTGTGCTAGACAATGTCACTCATTTCAAGGAATTCAATGATGGCAAGCACATCCTGGAGTTCATCACAAGCTCTGACGTGTTTGCAACCCAAATAATTGATGAAGTTGATCTAGAAGAAGTTGAACTTGACATAGAGGGAGTCATTAACCTCAAAAATAATACAATCCCCAGAGGTATGGTTCAGCTTGAGCACATATTTGACCTGTATAAAATCAGAGATCAAGACCAGCAAGCAAAGAGGGAATCCATAAGCAACTAGTGTGACACCCACAACCTTGAAATGGTCGAAGAAGTCAAAGATGTATTCATTAGCAAGGTGTGTATTGTAGAAGAAAAGAAAGGAATTTTATATTCTTTGGGAAAGTATCATGATGTGGTAGCATGGAGCTATGAATATTTGAATACCTATGATACCTCCATTATCACACATACCATACCTCTCAAGCCCGATGTGCGACCATTTTGGCAAAGAAAGAACCCCATCAATGCATTGTTAAACCCCATTATTTATAAAGAAGTGCAAAAACTACTTTCAGCTAGAATCATCTTTCTAGTCAAGCACTCCACATGGGTGGCCAATTTGGTCCCAGTTAGGAAGAAGAACGGAGAAATTAGATTGTGTGTGGACCTACACAATATAAACAGAGCTTAGGAGAAGGATGACTACTCGCTACCTTCATTAGATGAGGTATTACAGATTTTCAATGGATCACAGATGATGTCCTTCCTCAATGGGTACTTTGGGTACAATCAAGTGATGGTGCAGTATGAAGATCGACACAAAACAACATTCACTACCAAGTGGGGCACCTTTTCTTAAAGAAGAATTCCATTTGGGCTCATCAACGCTTGGGCTACCTTCTAATGTGCAATAGACATTTCCTTCAAAGACTTGATTGGAAAATGTATAATCATCTACATAGATGATTTGACTATGTTTTCAAAGAAACAAAGTGATCATGTCTTTGATCTATGCAAAATCTTTCAGAGGTGCCGAGAATTTGGAGTTTCCCTTAACTCGAAGAAATGCATCTTTGGAGTCACTGAAGGAAAGTTACTTGGGCACATTATTTTGGAACAAGGAATTTCTATAGACCCTGAGTGCATTCAGTCTCTGTTGAAGATTCAGCTACTAGACAACAAGAAAGAACTAAAATATTTCTTCGGAAAGATAAATTTCATCAAGAAATTCATCACAGGATTTGTCAAAATTGTCAAGCTGCTCAATGCCATGTTAAAGCAAGATGGTAAGATTGAGAAAACTCCAAAAGAAAAGAAATACTTCAAATAAATCAAAAAATCTATTAATAAAGCACCAGTATTAGTCAACCCAAACTGTTTGAAGCCATTCTACATTTATTCATTTTCTTCAAATCACTCATGTGCTAGCATTTTAACTAAAAAGGATGACGGAGGAAATGAGCACCCGATCGCCTTTATGAGTGCTACCTTAAAAGATGTTGAGCTAAGATATCACAATGTGGAGAAACAAGCATATTCTCTTGTCAGGGGAGTTAAGAAGTTCAAACATTACATCTTGCACAATAAGGCATTTTCCATTGTCCCTGACCCAACCGTGAAGATGTTGTAATGCAAAATCAGCTGGGAGAATGAAGATCCAAGTGGCTTACCCTACTATAGGAATACAATATGGAAATTCAACCAATGAAATTAGTAAGAGGACATGCACTCACTCGAACAATAGCTAAGATAGCAGTTGAAGTAGGACTTGAGCTTATAGTTCAATAGTATTAGCTTGAGGAAATTTCCCTAGGGGAATGGTACAATGCCATCGTCTATTATTTGTTGAACAAAAAGTGTTGACCTCACTTGCAAGGAGTTCAGAAATGTGCTCTCCATTTGAAAAACAATAACTATATGCTACAAGTATCCATACTATACAAGAGGAATCACGAAGGTTTCTATCTAAGTTGCCTTGGCCAAGAAGAAGTTGACCGGGTCTTGAGAGAATTTCATGACAAATTTGGCACCGATCATGGGTCTGAACCTTCAACTACTCATCGGATCCTACGAGTAGGTTACTATATGTTGATGGTATTCAAGGATGCTCACAATGATGTTAGCATGTGCAATGTCTACCAGATTGCTGCAACCAAAGAAAGGAATGTTGTTGTCTCGCAGTAACTAGTTCTAGAGGTGAGACTGTTCGCACAATGGGGTCTTGACTTCATTGGTCTGGTAAGCCCACCGTCATCTATAGGACATAGGTACATTCTAACTGCTTTCGATTATTACACTAGATGGACAAAAGCCATTACATGTAGGCAATGTACAACAGAGGTAGTTATGGATTTTTTTGAAATTTTTATTTTAAATCAGTTTGGTTTCTCATATGCATTAGTGTGTGATAATGGTCCTACCTTTTCCTAGCTTAAATTTTCTAGTTGGGCCTTTGATTATGGAATTTCCCTCAAGTTTTCTTCCAACTACTCTATCCAGGGCAATGGTTTGGCAGAATCTACTAACAAGAATCTCATTATTGTGATTAAAAAACTACTTGATAGGACTCCCAAGGACTGGCATACCCAACTCTGCTTCGACCTTTCGAAAGATCACACACGCCACAAGGCTACCCTTGGTGATTCCCCATTCCACCTCATTTACGGCCTAGAGCCTATATTCCCAATTCACCTAAAAATCCCCACCCTCTAGTTCATCAGTGACTTTAATGACAAAGGGGATCCCAAAGAAGCTCGCTTGGTTGAGCTATTACACCTAGAAGAATTGTGTGACCATGCCATTGAAAAATTCATCAAACATTAGGGCACAGTTAAAAGATGGTTTGACTACCGTCGAGCCAAAGTCAAGGCCTTTAGAATCATTGATCTAGTCCTATGTTGGGAAAAGGCCCATGAAAAGAAAGGGGGACATAAAAAATTTGACAAGTTGTGGCTTGGCCCCTTTTAGATTGCTAAAATCCTTGGAAATAATGCTTTCCACTTAAATAACTTAACTTGTGGAGATGTCCCTTTTCCTATCAACAGGAAACACCTGAAGCATTACTTCTAGGCTTGAGCTCTTTTGGAGTTGTTTCTATAAACACTTGTATATAGGTTAGTTTAGGTTGCTTTTGGTTTGCATTGTTTTGTCATTTCGCGTCGCTTTGGGTTTTTGTTTGTCTCCCACCTATTTTTCTTTAATGAGGATGTTCTTTGTTTCTGTTGTGGTGGTCGTGCTCAGTTCAATGAATGGTTCACTTTACTACTCGCTTTTAGTGTTCTTTGGCTAAATATTCACTCTCAACTATTGGTCTCTAATAGCTACCATGAAATGGTTTCCTCATTTGAACTTTGGCTTACAACCCAACCCTTGGTTGAATCCTCCTTCTACGTTCATCTCAGATCCTGCACAAAATGCATACTAATTGTTTCCAAAGAGTTGTACAGTGGTTGTTATGACAACTTAGTAAGCAAAAAATCTCAAGTCCACTCCAGTGACCACTATGTTTCCCAAAACCCATTGTAGGCTTTGATCCTTACACGGTTGAGCAAAAGAAGAAACATTAAGAGAAGTATTGAAAGAAAAGAAAAAGAGAAAATGCTAAAATAAAGCAACCGTATGGGTGTGCAAATAACTATACTAGGGCTATGGACGCCCGAATGGTAGTAGAGAAATGTTCATGGGGTAACAACAACAACTTTTCTAGGGTTATGGATGCCTGAATGGCAATGGGGCAATGTCTGGGTTACTTTTGGGGTTGGATGATTCATGTAGCTTGCTCTGTTAGATTAGTTGCCACTTGTCACAGTTTTTGTGAGAAAGGGAATGAGTTCACTAAACACACACACTTCTGAGACATTTCATGGGTAGATTCAGTTAAGGATCTCATTCTCCTAATTCACTTTTGGAAACTAGCCCCTAGTCTATGAAGCCAAAGATTTTGGGTTTTGAATGAGTATCTATGCTTAGAATGCTCAGGAGAATTCTCTAGTAGAGACGCCATTTGTTGTGCATTTAGCACACACACCCCATTTGGAATGGGGACCCTCTCTCTCTCATTTTCACCTCGTCAGGTCACTTTGTCATCTTCTCATTTTGCATGCCCCCTGTTTTGGTATTTTAAGTGGTCAACGAGCTTTAGGGAAGTCATCTTGAGTTGACCATGTTTTTCCCCCTTCAAATTGTCAAGGCTTTGTTCCTTCGCAGAGTTCCCTTACTTGTTTTCCTTTTATTTTCATACTAGCATCCCTCGAGCCTGTCAGGTACACCCTGCAGAGCCGCCTCTCTCAAGTTTTCATCACCTTGCTTTCATTCCAAATGGCCTTTCTTTAGCAGCTTTTCGCCCTCTGGAACCTAAATGATATTTCACCACTTCCTTACTGTTGACTTTTCAAACAACTCTCATTCAATGCCCTTCTATTTTGCGGAGCCCAAAGCCTCCAGCGCCATCTCCTTATCATTGAATGATCCATGGCTAAGCTCTAACTACCACCTTCCTGGTGAGTCCTGATGATCCCGCTATCGCTTTCAATTGCTATAAATAGGAAATTGCAGCTATCATTTTCAATTGTCAACTTGATCAAAGAAAGTTAGAGTGCTCTCCAATGTCGTTGTTTCTTCAGCATCACTCGATCGCCATTTCTAGAACTCTTCTTCCTATTTGGTTGCCTTATTCATCAGGTTCTTGAGCTGGGGTTTCCACCTATGTACCCTCCATTATGATTTCTTTGATTTCTACATAAATTGATAAGTATAAGGGAGCAAAACATGATATATAGATAGATTATAACTAGGCACACAAAACCCATATGTTGAAATCTTGAAAAACCTCAAAAATTGACCCATATGCCATTTGCAGAACTCGCACTTTTTGCCATTCTTCATTAGCTAGGGCTTTCACTTCCTGCAGGCCCATGAACTCCCATCTCTATCACTAACCTTGAGAACTGAGTTAAACATTGAAGACAAAGAACTCCTCCAACATGTCTGCCTTGGAAGTAGGACCCCCCTCATTAGCCATCTAAACTTGGCAAAAGACTCATGAAGTGAAAATGAAGAGTCCAATAACCACTCGGATCCGCCTCCTTGAAGTTTTGCATACAGACTACCCTATGGCTTCGCCATTTCAAATTGCTAATCATACGTGGCCTTCTGATAGTCAGGTTCCAATCCATTGATTGCTTAGATGAACTCAAGACTCTGTTAAAACCCTTGGTCCATTCGTGGGACCCTTCTTGCGGATTGTCGCTGGTGGAGTTTCGTCCAAATTTTGCTATTTCAAATAGCTTTGACATCTTGTCCTTTCGACTCACAGGCCTCACCCTGGTCTTCACCAGTTGAGAGAATAAAAAACCATCTGATTGGGCAGGTCACCCACTACTGACTTCCATCCCCATTTCACCTTTGCATGAATGGCCATCTTAAACAGTGAAACCTAATTGTTCACCTAACCGTCGGATCCTAGGCTCTCCTCCACCTACCAAATCCATTCACCCTCCAAACAAATGAGTGTCAACCTATTTTCAGGCCCCGCCTAGTGGACCTATGCCCACGGGCAGTCGTGGTGAACCTGCCGTCTCGAATGACTTCTGAGGGCCAGCATTCCACCCTCCAGGTCCCAACCTCCCCAAGGCTACCAATATGTGAAAATGAAAAATCATCAAGTGATGAACCTTTTGCAGGTTTCTTCTATTAGGTTCTCGCCTTTGGAACTTTGTGGTGAACTTGTCTTTCCCATAGAAAAAAGAGCTCCTATCCACCCACTACCTGGATCTCGGCCTCCCCGTGGCCATTGAATTATCCAAAAATAAATGAATGAAATCGAAGGATCCACCTCCTATCAAGCCCGAGGCTGTGGGATGCTCCCATCGGACTGCCATTTTACTTTTGTTCTTTTGAATGGCCATCACCTAGCGGCCTTCCACCCCTTCCAACCCGCAATGACTTGAATGGAAATTGAGCTATGTTTTTTCCTTCCAAATCTTTAGGTCCTACCTAGGGGTACTCCACCTACAATCCATCATCTTTCTAGTGTCGTTTCAATGGTAGATCTCAAACAACCATCAACCCTAGGAAGTCTGATCCCCTGGACCTGAATTTCTCAAACTCCCTCCTATAAAATTTTAATGTCAATATGGAAGATATGTTATGATTCTCGAAGGATGAATTATCTAATCTAAGTTGTTTTGAATGATTTTGGCTAACTTTCCCATATTTTTGTGTTTGAATGTGTTTACCTCTCTCTCACCCATAGGATTTATTGAACCAGGTGAGGGACCCTCAGAGGCAGCCATGGAGAAGGACAAGGGAAATATAGCCAAAGCCCCCCATGGAAAAGAAGAAAAAGATCAGATGAAGTACAAGTTCCTAGGAGAACATCTCAACTCCAAGGTTACCTCAGCCTGGAAGGTCTCAGCTACAAACATCAGACACATAGATATCGATGAATTCAAGCAAAGGGTCTAGATCAAACCTACAACCAAAAAGTGAAAGAAATATCAGAAGTAGCAGTTTGGCCAAAGCTACAGGTTTCCCTCCTGCTGTTGTTTCCCCTAAACTCGTAATGGCCTACAGAGAGGCATATCAACCATAGACCAAGATAATTTTGGATAGAGATGGAGAAATTCTAGCTGATTTCTCTACCAAGTCAATGGAAAGGCCTTCCATATCCCTACCTTCAAGAAGATGGAGGAAGCAACCAAGGAATATGGAAAAGAGATGTGGGATGAAGACCCCCTCAAATGCAAAAGACTCATAAATCAATACTAGTTGAAAGAGAAGAGGGGTAGTGCTACAAAGGTTACCTAGGAGCTCTTCTGCAGCAACTTTTATGAGGATTACCATGATTTGGTGACCCTATTAAGTAGATTAATGGGCCTTCTAAATGCGGCATACTTTTAGGAGTGGATGCTATATTTCATAGAGGAGATCCTCCATAGTAAAACCAAGTTTTATTGGGCTGGAATTATCAGCAATTGATTACACAAACAATTTACGTCTGTGAAGAAGACCTCGCACTTCTACATGGCCTCCTACCTTGTCTATTTACTTGCTAATAGGACACAATAACGAGGCTTGTTTAGGGATTTGGATACAAAAATAGGTAGATAGCTAAAGTTCTATGACAAGTACCCTCAGCTACAATACAAAAACTTTAAGAGGGATTATTGTAGAGTTAATGACACTTTCATAAGTCATATCATCAGATTGCTTGGGGGTGACTTTCAGAGAATAGTCTCACATAGTGCTAATGCTTTCCTCCGCTATTTTTTCTTCCTATTCATTCAATTCCCTAATTTTTCCTATATTCATGTTGAAGGTCTCTCAGAGAAACCATAAAAGCTACCCCGGTACCCAAATGATAGGATAATATTACTGGCACTCTCTTAGTAGTTGTGGCATGCAAAATCCCTACTGAGAAACAAACATAAGGAAAAGATTCCTTATCCCCTCTCCTTTATCCAAGGGCTATATGAACTCCACACCTCTCCATGTGTAGACAATTCAAATAAGGAAGTCATGGAGTATAACCAAAGGTTCCACACTACCCAGCCATCAATAGAACCTTATGGTAAACTAAAGAAGATTGTGCATGGCTGAATATGCCCATGGGCATAGGGTTGAATATTTTTGGGCCAACTACAAAGATGACAATGAAGTATGAATGAGGCACTATATGCGCATGACTGCGTATTTTGTGAAGAAGGTCAACTTATTCCTTGTGCTAGACCAAGTAGTAGAAGATGAAAATACAGTGATGGACCCTCAGTACAATGGAGTTGCCAATCTCCCACTACTATTGATCAATTAGGATGAGCAAGAGGTTGATGACCTCGATATTTTGAAAAATCTTGTTAAGGCTAGAACAAAGGAGTGGATTGACTAGAAAATTACCTAATTGAAGCAACAAGGGGTCACTTTAACCTATGAGGAGCTTGAGGAAGAGCCTAAAAGTGAAACTAACAATGAGAAAGTTGTTGGAGAGACCTCAAAATATTCTGCAACCACCAAATCAAGGAAGAGGAAAGAAGTGGCTGAAAGTAAAACCAAGCCTAAAGTATACTAAAGAAAAGCTTTGAAGGGTGAATCCTCCAAGAGACCAAAGACATCAGGAGGTCTTGATACCATCCATGAGGACCCGCTTTCCTCTGCCTCCATGTCTCTGACAACATCACTCCCCCTAGCAATAGCAACAAATCCACTCCCTCTCTCTCACTCTTGGAGGCCTTCTCCCACCACATGTAAAAAATTCATGTAGAAATATCTGGGATGTTGATGAACCCAACCATACAAGATTCCTTGGCACAAATTGTTGCCAATCTTCCTATCCATACTCCTCCAATTGAACCACTAAAAATGAAGGCCACAATGGAAATATCAAAAGAATTGGAGCGACAAGAAAGGGAAGTTGCAATAGATATGGAAGAGGAAGTAGATGATTACCACAAACACCCTGAGTACCAGCAACTAACAATTGACAAGGTGGTGCATGAAGGAGAAGAAAGGCAATTGTCAAAGGAAGACACTTAGGAGTTGGGCTCCACATACATCGTGGAAATATTCAATCCTGACCTTGAGGAGGAGTTGGCTCGACAACTCAAGGATGTTAGAGAGGAAGTAGAAAATCAACCCTCTAATGAAGAAAGGGAATCAGAGAGGAAATGGAGGAGGATATTGAACCTCCAACTCATGAGCATGAAAAAATTCCCAAGCATGATGTAGAAATTTCCCTTTCAAAATAAAAAGAGGAATGAGAAGAGGGCCTTAAATGCAATGAAGAGGTGTAGTCCCAACGTAAGGAAGAGGAAAAGAGAGAAGAAGATACACAAAGAGAAGATACTGAAGCCCATAGGAGTCCAAAAATGGAATAGCCTGACGAGCATGGGCATGATGAAGAAGAAGAAAAGAAAGTTGTTGAAAGGGAAGATAGCCCCAAAGAGCACGCTACCTCTGAGTCCCCATAGAAGGAAACTATGTCCATTCAAGATTCTGATGAGGAGGACTAAAGGATAGAAAAAGAAACTCTAGGTAATAAGGTAATAGAGATTGAACACAGTGAAGAAGAAGGAGGTCATGAATCACCAAGTGGAGAATCTCAGATGCTTGAGTGGCTGGAGAAACAATTGGAGAAGAAAACCCCAACCTTAAAGGATCCAAGGGCAAGGCTAGAGGCCATCTTGGTTTGAGCCCAAATAAGCACAAAGAAAGAGCAAAAACCTAAGTTAAAATCTTAGCTAACAATGGACGCCTCCAGATCTAGAACCGTGCAAATAGCCACCCCAGTAGTGAATGAAGAAGGGGTAAGCTATAATAATTCCACCTTTGATCTGGGAACCGCCACAAGAGAACAAAAAATTGACAATCTCCAAGGGTCTGTTGCCACCATCATGCATCAAATGCTCAAGGATAAGGTTTCCAAGGAGGAAGTAAAGGTGCAAGTGGTTGATTTAACAACATACATTCGACAGTGGTCATCGATAGAAGAACTTCCCACCACATCCTTGGTGCCACCACAATTTTTATCCAAGGACCATATTGATCAAATTGAGAAAAGAAAGAATTGGACAAAAGGCATGAAGGATTGGTTTCTACAAGTCATCTACAATGACAACATGGGAATTAGTCATGTTGTTAGGATGGAAAACAAGTTCCTAGAAGTATAAAAGATACTCAAGGGAATAAGGAAGTTTTGTATTGACTTCCCTGAGTTACACAAGATCACGTACCCCAAACTTGAGGCCATTTTCAAGATACTGGATAGATCCTAGGAGAAAGAGCTTGGCTTGGTAAAAGGTGACCACTAGCTTTTAGAAATATGGAAGTTGGGTTTAGATCACCAGAAGGAGGTTCTGAACAAGTGCTCCATGAAGTGGAGCTGGATATTGACTGGGTCAGGGAAATTAGGGTAGACTATGAAAAATACCCGAAGATGATGATAGATCTTGATGTGCCTGCCAGTGAGCTAGATTCAGAGAAATTAAAACCATATTTCCACAAGAAAAATGAAAATAGGATTGTGGATGCACTGACACTAGATTTCATGGGTTTTTCTGCATGAGCCTTCTCTCAGTTCGAGCAAGTAGTGAAGAATACACAAAAATATGACAAGGACTATGATGTCATAATGAACAAATCAAGGAGGCTGAATTTTCAAGTAATCCAATCTAATATATTAGAGTGGAATAAGCTCCAAGAATTGATCGATAAGTTTGTTGAGTATGCCACCTTGAAGAGAAATTAAGTAATTCCTATGATTGATGATGAATTCCTTACAACGTAGCTACAACAAAAGGAAATCAACAAAAGACAAAAGAGCTACAATGCTGCCACAAGAAGACAAAATAGAGAAAAAGAAAAGAATGTAATTTTAAATTGTAATATATTTAGGGGTGGGTGAAACCCTAGTTTGTAGTGAATGTTGGCCACACAATGCAAATCAATCTTGGTCATTCATTTTTCCTTTTGGACACTATAAATAGGGGGTCTCCTCTCATTTTCAAGAGAGAGTTGAGTTGTTGTAAAGGAATGCTACTAAAATTTTAATAGAAGTTCACTGAATTTTGGTGAATTCTTGAGGTTTAGTTGCATGTTACATGGTTCTTCTCCCATTTTCAGTTAATTTGAGTAGATTTTCTTTGTTGTTTTGCATGTTTTAACTTACTTTAGTATTTTAGTTAATGTTGTTCACCGATTTTGAACAATTCTGCTATGTGTTCTCAACTTTCCTTGTCCATACTTTTTGTTGTTTATTGATGATAAATAGTTGTGTAAAGTTAGTCTAGATATAATATAAAAGCTACTCTAAAATTCTATATTTTATTCATGCTTATGGTGAATGAATGGTTGAATATTTGCAATCCTTAGAAGCTTGCACAAATTTCATGAGATTGTGAGGAAATTTGGTTAAGTGAAATTATGTTTTAGAAAGGTTGTCCATAGCAAGGTCCTCCATGATCATTTTTCACTGTTAGTTTTAGATCTAGGAACTTCTTCTCCTCCTTTCTCTTTTTCCTTTTTTTATTAAGTAACCTAAGTTAAGGTTCATTGCACATTGTAAAGCCAAATTTAAAGCTGAAATAGGACTTCTAGACTGTTGTTTGAACCTGCAGCAATTGCACAATAACTTTCCCATCTCAAGAGCTCCCTTTTAAGATCCATCTTCCCTCCACCTTAACCCAATAATTCTAACCTATGATTACTAGAAAAATCACATTTAACCAACTGATAAATTCCATGTATGTCATGATCTAACACCCGAAAGACCTTGGGATCATGACTTGTAGGGAATTCCTTAGTTGGCATTTGATGTGATCTTGTTGGTAATCATAGGGTAGAATTATGAAGCTAGATAGAACAAAATGGATCATGAGAATTGAAGTTCCTTAGGATGGGAGTTGATATGCACTTTGCTGCAGGTTCAAACAACAATCTAGAATTCTAATGTTTTTCTTAAGTTTTGGCTTTACAATCTGCAATGAACCTTAGCACAGGTTATTTCTAAAAAAATGAAAAAGGGTAGGGAAGAGGAGAGTCTCAAGGATCTACATCTAACTAGAAATAGTGATCATGGAGGTTCTGCTATGGACAACTTCCTTTAAACATAATTTCATTTAACCAAAAGATTCATAGTCTCATGAAATTTGTGCTATCTTCTAAGGCCTGTAGATATTTCACCATTCGTTCACCATATGCATGCATGAACAAAGATAAAAGTTTAAAGCAACTTTAATTTTAATTCCAGACTAACTTTACAAAGCCATATGCCAACAACAAATAGCAAAAAGTATGGACTAGGAAGGCATCTACACAACAAAAAAATTCATAACCATAGAGCAACATTACCAAATCTATCAAAGCAACCTGAAACTAACTAAAACAACAAAGAAAATCTAACTAAAAAATTTATCTATGGGAGATTGAATCATGAAACATGTAGAGAAACTCATAAATCCATCAAAGTCAATGTATTTCCATTAAAATTTCTACAACATGTCATTACAACAACTCAACTCTCTCTTGAAAATGAGAGGAGACCCATATTTATAGTGTTCAAAAATGTAGAATTAATGGCCAAGATTCATTATAAATTAGGGTTCTACCTACCCCCCAATATATTACATTTTAAAAATACATTCTTTTCCTTATCCCCATTTTGTCTTCTAGTGATAGCACTGTAGTGTTTTGTCTTTTTGTTGATTACTCTTTGTTGTAGCCATTCCTTAAGGAATTCCTCATCGATAATGGGGTTTCCCTCCTGCTTCCTCAAAGTAGCATACTGCATGAACTTCAAAATTAGTAGTTGGAGCTTATCAACCTCCAAAATATAAAATCATAGCAATTGATAACTCCATTCTTTGGATCTTTCAGTGAGCTTTTCCCAATCTTCATCATATTTGGCAATGTGGTCTCGAAAAAGCTCTGGCTGCAAAACTAATGAAGTTGGTGGTGATCTCGCCTGACATTCCATCGTCTATTTTCTAGAAGTGGGGATTTATCTTCTTTGGATCCATTTGTAAGGGAAGGGAAAGCTCACAATGGAGTCTTGGGAAAAGAGGTCTGATAGATCAGGCCTGACGCAAGTGAAGGATGGTCAATTTGTAGCATAAGTCATGAGGATGGTAGTCGAGGAGCTGGGTCCTGGGGCATGGGAAGGTGAAGGTCTTTGGCTATTTTGAAACAACAAATGTGCAATGGAAATCCGGTGACGGAAACCCTCTATTATGGACCCGTAAGGCCTCAAGGACACTGGCAGAGGAAAACTGCCAAAGGAACTCCATGAGGACCTTGGACTTACCAAATTTGGATGGGATGAAATAGGTCAACTTGAGGTGAGACTTTGGAGGCATGCTAACCATTTGGGACACAAAATAGGGGCACACAAAACAAGGTGATGACAAAAATGACCCAACAAGGTGAAGGAAAGAGAGGATCCATGTTCCGAACGGGGCGTGTGTGTTGAGAGCACAACAAATGGTGACTCTACTAGGAAATTCTCCCAAGCTTTCTAAGAATAAGTATTCATTTAGGACCCAGAATCTCTGGTTCCACAGACTAGGGGCCAATTTCCAAGAGTGAACTGGGAGAACAAGGCTCTTAGTTGGGTCAATCCATGAGACATCTCAGAAGTGTGTGTGTAGTGAATTCATTCCTTCCCTCAGGAACTGTAACAAATAGTGGCTAATCAAACAAAGCAAGCTACTTAAATCATCCAACACCAAAAGTAACCTAGACATTTCCCTACTACCAGCCAAGCGTCCATAGCCCTGACAGAGTTTTCATTGTGTTCCCATGAATATTTCTCTACTTCGAGCCGGGTTTCCATAACCTCCGTAGAGTTATCCGCACACCCATATGGTTGCTTGATTTAAGAATTTTCTTGTTTTCTTCTTGTCTCTTGATATTTATTTTCCACACTTTATTTTTAATCTCAACCATATAAGCAATGAAGCCTATGATGGGTTTTAGAGCCATAGTGGTCATTGGAGAGGACTTGAGATTTTTCACTCACTAGATTATCATAGCAGCCATTGTACAAGCCTTTCAAAATAATTAAGCATGCATTTTGAGCAAAATCTAAGATGAATGTAAAAGGATCCAACCATGGATCAAGTTCTAAAATAGAGTTCAAATGAGGAAATCATTTCAAAGTAGCTATCACAGACTAATAGTCAAGAATGAATGTTTATCCAAAGAACACTAAGGACAGGTAGCAAAGTGAACCGTTCGTTGAGTGAGCACGACACCATAGAAGCAACGAAGAACCCCTTTCCAAAGCAAAACTGCTAGGAGATAGGCAAAATGGAACAACGCAAAACAAGAAAATGCAAGCAAAGTGAAAGACAACCTAACCTAACCTATGTACAAGTATTTACAAGAACAATTTTACATGAGCTCAAACTTGGAAGTAATGCTTCAAATGTTTCCCGTTGACAGGAAATGAGACATCTTCACTAGTAAGGGTCTTTAAGTGGAAAGAATTGTCTCCCAAAATTTTAGCTATTTGAAAGGGGCCAAGCCAAAGCTTGTCGAATTTGTTGTGTCCCCTTTCTTTTCATGGGCTTTGTCCCAACACAAGACTAGATGCACAATTCTAAAGGCCTTAATCTTGGCTCGTCGATTGAATCATTGTTTGACTATGCCCTAGTGTTTGGAAAAAAATTCTATTGCTTGGTCTCATACTTCCTTTAAGTGCACAAGGTCAGCTAACCGAGCTTCTCTACAGTCTCCCCCCATGTAAAAGTCGTTGATAAACTAGAGAGTGGGGATTTTTAGGTTGATCAAAAAGATAGGCTCTAATCCATAAACCAAATGAAATGGGGAATCATCAAGGGCAGCCTTGTGGCAAGTGCAATCTGCCTAAATCGAGAATTGGAGCTAGGTATGCCAGCCCCTGGGATTCCTATCTAGCAATTTCTTGATCATGGTTATCAAATTATTATTCATGAACTTAGCAAGGCCATTTCCCTGGGTGTAGTAGTTCGATGAGAATTTAAGGGCAATTCCATAATCGAAAGCCCAACTAGAAAAATTCAATGAAGCAAATGCGGGTCCATTTTCACATACTAATGCATAAGGACAACTGAAGTGATTTACAATAAAAATTTCTAGAAAATTAGTGACTACCTCAGTTGTGCATTGCCTACATCCAATTGCTTCTATCCATCTAGTCCAATAATCAGTAGTGGTTAGAATATAACCGTGTCCTGCAGATGATGGAGGGCTTACTAGACCAATGAAATCAAGACCCCATTGCATGAACGGTCTCACCTCTAGAATAGGATTTAGTGGGACAACAACATTCTTTTCCTTAGTCATGGCAGTCTGGCATATATGACATGAGCGAATGTGGCTATGAGCATCCTTAAAGACTATGGTCTAGTAATATCCTACCCTTAGTATCTGATGTGCAGTGGATGGTTTGGATCCATGACCCATGTTAAACTTTTCATGGAACTCCCTTAGGACTCGATTTGCTTCTTCTCTACCAAGGCATCTCAAATAGATACCTTCATGATTCCTTTTATACAATATGGATCCTTGCAGCATGTAGCTACTTCTTTTCAAGCAAAGAGCATGTTTCTAAAGTTCCTGTAGGTGGGGCAGGCACATGTGATTCCAAAAATAATAAACATCTTTGTACCACTCCCTTGGAGAAACATCTTCAAGTTGGTATTGTTGCACGGTGAGTTTAGGCCCTGCATTAGCTGTTGCTTCAGAATTTTTTTGAGTAAGTGCTTGCCCTCTCACCAATATCATTGGTTGGATTTCCATATCATACTCTTGCAGCAACATGACCCATTTTTCCCTTCATTCACCTAATTCATTCTACATAAGCAATGTTTACACGGATGGGTCAGGAACTATGGAAAACACTTTATTATGTAGGATGTAATGCCTAAACTTATTCACTCCTCTAACAAGGGCGTATGTTTGTTTTTCTACATTATGGTAGTGCAATTCACCATCTTTCAGAGGAGTGCTCATGAAGGCAATCAGGTACTCATTCCCTTTGTCATCTTTTTGGGTCAGAATGTTGGCACATGAATGATCTGAAGCAAATGAATATATGTAAAAGGGCTTCAAATAATGCAGACTAACCAGCATGGGTGCTTCAGCAATTGCTTGCTTAATTTCTTCAAAGGCCTACTTTTCTTTGGAGTCCACTCAATCTTGACATCTATTTTCAGCATTGCATTGAGGGGCTTGTTGATCTTAGCAAAACCTATAATAAACTTTCTAACAAAGTTGATCTTTCCAAAGAAAGACTTGAGCTCCTTCTTGCTGCCTGTGAGCTGAATCTTCAACATGGACTGAATGCATTCCAGGTGAATGGAGATGCCTCACTTTGAAATGAAATGACCAAATAGCTTCCCTTCAGTAACCCCAAAGGTGTACTTCTTAGGATTAAGGGAGACATCAAACTCACACCACCTTTGGAAGACCCTACATAGATCAGAGACATGATCACTCCGCTTCTTTGAAAACATTGCCAGATCATCCATATAGATGATTATACACTTCCCAATTAGGTCTTTGAATGCAATTCCCATAGTGCATTGGAAGGTTGTGTCAGCATTAATAAGCCCAAAGGGTGTTCATCTGTAGGTAAAGGTATCCCACTTAGTGGTGAATGTTGTCTTATGACGGTCTTCATACTACACCATTACTTTATTATACCCTAAATAGCCATCTAGGAAGGACATCATCTACAAACCATTAACAATTTGTAGTACTTCATCCAATGAAGGCACAGGGTAATTTTCCTTTTTTGATGCTCAATTCAAATTACGGAAGTTCATGCACAACCTGATCTCACCATTCTTTTTTCTAAGAGGGATCAAGTTGGCCACCTATGTAGAATGCCAGAATGGGGAGATAATCCTTGCTGATAGTAGCTTCTACACTTCTTTGTAAATGATTAGATATATCAAAGCATTAATAGGGTGTTGTCATTGCCGAAAGGGTTTCACATCAGGTTTGAGAGGTATGGTGTGCATTATGATGGAGGTATATTGGGTTTTTAGATCTTCACAGCTCCATGCAACCACATCATGATATTTTTGAAGAGCATTAATGATCCCTTTCTTTTCTTCTATGGTACACACCTTACCAATAAAGATGTTCTTTGTTTCCTCAGCGGTCCCAAGGTTGTGAACATCACATTGATTACTGATGGATTCCTTCTTGGCCTATTGGCCTTGGTCTCTAATATGGTCCAAGTCAAATATGCTCTCTAGTTGAACCATGCCTCTAGGGATTCTGTGAGTCTTTAGGTTGATAACTCCTTCTATGTCCAATTAGCCTCTTCTGGATTTGCTTCATCGATTATTTGGGTGGCAAACATATCAGAGCTCGTGATGAACTCGAGAATGTGCTTATCATCATTGAAGACTTGAAAGTGAGTGACATTATCCAGAATAGTTGGAGTAGATGTCAAATCAACTGTGAAGCATTTAAGACTAGAAAAAGATAGTAGTTGTAATGTGTTCCATGCTTATGCCAAAGCATTAGCTATGTGATTTTGAGAGTGAGGGATCAGCTAAATGTTAAAAACATAAAGACCATAGAAGAGATCCCAAAACCTGTGCCTATAATTAGCAAGTCTTATGGCATGGCAAGAATATAATTTTCTGACTTGTTTCACCACTAACTCATAGTCACCAAAAAATTGCAACATTTTGAAATTTTTATTTAGGGACATAAGAAGACCATGCACTAGAGCTTCGTACTTGGCTACATTATTAGTTCAATAAAATTGAAACCTTTGAGCAGTAAGAAAGGTCTTACCGTGGGGCTGATGAGTTCAATTCTAGCTCTAGCTCCTTGCTTTAACTTAGATCCATCAAATTGAAGCATCCAAAACTTGGAAATATCCTTGACACTGGGTCCAACTAGGCCTTCATTCTCCTTTATCTTGATAATTTCCTCCATATCCTTTAGAAAACATGTCGATTCAGCATGATAGGAAACAAGAAGTTTTGTTGGTATCTCCTTTGACAATTCTCTTTGAGGAGTGGCTAATCCTTTCACATGTTCTAATATTGTTTAGCACAAGCAGCAATCAAACTCTAAGTGGGAAGCATTGTGAATTCTACACCAATTTCGAAGCAAAAGTTCCTGGAAATCCATTCGAGCACCCAGACTAAGTTGATCCTTTACACATTTTTCCATGAATTCTTGGAAACCATTCAATAACACCAAGTTTTTGTCTTCATCTGATTCATCATCGAAATCTACCAACATCTCTGTACTTTGAGGCATTTGAGTGAGGTTGGTTGGAAGGTTGTATTTCACCAAGACCACTTCTACAGTAAGTTCTTCTTGGGGTTCGAATTCTTCTTCATAGGCAAAGGGACAGTAATTTCCTAATTCCGTCTCAACAAATAGCACCTCATTGGTATTATTATATTTTGTGATCATGTACTTCATCCGAGGTTCATGGTCTATACGGATCTGGTTAGGCATTCCTTTCCATGACAGCCACATATGAGAATGATATGTTGTAGCATATCCATTTAACATTCTAGTTACGTCTCGTCCAAGGATTAGTCTGTAGGTATCAGGAATGTCCTCCACTTCAATATCAATGATTTGTTGTATCCATGGATGCACAAAAATTTGCATTGGGATCCGATTAATCTCTCCCACAATATTGATCTCTATTTTTTTCCAGCTAGGCAACTTTCCTTCTTGAAGGTGTGGGAGTAATCCCAAGATCTTTGCATACTGAAAAAGGCATAACATTAGCAAACGCTCTTGAATCAAGTATGCAGTTGTGCAAATTCTTCCTGAATATTCGAATGGTAGTGAAGAAAGGTGGAGTTTCAAACTTTCCTTGGAAAAGGCTTGTAGGCATGTCTATCTAGGCTACTTAAGCCTTATTCCTATCACCAGTTCTATCCTTGGTCTATCCTGAAGGATAATCCTTGGAATTTTGTCTATTGTTCTAATCATATTCCTTCACGGTTTGCTTACCTGTAAGTTGATTAGAGGGAATATCCTTCTTTTTCCCAATAATTTCTTGAATCACAAGTTCTTGACTAGGTTCTTGAAAGGTGACCCTTTTTTCTGATATTTCCTATGTTGCTTTAGATGATGGGGTTCCATCATTCACCCTAAATAATACATTCCTTATAGTAGGAACCTTAAGTAACTTAAAGGTGGACAAGTGATTTTAACTTTCTTGAACTCCTCCATGACATACTCACCCATTTGTTCAATTTTGGACTCAAAGGCTCTACCTATGGCCAAGCTAGCAAACTGAGTTTGCATTTGACTTGACTGATTTTGGGGCTGCCCCTAAGCTTGATTTTGTGACTAATTGTAAGACTGATTTGATGACCTATCCTTATCAAAATATTTAGTAGGCATGTGAGGGAAACTAGGGTTGTTGCTAGCATTTGGATCTAGTGGTGTAGTGAAGTAACTAGGTGGGGTGGATGTAGTGAATGGCCCCCTACTTTCCTATTCCTTAAATAATACAGAGTGGCTCTCTGATGAAACATGTGTACTACATCCTCATGGGGTTCTTCATCATCCAAAGGACCATTATCTACTAAATCAAATAGCTAAGCCAAGGTTTCACCATTCCTTACCTCTTTAACTTCCTCAACCTTTTCAAAGGTAGTCTCATCCTCAAGAAGGAGGCTTGGTTGACCACAAGCATAGAAGAATCATATGGCTCAAATGGGATGATATCTCTACAATTTGTGTTGTCAACGACATTCTAAACCTCCACTTGAAAGATTTTAGAAGCTGTGTAGAATTCAGGGTAGTCTAACTTAGAATGTATGTTCGTTTTGTGAATTTGACTCCACCCTAATAGAGATGCCTTGGTAAGATAGACCCCGCTAGTGGTCTTTTTTGTGCTAGTAGGTTGGTCCAATGGGGTAGGAGCACCCCCATTGTTGGGCCTTGTATTCCACGTCTGATTCTTCCTCTAGGAAGGCCTCCTTTTGAAGCTTTGATTTGAATTTTACCCTCTGTCATAATTGTATCTAGAAGAGATGCTCGCATGGTGATCATCTCAATGGTTTCAATTGTCCCTATAGTCTTAGTTGTCTTGATTAAGATTCACTTGGAGAATCCACTGGGAGGCTTGTAACTAATTATTTTGATTCCTCAAATGGGTCATTTTTGTGGACATTTTCTTTTTCATCTTAGTTAGCTCCTCTAGTTTGTCTTTCTGGATGTTGCTCAGCTGTGGTACTTGATTTTGGAGAAAGACAAGCGGGGCCACCAGTTGATTTTGATGTACTAGAGGAAATTCTGGTCCGATCAAGTATAATGGTGCTTGAGGTTTTTTTAGAGTATACCTGTTGCTATTGGGAAGCCTGAGGGTAGGTTTGTTGTTGTTGGGTCTGCAAGTAAGAAGGTATAGGAGGTGCATGATTCATCGGTTGTCCAGGGTGTGGAATGATGGGAAACTAAGGCACCTAGTTCATAAGAGGCATCTGATGAGTGAATGCTTGGTTAAGCCCTTGAACCTACATTTGATGAGCCATTGGACCCAAAGAGGGGAGAGGGGCAGAGATGTTTTTCCCCAAGTCTGCACTGGAGACAATAGCTTTTGCATAAGTAGCCACTAGTGTGGTGAGCGGTGGGTGTATCCTTTTTACCAATGCTAACGTAATATTATCTAATGTTGTATAATAGGCGGACAGGGCCGCAACATCATTGTGCATGTATGGATCTTGAAACCTCATAAAGGAACGATGGAAACGATCATTGAAATAGTCGATTGGTTCATTAACGTCCCTATGGACAAACATAAACTATTGGTATAGCTCTGAGGGACTGATCAAAATTTTATATTTCTATAGGAAAGCATTCTTTATGAGGTCCCATGTAGTAATGGACCCCCTCGTCAGGTTGATATACCAATAAAAAGCTTCCTCCCCTAGTGAATATGGAAAGAGGTGGCATGCAACATCCTTATGATCAATCTACATATCTGTAATCACTATTTCATATATCTTGAAGTGTTCTTATGCCATCCTCTGTGGATTGCGAGGATTGAACATCGTGCAGAAGCTTTCCAAATTCTTGGGCATATAATGATAAGGAATGAAGTGCAGCAAAGAGGGATTTTGTGCTAACTAAGCCATGAGAGGTGGCAAAGGTCGTAACTATTGTTGAGGGGCAGCAATCTATGGTTGCACTTGTTGTAGGATAGCAGCTTGGGACTGTACCTAGGTCGCGATTGTTTGGACTATGCCTTGAACCTGGAGGGTCAGGAAAGGGAAAAATTCTTGGCTATCAAAAGAATGAGGTTTGAATGTAGTTTGGAGTGGATAGGTGGATGATGGATGAAAGGTGAAGGAAGGTGGAGGTGGAAGGGAAGTGGAAGTGATGGAGAAAGAGGAAGAAGCAAAGTCTCCTCCCTTAGTTTGTTTAACCCTTGTGGGGGGCTGCATCTCTTGAAGTTCTCTTTCATTTGGTGTTGACCTTAGAATTCTCTGAAACCTTTCAGGGGAGAATGATCCAATTCAATCTAGCTTAGCCTAGCCCTTCGTCTAGTCCTAATTTTGTTGATGTGGTATTTGATGTGATCTTGCTAGTAATCATATGGCAGACTTACAAAGCTAGATAGAATGGAATGGATCATGAGAATTAAATTTCCTTATGATAGGAGCTGATATACACTTTGTTGCAGGTTCAAATAGTAATCTATAACTCCAATGTTTTTCTTAAGTTTTGGCTTTACAATGTGCAATGAACCTTAGCATAGGTTATTTCTAAAAAAAAGGAAAATGTGCAAGGAAGAGGATATTTTCTCAGATTTGCAACTAACTATGAACAGTGATCATTGAGGTTCTCCTATGGACAGCTTCCTTCAAACAAAAATTTCACTTAACCAAAAGATTCATAGTCTCATGAAATTTGTGCTATCTTCTAAGCCTTGCAAATATTTCACCATTCATTCACCATATGCATGCATGCATAAACAAAGATAAAATTTTAAAGTAACTTTAAGTTTAAGTCCAGACTAACTTTACACAACCATCTACTAGCAGAAAATAGCAAAAAGTATGGACTAGGAAGGCATCTACACAGTAGAAATTTTCATAACCACAAAGCAACATTACCAAATCTATCAAAGCAACCTAAAAATAACTAAAACAACAAAGAAAATATAACTAAAAAATTTAACTATGGGAGATTGAATCATGAAAAATGTAGAGAAACTCATCAATCCACCAAAGTCAATGTATTTCCATTAAAATTTCTACATGTCATTACAACAACTCAACTCTCTCTTGAAAATGAGAGGAGAACCCCTATTTATAGTGTCTAGAAAGGTAGAATGAATGGCCAAGATTAATTTTCATTGTGTGGCCAAGAATCATTAAAAATTAGGGTTCTACCTACCCCCCAATATATTAAATTTTTAAAATACATTCTTATCCTTATCCCTATTTTGTCTTCTAGTGACAACACTATAGTGTTTTTTCTTTTTGTTGATTTCTCTTTGATGTCCCTATTCCTTAAGGAATTCATCATATTTAGCAGTGTGGTCTCAAAAAACCTCTAACTAGGTGAAGGATTTGGCTACAAAACTCATGAAGTTAGTGGTGATCTTGCTTGACATTCCATCATCCATTTTCTTCTAGAAGTGGGGCTTTATCTTCTTTGGATCCATCTGTATGATAGGCATATCATATCATGTCATTAGTTTCAAGTATCAAATGAAATCAGCTCTTATTTCATTAGCCCACTCAATGTCTAGATTGACCTTATCAAGCACTTGCTCCAACCTTTCCTTCTGATTCTTGAAGTCTCGCTTCCACACATCCACTAGCCAGTGATCATCCTTCTTCAATGCAAGCTTTTTTTCCCAAGTTGCACTTGATATTTTAAGAAGAGCCTCAATCTTTGGGTAGGTGGACTCATATCTTGTCGGGAAGTCAGTGTAGAGCTTCCTTGTACCCTCAAGAGACTGTTGTAGATCTAAGAACCTGTTTTTTGTCCTCATAGCACAATTAATTCCCATGTTTCCCACATACAACACCTACCTAAACCAACTCTACATGGTCTTATCCAAGTTCTTCCCCTTTTCAAGCTTTTCTATTTGTTCTTTTGACAGTAGCTATGGTAGGGCCAAAGATGTGGTAGGCATTTCCTCTATTGATGACCACTGTTGGATGTAACCTATCATATAAACTACTTGTGCCTTAAGCTATTCTTTCAAAATCTTGTCTTGTTGTATCAAATGCACCACTGTGGTTGCATACTCCTAGAGGTTCTCAATTTTTTTCTCTCTAGTAGCTATTCCTAAATCAATAGTGGAGACATTAAAGCTTACCCCTTCTGTGCACACCACTGGTGTAGCTACTTGCACAATTCGAGATCCAGAAGCATCCATCATCACCTTGGATCTAATATGGGGCTTCTCTTTCTTGGTAGTGATCTATACTTGGGCTAAGATAGCCTCTATTCTTTCTCTTGGATCACTCAAGACAAGAGCCTTCTTCTCAAGTTGCTTTTCAAGCCATTCGGGCATGTGAGTCTTTCTTTTAGGTGAATCACGTCCACCCTCCTCTTCATTATTTCAGACTTCAACTTCCATGTTCTTGGAGGTTTCCTTCTCCACTCTAGTGTTTTCTCCCTCTTCTTCATCACAGTCCTAGAGGAATACCAAACATTTAATTAGGGACTTAGTGCAAAGGAATTCCTTGGGTCTTTCTACCCTCTTAGCCTCATCTTTTTCCTTTTCTTCATCATGTTCATCTTCATGCTCGTGCTCCTCAGGCTACTCAATTTTAGGGCTCTTATCAACTTGGATCTCCTTTTTACATTGATCTTCCTCTTTATCCTTTTCTTCCTCACATGGGGGTGACACATATCCATGTTCTTCATGCCCTCTTGAAGGAGGTACCTCTTCATGATGTGTAAGGCCTTCATCGCACTTCCCACCTATTGGAAGTTCAAGGTTTTCTTCCATCTTGTCATCTTCTTTCCCTTCTTCCTCAGTGGGTGGCCTTTTAATTTCTTCCCAACATCCTTTAATTTCTAGGTTGGCTCTTCCTCAAGGTTAGGATCAAAATTTTGCACAATTAATTTTCCACTAACACTTCTCGTTCATCTCCACTTTTAGAAGATCATGTTTCTTCTCCTTCATGAGCTACTTTTTCAATTTGTAGGTGCTCATATTTCATATGTTCATGGTATTCATCTGCTACCTCCTCCCATACTTTCATGGCCTCCCTCTCTTGTCGTTCTAGCTCCTTAGATATTTGCATTGTGACTTAAATTGTCGGTAGTTTCGTTGGAGGCTTTGAGGGAGGAACACTAGCAAGAACCTAGGTTAAGGAAGCTTGGATGGTAGGATTCATCAATAATTGGGAAATATCAGAGTGAACATTATGCATAAACCACAAGAAAGCCTTTGGAAATGTGAGAATTGGCATTTGTATTGTTGTTGCTGCTAGTGGAAGTAGTGTGGTGGGAGACATGGAGGCAGAGGAAAGTGGAGAACTTGTGGCAGAGGAGGAATCAACTACTATTATTGGCCCAGTTGGTGAAGAAGAAGCAAGGTGGACTAAGATTTCCACTGTAGGTGGGGATGTGGTGACCATTTCTTGATAAATGGATGGAAGGGCTGCAATGTCAGGGGCATCCGGTGGAGATTTTGGCTAATCCATCTCCATTTCTTCTTCATGAAGGGGATCTTCTTGAATAGTAGGCAGCCCTGTAATGCTTCCTGACCTTTTGTGTTTCTTTGAGGACTCACCCTCTGAAGCTTTCCTTGCATACACTTTTGGATTTGGTTGTTGCTCCTCAGTCTCCTTTCTTTCCATAGAGTGAGTGAGTGGAGGAGATTTGGATGTTTCTCCTATTTAGGTTGTAGCAGCTCCATCATCTATTGCACTAGGCTCACTTCCAAGCCCTTGATAGGTTAGGACAACACCTTGTTCCTTCAGTCAAGCTACTTTCCCATTGACCCATTCTTTGGTACGAGCTTTGATTGGCTTACTTATGATATTGAGGTTGTCGACCTCTTGCTCATCCCAGTCTAGTGAAGGAAGCAACAAGTTAGTGACTCCATTGTACCATGGATCCATAATTGTGCTCACCTTCCTAAACTTGATCATGTACAAGGAAAAATTTCACCATTTTTATGAAATAGGTAGTCATTCGCATGTAATGTCTCATTGCACCTCCTTATCATCTTTTCAATTTTCAAATAAATCTTCAACATGATGCAGATGGGCATAGTCAGGTCCAAGTGCTTTCCTTATATGCCCATAAGGGTCCATTCATGGATGGGCAGTATCAAGCTAGAAATGATATTCAACAGCTCTGAATTTCTAGCACATTGACAAGTTTGCAACTTATACATCCCTAGGACAAAAGAAAGGGGATAAGGGATCCGTACCAAATGTCTATTGTTGAGGAGAGTATGTAGATGCTACAGTTGTCAAGAAATTTCTAACAATATAATCTTGTCATTAGGATATTAAGGAAACTTGTTTGGCCTTTCTATGTAGCCTTGAGTGCAAATTTATGTGAATTTTGGGTACTAAATGAGCACAAAGGCGTATTTTTTGAGGAACACCCAAGAACTGTGGGAGTCTTGCCTTCCAAAATCACCTCTAAGCAACCAGATGATGTAGCCTATGAAAGTGTCATTCACCCTACAATAGTCCTTGAAATTTTGAAACTGCAATTGAGGGTATCAATCATAAACCTTCAATTCCTGACTAGATTCTTCATCTAGTGCCCTGAATAGTCCACCATACTACCTTCACTTAGCTAGTGAGTAAAATAGGTAAGATGTCAAATAAAACTTAGAAATTTTCTTAACATTCATGACTGACTCATGGAAGCAGTCACTAATGATCTCACCCCAGTATAATGAGGTGTCCTTGCTTCAGAGAATATTTTCAAAAAAATAAACCATCCACCCTTGGAAGTATGCAATGGTAGGCAAACCCATCACTTGACTTAGCAAGGTTACTAGGACATGATAATCTTAAAAGAAATCATTGCGGAAGAGTTCTTGGGGAACTTTTGTAGCGTTACCGCTTTTCTCTTTTAACCAATATTGGTTGATGAGCTTCTTGCATCCAATGGGATCTTCATCCCACATTTCCTTACAATTTTCTATGGTGGGTCCCTCCATTTCTCCAAAATTAGGAATGTGGAAGGTCTTGGTTATCACCCTAGGAGACATGTCAGCCATAATATTTGCATCTGTGTCTACAATTTTTGGGTCTCAGTTTGGTATGCTTGCCTACAAGCCATGACCAATTCAAGAGCTATAAGGGTAGGAGGGAAGCCTATAGCCTTGGAAATTCCACTTCCTCTGATTAGCCTGACATTATCTATGGTCGGGTTGACTCTAACCCTTTGTTTAAATTCATCAATATCGATGTGGCTAATATTGGTAACTGTAATCTCCTTCCAGTCTATAATGACCTTTGAGTGCAATAAATCCCCCTAGAATTGGTATTTCATTTGATCCTTGTCCTCCTTCCCACAAGGAGCTCTACTTGATTTCTTCCCTTTGTCTTTTTCTATGGCTACCCCCAAGGGTCCTACACCCGATTCCATATATCGTGCAAATAAATGCATGATGAGCACAATCAAGCATGAAGACACCAATGTTAGCTAAAATCCCTATCAGATGAAGTCCAATTAGATAACACATCATTCATGAAATCAAACATTTACTTCAAGATGTCATTAGTAGTTTACTCAAGGGAATTTGGACAGGTCGGGCCCTAAGGAATAGACTTCCCTGACAGGAATGTTGTTTTAAAGGGTGAACAAGGAAGGGACATTCATCTGGTCTCTCCTAACTTCGTATTTGGATGATTTGAAAGGTCCATGCATGAGAGTTTGTAATTTGAGCACGTGAGTCCAAACGTTTTTCCAGATTGGAGGTCATTTGGATCATCATTTGGGCACTATAAGCTATGAGGAGAGAAAGTTGTCTAAGGTTTTTCGTTTGAAACAGCTATGATGAAACAAAGTTCTGAGGATAGAGTTTTGGGTCTAGGACCCATGAGTTCAAAAGATGGATGGCATAACTCCTTAGTCATTTAACTATGCAGATCAAATGGGTAGTGAAGCTGTTCGAGGATAGCCATTTGAAAATGACGTGCACTAAGTAGAATTCCAGTGGGAGCAACCTGGCCGACAAGACTTGGCATTGTGTTTGGCTTTTAGGTTTCCTTCATTAAAACTCTACTGATGATCAAAGTAGCGGGCTTCAGAGATTGGAAGGACGAGTTGGCTTTTCCTTTTGTAATGGCTGAGATGAGACAAAATCCTGACAGTGGAAACCTAGAAAAGCAAGTCCAAAGAAGGAAAAGGAACTTAGGTTTTATCATTTTTTGTTCATGAAGCATAGGGATGCTCAAGACCCAGAGGGTGGAAGATATTCATTTAATGCCCATGAGAAATGGTGAAGTTGCAATGAAGGTCGGTGAACAAAACTTCGCAAATCGAGACCTAAGGGTACTAGGGATATAACATTTCATTTTCTTTAACTCAGGCGGTCAATGGTAAGGTGGATCTTGAGGGTTGGGTGGATAGGGCCATTATTCCATTTGAAATGGTGAGAACCATGTGGCATCCTAGGGATAGAATCCCATGGGAGCAGGCCCGAGAAGTATGAATGGAGGTTGAGAGTTCAAGTTTTGTTAAGTCCTGATAGTGACCCATCAAAGGAGATCCAGGGTCAGGGGCACGGAGAGACATCCCACCATTTCAAGGTTATTTAAGTTTGAAATTTTCTAAATGGTGATATGGAGGCTCAAGTCTGGAGAGTGCAGGCACTCTGTGGGAAGAACGGTGTCGGGGCATGGGAGTTCCAGATTCAGTTTCATGATGATTCAGCGGTTTTCTTGAAATTTTACCATATGGGTTTTTTAGGTCTAATCCTCCTCTATCACATGAATGCATTTTAACTTTATTTTTCCCATCATTTAAATATGAAATCACCAAAAAACAACACAAAAGGGCAGATGGCGAACCTACCTCAATAACTCGGTGAAGGAGGATACCAAATACATGAAGAATTGGAAAATGAGGGAAGTGAGCATGAGGGAAACAGGTGACGAAGGCACTGGACTTCTCTGAACTCTTTTGGCCAACCTGACATGTGAAAATGACAGATTGGGCCAAATATTTATACCCCTAAGTGCATTCAATGCACCCTCATAAATGCTTGTACGATAGATGAGAAGTTGGTCATTTCAAATTTTGAGACAGTGGTAGGAGGTCTAGAACCCAGAGGTTGGAAGGACACGAGTCAAAGGCCCCTTCAAATTTTAAAGTGGAAAATCATCAACAAGAGGAGGCGTGGGGTTTGAGAGGTAGAACTCTAGTGAAGGATGGTCATTCGGGAAGGGAAAACTCACAACGGAGTCCTGGGAAGATAGTTCTAGCAAACTAGGCCCGACACAAGTGAAGGATGGTCAATTTACAGCATGTCATGAGGATGGCGGTCAAGGAGCTAGGTCTTGGGGCACGGGAAGGTGAAGGCATTTGGATATTTTGAAACAACAAATGTGCAACATAAATACGGTGAGGGAAACCCACTATGATAGACCCGTCAAGCCTTAAGGCCATTGGTAGAGGAAAACTACCAAATGAACTCCATGAGGACCCTGGACTTAGCAAATTTGGAGGGGATGAAACATGGTCAACTTTAGGTGATACTTTGGAGGAATACTAACCATCTGGGACACCAAAATAGGGGCACGCAAAATGAGGAGGTGACAAAAATGACCTGACAAGGAAAAGGAAATAAAGGGTCCCCATTCCAAATGGGGCGTGTATGCTGAGGGTGCAACGAATCACGACTTTGTTGGGAAATACTCCTGAGCGTTCTAAGGATAAGTATTCATTCAAGACCCAGAATCTCTTGTCCCACAGACCAAGGGCTGACTTCCAAGAGTGAACTGCGAGAACAAGGCCCTTAGTTGGGTCAATCCATGCGACATCTCAGAAGTGTGCATGTAATGAATTCATTCCTTCCCTCGAGAACTATAACAAATAGTGGCTAATCAAATGAAGCAAGCTACTTAAATCGTCCAACACCAAAAGTAACTTGGACATTGCCCCACTGCCAGCCAAGTGTTCATAGCCCTAGTAGAGTTTTTGTTGTGTTCCCATGAATATTTCTCTACTGCTAGCTGAGTGTCCATAGCCCATGTAGAGTTATCCACACACCCATATGGTTGCTTGATTTTAGAATTTTCTTTTTTTCTTCTTGTATTTCGATATTTCTTTTCCACACTTTATCTTTTTGCTTAACCATGTAAGCACTGAAGCCTACGATGGGTTTGAGAGCCACAGTGCTCACTTGAGAGGACTTGAGATTTTTCAATCACTAGGTTATCATAGTAGCCATTATACAGCCCTTTGGACATAATTCAGCATGCATTTTGTGTAAAATCTAAGATGAATGTAAAAGGATCCAACCAAAGATCAAGTTCTAAAATAGATTTCAAATGAGGAAATCATTTCCAAGCAGCTATTAGGGACTAATAGTCAAGAATGAATGTTTATCCAAAGAACACTAAGGATGGGTAGCAAAGTGAATTGTTCGTTGAGTGATCAAGGCCACCATAGCAGCAACGAATAACCCCTCACCAAAGTAAAACAGCCAGGAGATGGGAAAAATGGAACAACGCAAAATAGTGAAACGCAAGCAAAGTGAAAGAAAACCTAACCTAACCTATGTACAATTATTTATAGGAATAGTTCTACATGAGCTCAAACTTGGAAGCAATGCTTCAAATTTTTCCCATTGATAGGCAATAGGACATCTTCACCAATAAGGATCTTTACGCGGAAATCATTGTCTCCCAAAATTTCAGCTATTTGAAAGGGGCTAATCCAAAGCTTGTCGAATTTGTTGTGTCCCCCTTTCTTTTCATGGGACTTGTCCCAACACAAGACTAGATCTATAATTCTAAAGGCCTTAATCTTGGCTCTTTGATCAAACCATCATTTGACTACACCCTGGTATTTGGTGAAATTTTTTTATTGCTCGGTCTCTAAGTGCAAAAGCTCAGCTAAGTGACCTTCTCTATAGTCTCCCCCTTCGTAAAAGTTGATAAATTGGAGAGTGGGGATTTTCAGGTGGATCATAAAGACAAGCTCTAAGCCATAAACCAAATGAAATGGGGAATCACCAAGGGCAGCCTTGTAGCGAGTGTAATCTTCCCAAAGGGAGAATCAGAGCTAAGTATGCTAGTCCTTGGGATTCCTATCTAGCAATTTCTTGATCACAGTTATCAAATTCTTATTCATGGACTTAGCAAGGCCATTTCCCTAGGGATAGTAGTTGGATGAGAATTTAAAGGAAATTCCATAGTCGAAAGCCCAGCTAGAAAATTTCAACGAAGCAAATGTGGGTCCATTGTCACATACTAATGCATAACTACAACCGAAGTGATTTAAAATAAAACTTTCCAGAAAATTAGTGACTACCTTAGTTGTGCATTTCCTACATGCAATTGCTTCTATCCATCTAGTGCAATAATCAGTAGTAGTTAGAATATACATGTTCCTATAGATGATGGAGGGCTTACTGAACAAATGAAATCAATACCTCATTGTGTGAATGGTCTCAACTCTAGAATAGGTAGTAGCAAAACAACAGTATTCTTTTCCTTAGTCATGAAAGTCTGGCATATATGACATGAGAAAATGTGGATATGAGTGTCCTTAAAGACTGTGGGCCAATAATATCCTACCCTTAGTATCTGATGTGTGGTGGATGGTTCAGATCCATGACCCATGCCAAAATTGTCAAGGAACTCCCTTAGGAATTGATCTACTTCTTCTTTGCCAACGCATTTCAAATAGATACCTTGATGATTCCTTTTATACAATATGGACACTTGTGGCATGTAGCTACTATTTTTCAAGTGGAGAGAACATTTATAAACTCCTTGTAGGTGGGGCGAGCACATATGATTCAGGAAATAATAAATGACATCTTCATACCAATCCCCTAGAGAAACGTCTTCAAGTTGGTATTGTTGCACAGTGAGTTTAGGCCCCGCATCCACTGTTGCTTCAATAATTTTTTGAGTAAGTGCTTTCCCTCTCACCAATCTCATTGACTAGATTTCCATATCATACTCTTACAGCAACGTGACCCATTTTTCCCTTCATTCACCTAATTCATTCTGCATGAGCAATGTCTACACACCTAGGTCAGGAACTATGGCAAACACTTTATTACGTAGGATGTAATTTATGAACTTCTTCACTCCTCTAACAAGGGAATATGGTTGTTTTTCTATGTTGTGGTAGCGCAATTCAACATTTTTCAAAGGAGCATTCATGAAGGAAATTGGGTGCTCATTCCCTTCGTCATCTTTTTGGGCCAGAATGTCGACACATGAATGATCTGAAGCAAATGAATAGATGTAAAAGGGCTTCAAATAATTCAGACTGACCAACACGGGTGCTTCAGAAATTGCTTGCTTAATTTCTTCAAAGGCCTACTTTACTTCAGGAGTCCACTCAATATTGACATCTTGTTTTAGCATTGCATTGAGGGGCTTGACAATCTCAACAAAACCTAAAATAAACTTTTAGACAAAGTTGATCTTTCCAAAGAAATACTTGAGCTCCTTCTTACTGCCTGGGAGTTGAATCTTCAACAGGGATTGAATGCATTATGGGTCAATGGAGATGCCTCGTCTAAAATTACATGGCCGAGTAGCTTCCCTTCAGTAACCCCAAAGATGCACTTCTTGGGATTAAGGGAGACACCAACCTCATGACACCTCTAGAATACCTTGCATAGATCAAAGACATGATCACTCCACATCTTTTAAAACACCGTCAGATCATCCATATAGATGATTATACACTTCCCAATTAGGTCTTTGAATGCAATGTCTATACCATGTTGGAAGGTTGTGCTAGTTTTAATAAGCCCAAAGGGAATTTGTCTATAGGTGAAGGTACCCCACTTAGTGGTGAATGTTGTCTTATGACGGTCTTTATACTACACCATTACTTGATTATATGTTGAATAGCCATCAGGGAAGGACATCATTTGTGAACCATTAACAATCTGTAGTACTTCATCCAATGAAGGCACAGGGTAATTGTCCTTTTTTGATGTTCGGTTCAAATTATAGAAGTCCACGCACAACTTGATCTCGCCATTCTTTTTTCTAACATGGACCAAGTTGGCCACCCATGTAGAATGTTAGACTAGGAAGATAATCCTTGCTGACAACAACTTCTACACTTCTTTGTAAATGATTGGCTCCAACAATGCATTAATAGGGCATTGTTGCTACCGAAAGGGTTTCACACCAAGCTTGAGAGGTATGGTGTGCATTATGATGGAGGTATCATACATTTTCAGATCTTTGTAGCTCCACGCAACCACATCATGATATTTTTGAAGAGCATCAATGATCCCTTTATTTTCTTCTATGGTACACACCTTGCTAATAAAGACTTTCTTAGTTTTCTCAACAGTCACAAGGTTGTGAACATCACATTGATTGCTGATGGATTCCTTCTTGGCCTATTGGTCTTGGCCTGTAATCTGGTCCAAGTCAAATATGCACTCTAGCTAAACCATGCCTCTAGGAATTGTTTTAGTCTTTAGGTTGATAACTCCTTCTATGTCCAATTTAGCCTCTTTTGGATCCGCTTCATTGATTATTTGGGTGGCAAAGACATCAGAGCTCATGATGAACTTGAGGATGTGCTTATCATCATTGAAGTCTTGAAAGTGAGTGACATTATCCAGAATAGATGGAGTAGATGTCAGCTCAACTATGAAGCATTTAAAAATAGAAAGAGATAATGGTTGTTATCTATTGGCTGATTGAGCCAAAGAATCAGTTGTGTGATTCTGAGAGCGAGGGATCAACTGAATATTAAAAGCATCAAGACCCTCTAAGAGATCCCAAACCATGTGTCTATAATTAGCAAGTCTTCTATGATTGTCAGAATATAATTTTCTGACTTTTTTGTCTACTAACTCAGAGTCACCAAAAACTTGTAGCATTTTGACATTTTTCTTTGGGGCCATAAGAAGACAATGCAATAGAGCTTCGTACTCAGCTATGTTATTAGTGCAATAAAACTGCAACCTATGGGTAGCAAGAAAGGTCTTACTTGTGGGGCTGATGAGTTCAAATCCAACTCCAACTCCTTGCTTTGACTTAGATCCATCAAATCGAAGCATCTAGAACTTGGAAAGCTCCTTGACGCTGGGTCCAACTAGGCCTTCATTCTCCTTTTTCTTGACAGCTGCCTCTGTATCCTTTAGAAAACATGTTGATTCAACATGATTGGCAACATGAAGTTTTGTTGGAATCTCCTTTGAAAATTATCTTGGATGAGTGGCTAATCACTTGACATGTTCTACCACTATTTGGTACAAGCAGCATTCAAACTCTAAGTATGTAGCATTATGAATTCTTCACCAATTTGGTAGCAAGAGATCTTTGAAATCCATTTAATCACCCAAACTAAGTTGATCCTTTACACATTTTTCCATGAATTCTTGGAAACCATTCAATAACCCCAAGTTCTTGTCTTCATCTAGTTCATCATCAGATTGTACCAACATCTTTGTACTTTGAGGCATTTGAGTGAGGTTGGTTGGAAGGCTGCACGCACCAAGAGAACTTATGCAACAAGTTCTTCCTAGGGTTTGAATTCTTCTTGATAGGAAAAGTGACAGTAATTTCCCAATTCTATCTCAACAAATAGCACTTCATTGGTATTATTCTATTATGTGATCATGTACTTCATCTAAGGTTCACAATCTATACAGATATGGTTAGGAGCCCTTTCCATGGCAGACACATATGAGAATGATTTGTCATAGCATATCCATTTAACGTTCTGGTGAAGTCTCATCCAAGGATTAGTCTATAGGTATCGGGAATGTCTTCCACTTGAATATCAATGAATTTTTGTATCCGCGGATCCATAGCAATTTGCATTGGGATCTAATTCATCTCTCCCACAATATTCATCTCTATTTTGACCAGCTAGGTAACTTTCCTTCTTGAAGGTGTGGGAGTAATCCTAAGAGCTTTGCATACTACAAGAGGCATAACATTAGCGAACTCTCCTGAATCGAGTAGGTAGTAGTGAAAATTATTTTTGAATATTCAGATGGTAGTGAGGAAAGGTAGAGTTGCAAACTTTCATTGGAAAAAGGCTTGTAGGCATGTCTATCTGGGCTACTTGAGCCTTATTCCTATCTCTAGTTCTATCCTTGGTCTATCCTAAAGGCTAATCCTTAGAATTTTTTCTATTGTTCTTATCAGATTCCTTCGTGCACTGCTTACCCATAAGTTGATTAGAGGGAATATCCTTCTTTTTCACAATAATTTCCTGAATAACAGGTTCCTGACTAGGTTCTTCAAAGGTGACCCTTTTTGCTAATGTTTCCTATGTTTCTTTAGACGACATGGTTCCATTAATCACCCTAAAGAAGGCATGCCTTACAGTAGGAACCTTAAGTAACTCAAAGTCGGACAGGCTAATTTTAACTTTTTTACACTCCTCCATGATATACCCATTTGTTTAATTTTGAACTCAAATGCTATACCTATGGTTGGGCTAGTAGATTGAGTTTGTGTTTGACTCGACTGATTTTGTACCTACCCTTGACCTTGATTTTTATGACTGATTATAACACTAATTTGATGACCTATCCTTACCAAAATATTGAGTGCACATGTGAGTGAAACTAGGGTTGTTGCTAGCATTTGGATATGGTGGTGTAGTGAAGTAATTTGGCAGAGTGGATGTAGTGAATGGTCCCCCTGCTTGCCTATTCCTTAAATAATATAGAGTGGATCTCTCATGAAATGTGTGTACTTCATCCTCACGGGGTTCTTCATCATCTAGAGGACCATTATCTACTAAATCAAATAGTTGAGCCAAGGTTTCACCGTTACTTACCTCTTTAACTTCCTCGACCTTTGCGGAAGTAGGCTCGTCCTTAGGCTGGTTACTTTCACTTCTAGAGAACTGAGCTTTGTTGACCACAAGCATGAAAGAATCATATGGCTCATATGGGATGATATCTCTACAATTTGCGTTGTCCATGGCATTTTGAACCTCCACTTGAAATATTTCAGTAACTGTCTAGAATTCAGGGCACTCCAACTCAGAATATCTGTTTGTTTTGTGAATCTAACACCACCCTGATAGAGCTTCCTTGGCAAGATAGAACCCACTAGTGGTCCTTTTTGCACTAGTAGGTTGGTCCAACAGGGTAGGAACACCCCCATTGTTGGGCCTTGTATTACACATCTGATTCTACCTCTGGGAAGGCCTCCTTTTGAAGCTTTGATTTAAATTTTTCCCTCTTTCATAATTTTGTTTGGAAGAGATGCTAGCATGGCGATCATCTCAGTGATCTCTATTGTCCCTATTGTCTTGGTTGTCTCAAGTAAGGTAGGCCTAGAGGTTGCACTAGGAGGCTTGCAACTTATTATTTTGATTCCTTAAATGCATCATTTTTGTGGACATTTTCTTTATCATCTCAATCACTTTCTCTAGTTTGTCTTTCTTGGTGTTGCTCGGCTACGGTACTTGATTTTGGAGAAAGACAGGTAGGGCCGCCAACTGATTTTGATGTGTTGTAGGGAATCCTAGTCTAGGAAAGTATAATGGGGCTTGAGATTATTGAGAGTATACCTATTGCTATTGGGAGGGTTCAGGGTAGGTCTGTTGTTACTGGGGCTGCAAGTAAGAAGGTATGGGAGGCGCATGATTTATTGACTATCCAAGGTGTGGAACGATGGGCAACTGAGGCACCTGGTTCATAAGAGGTGTCTGATGAGTGAATTCTTGGTTAATCCCTTGATCCCACATTGGATGAGCCGCTAGACCCAAAGAGGGGAGCAGGCCAGAGATGTTTTTCCCCAAGTCTGCATTGGCGACAACAACTTCTACATAAGTGGCCACTAGTGTGGTGAGGAGTGGGTGCATCCTTTTTACCAATGCCAACATAAGATTATCTAATGTTGCATAATAGATGATTAAGGCTGCAACATCGTTGTGCATGTATGGATCTTGAAGCCTCATAAAGGCATGATGGAAACAATCATTTAAAGATTTGATTAGTTCATTAACTTCCCTATGAATAGACATAAACTGTCGATATAGATCTAAGGGACTGATTAGAACTTTATATTTCTACAGGAAAGCATTCTTCATGAGGTCCCATGTAGTAATAGTCCCCCTCAGCAGGTTGATATACAAATAAAAAGCTTCCTCCCCCAATGAATATGGAAAGAGGCAGCATGCGACATCCTCATGATTAATCTACATATCTTTAATTGTTGTTTCGAATATCTTGATGTGTTCTTCTTCCATCCTCTATGGATCACGAGAATTGAACTTCATGCAAAATCTCTCCAAATTCTTGGGCATATCATGATAAGTAGTGAAGTGCAAAAGAGAGGGATTTTGTGCTAACCAAGCCATCAGAGGTGGCAAAGGTGGTACCTGTTGTTGAGGGTAGCAATCTGGAGCTGCACTTGCTGAAGGACAATAGCTTGGGACTGTACCTGGGCCATGGTTGTTTGCACTGCACCTTGGATCTGGAGGGCCGGGAAAGGGACAACTTCTTGGCTACCAGAAGAATGAGGTCTGAATGAAATTTGGAGTGGTTGAGTGGATGATGGATGAAAGGTGAAGGAAGGTGGAGGTGGAAGGGAATTGGAAGCGATGGAGAAAATGGAAGAAGCAGAGTCTCCTTCCTTAGTTCATTTAGCCCTTGTGGGGGGCTGCAGCTCTTGAAGTTCTCTTTTCTTTGCTATTGACATTAGAATTATTTGAAACTTTTCAGGGGAGAACGATCTAGCTTAGCTTGACCCTCCATCTAGTGATAGTTCTATTGATGTGGTTTTTTAAACACTTTCTAAACACAGGCAATATGTAGGTATACTACCTCTCTTGAAAGGAGACTTCCAATAGTAAGTTGCTAAAATCACCCCAAGGTCTCTCAGGTGTCAAGTCATGAATTGCAGGGAGTTCCTCAGTTGGTATTTGATGTGATCTTGCCGGTAATCATAGGGTATACTTATGAAGCTCAATAGAGTGGAATGGATCATGAGAATTGAAGTTCCTTACTATGAGAGCTAATATGCACTTTGTTGCAGGTTCAAATAGTGATATAGAACTCCAATGTTTTTCTTAATTTTTGGCTTTACAATGTGCAATGAACCTTAGCACAGGTTATTTCTAATAAAAAGGGAAAAAGGAAAAGAAAGAGGAGAGTTTCCTGGATCTACAACTAACTATGAATAGTGATCATGGAGGTTCTGCTATGGACAACTTCCTTCAAACAAAATTTCACTTAACCAAAAGATTCACAGTCTCATGAACTTCAAACTTAGCAACTGGAGCTTATCAACCTCCGAAATTTCAGATCACAGCAATTGATAACTCCATTCTTTGGATTTGTCGGTGAGCATTTCCCAATCTTCATCATATTTAGCAGTGTGGTCGTAGAAAAGCTCTGACTGGGTGAAGGCTCTTGCTGCAAAACTCATGAAGTTGATGGTGATCTCACCTGCGAGTCCATCATCCATTTTCTTCTGTAAGTGGGCCTTTATCTTCTTTGGATACATTTGTACAATAGGCATATGATATTATGTCATTAGTTTCAAGTATCGGATGCAATCAACTCTAATTTCTTTAGCCCACTCAATGTTTGGATCGTCCTTATCAAGCACTTGCTCCAACCTTTCCTTCTAATTATTGAAGTCTCACTTCCACACATCCACTAGCCAATAATCATCCTTCTTGAATGCAAGCTCTTTTTCCCAAATCACGCTTGACAGTTTGAGAATAGTCTCAATCTTTGGGTAGGTGGACTCATATCTTGTTGGGAAGTCAGTGCAGAGCTTCCTCATACCCTCAATAGACTATTGTAGATCTAAGAATTTTTTTGTTGTCCTCATAGCACGATTAATGCCCATGTTTCCCATGTACAAGACCTGCTTAAACCAACTCTACGTGGTCTTATCCAAGTTTTTCCTCTTTTCGAGCTTATCTATTTGTTCTTTTGACATAAGCTTCGGCAGGGCCGAAGATGTTGTAGGAATTTCCTCTATTGACAACCGTTGTTGCATGTAAGCTATCAAATCAACTACTAATTCCTTAAGCTCTCCTTTCTAAATATTGTCTTATTATATCAGATGTACCACTGTGGCCACAGACTCCTAGAGGTGCTCCACTTTCTACACTTTGGTAGTTGTTCCTAAATCAATAGTGGAGACATTATAGCTTACCCCTTTTGTGCACACCACCAGTGTAGCTACTTGCACAGTTCGAGATCTAAAAGAATCAATTGTCACCTTGGATCTTATTTTGGGCTTCTTCTCTTTCTTGGTATTGATTTGTGCTTAGGCTATGATAGCTTCCAGTCTTGCTCTTGGATCACTTAGGGCAGGAGCCTTCTTCTCAAGTTGCTTTTCAAGCCATTCGAGAATTTGAGTCTTTCTTTTAGGTGACTCACGTCCACCCTCCTCTTCATTCTTTCAGACTTCAACTTCCTTGTCCTTGAAGGTTTCCTTCTCCATTCTAGTGTTTTCTACCTCTTCTTCATCAAAGTCCTAGAGGAATACTAGACGTTTAATTGACGACTTAGTGGGAAGGAATTCCTAGGGAATTTCTACCCTCTTAGCCTCCTCTTCTTCCTTTTCATCATCATGTTCATCTTAATGCCTGTGCTCCTTAGGCTACTCAATTTCAAGGCTCTAATCAGCTTGGATCTCCTTTTCAAGTTGATCTTCATCTTTATCCTTTTCTTCCTCACGTGGAGGTGGCATATAGCCATGTTCTTCCTGCCCTCTTGAAGGAGGTACCTCTTCATGATGCGTAAGGCCTTCATCATGTTGCCCACCTATTGGAAGTTCAAGGTTTTCTTCCATCTTTTCATCTTCTTTCCCTTGTTCCTTGGTGGATAGCCTTTCAATTTCTTCCCCAACATCCTTTAATTTCTAGGCTAGCTCTTCTTCAAAGATAGGATTGAAATTTTGCACAATTAATTTGTCACTGGCATCTTCCCCTTCATCTCCACTTTCAGAAGGTCCTATTTCTTCTCCTTCATGAACTCCTTTGTCAATTTTTAGGTGCTCATATTTTGGATGTTCGTGGTACTCATCCACTACCTCCTCCCATGCTTTCATGGCCTCCCTCTCTTACCATTCCAACTCTTCAGAGATTTGCATTGTGGCTTCCATTGTCGGCGGTTCTGTTGGAGGCTTTGAGGGAGGAACACTAGCAAGAACCTAGGCTAAGTCAGCTTCGATGGTAGGATTCATCAATACTTGGGAAATATGAGAGGGAACATTATGCATATGTCATGATAATTCCTCTCACAGTGTGAGCTTGTTGTCATTGGTATGGTTGCTACTGCTAGCGGAAGCAATGTGGTGGGAGACATGGAGGCAAAGGAAAGTGGAGAAGTTGTGGCAGAGGAGGAATCAACTACTACTACTATCCCAGTTGGTGAAGAAGAAGCAAGGTGGACTAAGATGTCCATTGCAAGTGGGGATGTGGCGACCATGGCTTCAAAAATGGATGGAAGGGTTGCAGTGTCAAGGGCAACCGATGGAGTCTTTGGTTGATCCATCTCCATTTCTTCTTCTTCATGAAGTGGATCTTCTTGAATAGTAGGCAACCCTTTAACGCTTCCTAACCTTTTGTATTTCTTTGTAGACTCACCCTTCAAAGCTTTCCTTGTGTACACTTTTGGATTTGGCTTCAACTCCTCAGTATCCTTTCTTTTCCTTGAGCAAGTGAGTGGAGGAGATTTGGATGTTTCTCATGTTGAGGCTATAGCAGCTCCATCATCTGTTGCACTAAGCTCACTTCCAAGCTCTTGATAGGTCAAAATGACCACTTGTTACTTTAGTTAAGCTACTCGCCCATTGACCCATTCTTTGGTATGAGCTTTGATTGGATTGTCTATGATATTGAGGTTTTCGACCTCTTGCTTGTCCCAGTCTATTGAAGGCAGTGACATGTTAGCAACTGCATTGTACCTAGGATCCATAATTGTGCTTTCACCTTGCTTAACTTGATCAGGTACACAGAACAAGTTCACCATTTTTACGAAGTAGGTAGTCATTCACGTGTAATGTCTCCTGCGCACCTCCTCATCATCTTTGTAGTTTGCTCAGAAATATTCAACAGGATGCAAATAGGCATAGTCAGCTCCAAGTTCTTTCCTTATATTCCCATAAGGGTACATTCATGGACAGGTGGTATGAAGTTGGAAATGATATTCAAATAGCTCCTCTAAATTTCTAGCACATTTAGAGGTTTTCAGCTTATACATCCCTTGGCCAAAAGAAAGGGGATAAGGGATCCCTGCCAAATATCTACTCTTGAGGAGAGTATGTACATGTTGCAGCTACCAAGACAGTTCTAACAATATAATCTAATCATTAGGATACTGGGGCAACTTTTTCGGCCTTATTATGTAGCCTTGTGCCTAAATATATGTGAATTTGGGGTACTAAATGAATATAAATCCATACTATTTGGGGAACACTCGAGCAATGTGGGAGACTCACCTTTCGAAATCACCTCCAAGCAACCTGATAATGTGACCTATGAAAGTGTCATTCACCCTACAATAGTCCCTCTTGAAATTTCCAAACTGAAACTGAGGGTATCTATCATAAACCTTCAATTCTCAACCAGATTCTTCATCTGGTGCCCTTAATAGTCCACCATACTACCTTCATTCAACTAGCGAGTAAACTATGTAAGATGTCATATAAAACTTGGAGGTTTTCTTAAAATTCATGAACTGCTCATGGAAGCAGTAACTGATGATCTCACCCTAGTAGAATGAGGTGTACTTGCTTTGGAGAATCTTTTCAACAAAATAAACCATCCACTCTCAGAAGTATGCAGCAGTAGGAAAACCCATCACTCGGCTTAGCAGGGTTACTAGGTCATGATAATGTTCAAACAAATCACTACAGAAGAGTTCTTGGGGAACTTTTGCAGCACTGCCCCTTTTCTCTTTTAACCAATATTGGTTGATGAGCTTCTTGCATCCAATGGTATCTTCATCCCACATTTCCTTACAATTTTCTATGGTGGGTACCTCCATTAATCCAAAAGTAGGAATGTGGAAGGTCTTAGTTATTACCCCGGGAGGCATGTCTGCTAGAATATTCCCATCTCCGTCTATAATTATCCAGGTCTAAAGTTGGTATGCTTGCCTACAAGCCATGACCAGTTCAAGAGCTATAAGGGTAGGAGGGAAGCCTGTAGCCTTGGAAATTCCACTTCCTCTGATTATCCTAGAATTTTCTATGATTGGGTTGACTCTAACCCTCTGTTTAAGTTCATCAATATTGATGTGGCCAATATTGGTATCTGTAATCTCCTTCCAATCTATAATGACCTTTGAGTGCAATGACTCCCCCTAGAATTGGTATTTCATTTGATCCTTGTTCTCCTTCCCATGAGGAGCTCTACTTGATTTCTTTCCTTTGTCTTTTTATGTGGTTGCCCCTGAGGGTCCGACACCTAATTCCATATATCCTGCGAACAAAGGCATGATGAGCACAATCAAGCATTAAGACACCAATGTTACCTAAAATCCCTCTCGGATGAAATCCAATTAGATAACACATCATTCATGAAATAAAACATTTACTTTGAGATGTCATTAATAGTTTACTGAAGGGAATTTGCACATGTCAGGCCCTATGGGCTAGACATCCCTGATAGGAATGTTGTTTTAAAGAGTGAACAAGGAAAGGAAATCCATATGTGCTCTCCTGACTTTGGATTTGGATGATTTGAAAGGTCCATGTAGGAGAGGGTTCAATTTGAGCACGTGGGTCAAGAATTTTTTCCAGATTGTAGGTCATTTAGATCATCATTGGGGCACTCAAAGCTATTAGGAGGGAAAGCCATCTAAGGTTTGCCCTTTGAAATGGATATGATGAAACAGAGTTCTGAGGATGAAGTTTCAGGGTCTAGGACCTGGGAGTTTGAAAGACGGATGGCATAACTCCTTATTCATTTAAGTGTGTGGATCAAATGGGTCGAGAAGCTATTCGAGGATAGCCATTAGAAAACAGTGTGCACTAAGCAAAATTCTAGTAGGACCGACCCAATAGACCAAACCTGGAATTGTGTTTGGCTCATGAGATTGGAAGGATAGGTTGGATTTTCCTTTTGTAACATCCAAGATGGGACGAAATCTTGACGGTAGAAACTTGGAAAAGCAGGTCCAGAGAAGGTGAAGGCACTTAGGTTATGCCATTTGTTGTTTGCACAGCATAGGGATGCTCGAGACCCAGAGGGTGGAATATGGTAATCTAATGGTCATGAGAAATGGTGAAGTTGCAACGGAGGTCTACGGATGGAACTCCATAAACTGGGACCCGGAGGATACTAGGGATATAGCATTTCATTTTGTTTAACTCGGGCGGCGAATGGTAAGGCAGATCCTGAGGCTCGAGTGGATGGGGCCGCTATGCTGTTTGAAACAACAAAAACCATGTGGCATCCCAGAGACAAAATCCTACAAGAGCAGGATGGGGAAGTATGAATTGAGGCCGAGAGTTCAAGTTTTGTTAAGTCTTGACAATGACCTGTCAAAGGAGATTCAAAGCTGGAGGCCCAGGGAGACATCCTGTCATTTCAAGGTTATTTAAGTTTGAGGTTTTCTAAATGGAAACAGGGAGGCTTAGGTCAGGAGAATGTGGACACTCTCTGGGAAGAATGATGTTGGGGCATGGGAGTTCCATATTCAGGTTCATGATAATTCGACAGTCTTCTTGAAATTTTACCATATGGGTTTTTTAGGTCTAATCCTCCTCTATCACATGAATGCATTTTAACTTTATTTTTCCAATTTTTTAAACATGAAATCACCCAAAAATAATTCAAGAGGGTGGATGGTGAACCTACATCAAGAACCTAGTGAATGAGGCTACCAAATCCCTGAAGAATCAGCAAATAAGGGTAGCGGGCGCAAGGGCAGTGGGCGACGAAGGCACTGGACTTCTCTAAACTCGCTCTAAACTCTTCTAGCCAAACTGACATGTGAAAATGACATGTTGGGCCAAATATTTATACCCCTAAGTGCATTCAATGCACCCTCATAAATTCTTGTACGATGGGCGAGAAGTTGGTGGTTTCAAATTTTGAGACAGGGACGGGAGGTCTGAAACTCGAAGGCTGAAAGAACACAAGTCAACGATACCTTCAAATGTTAAAGTGGAAAAGCACTAGAAAGAGGAGGCATAGGGTCTAGGAGGCAGAAATTTGGTGAATGATGGTTGTTTGGGAAGGGAAAACTCACAATGGAGTCTCGAGAAGAGAGATCCAGTGGATTGGGCTCGGCGCAGGTGAAGGACGGTCAATTTGCAGTGTAAGTCATGAGGATAGTGGTCGAGGAGCCAGGTCCCAAGGCATAGGAAGGTGAAGGTCTTCAGCTATTTTGAAACATCAAATGCACAATGGAAATATGACGAGGGAAACCTGCTATGATGGACCCATAAGGCCTCAAGGCCACTGGCAGAGGAAAACTACTAGAGGAACTCCATGAGGACCCTGGACTTAGAAAATTTTGGAGAGGATGAAACATGGTCAACTTGAGGTGAGACTTTGGAGGCACACTGACCATTTGGTACACCAAAATAGGGGCATGCAAAATGAAGCAATGAAAAAAATGACTCGGCAAGGTGAAGGAAAGAGAGGGTCCCTATTCCAAACAGGGCGTGTGTGTTGAGGCCACAACACACCTACGCACTACCTGTGTTGATAAAGTGCTAAGACACCCATAAATAGAATTTGGGTTTGTTAAGAACATTGATGCCAACTTTTCTCAACCTTCCTCATGATTATTCTTTCATGGAATGCAATGGATTGAATACAACCTCCCATCAAAAGGCTATTCAGGATTTGGCTGTGGTTCATTCACTAGATCTCTTTTGTGTTTAGGAGACTAAGCTTAGGGTGGACTTTATTCTTCAGTATGCTCCTCATATTTAGTTTTTTCGTTAGTGTCAATGTATTGGTTCTAGGGGAAACTCTAGAGGTCTGGCTCTTTTTTGGGATCCACATAAGGTTGTTCCTCGCTAGTGGATTTCTAGCCATTCCTTTATTTATATGGTGGCTTTGGTTTTGGAATTTGGGGAGACTATTTTGGTCAGTAATTTTTATGCTTCGATTGACATCCATGGTAAAATCTAGCTTTAGGCCCATATCAAGTATGTTAGGTCTTGTGCACCTTATCTTCCTTGGATCTTAGCTAGCGATTTCAATTTTGTGTTGTGTTTGGAGAGAAAAGAGGAGGACTTCCTAGGCTTGCTCTTGCTTCAGATCTTCTTCAGGAAAATGTGGATTCTCTTGCTCTTGTTGATGTTAAACCCTCTAATGGAATATTCATTTGGAATAATAGATGGAGTGGACTAGAAGTGATTTCTGAGTGGTTGGATAGATTTTCGGTGTCTAGTTTTTGGGTGGGTAGTAGCATAGTCACTTGTTCTAAGATTCTTGACTGGTGTGGCTCTAATCATTGGCCATTAAGTTTTCTATTTCTTCTTTTTCTACTCCTAAGAATCCTCCTTTAAAATTTCAGCTTATGTGGCTTTGAGATTCTTTCTTCTATGATCTTGGTTCTCAGTGGTGGCGGGATGGAGCCCCTGCGTATGGTATAGCTATGTATTCTTTTCTTAAGAAGATGCAATATGTCAGGTATCATCTTAAGCAATGGAATAGGTCATGTTTTGGTAATCTTTGGGCCAACAAAATGGAAGTGCAGGATTGTCTTGTTGGTATTACTTGCCAAATTTGGGATTTTGGATTTTTGGAGGCTCTTGGATATCCTGAGTCCTAGGCTCTAAAATTGGTGGAGTGGGAGCTTCATGAGGAGATTTTCTAGAAAAAAAAGGCTTGGATTGACTGGCTTCAAGAGGGTGATAGGAATACTGCTTTATTCCATCATTCTATGCAAGCTCATCAGAATAAGTGTTATATCTCTTCTCTTATTAATTCTGAGGGTCTTTCAATTTCTTCGCAACAAGCTTTGTCTAGAGAGGCTCATCAATTTTACTCGGATTTTTTTACTAAGGATTCACCTCCTGATGAAGCTAATGAGAATATGGTCCTTAATTTCATTCCTTCTTTGATCTCTAATGATTTGAATGCTTCTCTTACTCATCCAATTATTAATATCTGAAGTGGAGGAGGTTTTTTTGGGGATGAACAAAGCAAAATCTCCTAGCCCTAATGGTTTCCCAGTTGAATTTATCTAGGAGTTTTAAGACATTGTGAATCTAGATTTGTTGGAGGTTGTTCAGTAGTCTCTTCATAGTAAGAAAAATCTTTGAGCCCTGAATGCTACTTTTCTAGTTCTCATTCCTAAAAAAGGAAGGTATTTATAGGCTTGAATTCTTTAGACCAATCACGCTCTATAATGTGGTGTATAAGATTATTAAAAATTGGTTTCTAAAATGCTTAAACCTTGTCTACCTGTTGTCATTTATGAGGAGCAAGGAGGCTTTGTGGTGAATTGTCAAATTTTGGATGGGGTGGTGGTAGCCTTTGAGGTCATTCACTCCATGGCAACCTCTAAGGATAGTTCTATGTTCATCAAGTTGGATATGGCAAAGCTTATGACAAAGTTAAATGGAGTTTTCTTCAAAATATTTTGTTGGCCTTTGGTTTCTCTTCTGATTGGGTGAGTTGGACTATGAGTTGTGTGACTTCTTCCTCATTTTTTGTTATTGTGAATGGTGAACCTTCAGAGTTTTTTGGTTCTACTAGGGGCCTTCATTAGGGGGATCTTCTCTCTCCTTATCTATTTATTATAATGGTAGAGGGGTAGGATTAGTTTCTTAAATTTTAGGTTTCTCAAGGTTTGATTCATGGTTGGCAATGGGGTTTGGGTCTGCCAATCCTTTCTCATCTCTAGTTTGTGGATGACAGCTCTCTTCTAGGTTTGGCTCATATTCGGGAAGCTAAATCCCTTAAGAAAGCTTTGGATATCTACCTTGTTCCTTCAGGTCAGAAAGTCAATGAGCAAAAGTCTTCTATTTTCTTCTTTAATACTCCTCAAGCTATCCAACGAAAAATTGCATCTATTTTACAGTTTCAAATAGGGTCTCTTCCCTTTGTCTATTTGGGTATTCTTCTTGTTGTTGGTTATTAGCCCAGGTCCTCTTGGCATATGTTACTTGATAGGCTATGACAGAACGTAACTCATTGGACTCATCAATGGTTGTCTACTACTGCTAGAGTGACTCTTCTAAAGTCTATTATTGAGGCCCTTCCCATCTACATATGCTTTGTTTAATCCACCCCTATGTATTTCCCTAGGGAATTTGATGCTCTTTCACATCAATTTCTTTGGAGTGGTAACTTGTTGGCTACTAACTGGAGCCTTGTTAAGTGGGAATCTATGTTTAGAACAAAGCAAGAGGGTGGTCTTGGTTTACACTCTACTATTTTGAATGGGAAAGTTCTTGTTGATAAGCATTACCGGCATTGGTGTACCAATCAACATCAATTATGGGCTCGTATTCTTAACCATAAATATCTTAGATGTGTTGCTTCTTTTGAGGTTCCTCAGTGTCCTTTGGAGGGGAGTGGGTCTATGATTTCGCACACTTTGAAAGTGGGGGAACATTTGATCAAGCGTGCACATTTTTGGATTTGTCATTCGAGGTGACAGGCTCTTTTTTGGTTAGATTTTTGGGATGGTTACCCACCTATTTTCTCTACTTTTCCTCATCTCTAGTCCCTTTGTGGTGTTTTTACTATGGCTGGTTTGGATACCGTTGAACATTATAAGGTTGCACAAAATTGTGGATCGGTTGTAAGCTTTCATTGGAAGCATCCCTCTGAGTGGCCACCTAGGGGGTCTAAGGGGGATAGGAGTGAGTTTGCTCATCTTCTGGCTTCCCATGCTTGTAATTCTTTGAGGGGACCTAATGTCTTGGCTTGGGATGGTTTTGAATTGTTCGAGAAGTACTCTATCTTCTGGTTACAAGTAGCTCGGTAGGTAGTTGTTTGGAGATATTGAGGTCCCTTGGTGGAAGAAAGTTTGCCACAAGTTGTCAAGGCCTGAGTGTAATTTCTTCATATGGTTAGTGGCTCAAAACTGGTGTCTTACTTGGGATAATTTATCTAAGCATGGTTTCCAAGGCCCTTCAATGTTTGTTTTGTGTCGTAACTGTGAGGAGAGTGTCTCTCATCTCTTCTTCCAATGTTCCTATGCTAAGGAGATTTGTCATTTTTGGTGGAGGGTGTGGAATAAGCCCTATTGGAATGTTTCCTCATTGGCTGATTTTGTGGATCAGTGGGGTAGGGCTCCTATTTCTACTTCCTTTCTTCAAGTTGCTTGGCATCTTGGCCCTTCCTTTATTATCTAGAACTTTTGGTTGGACAGGAATCCTCATATTTTTCAAGATGTTATGTTGGTGGCCCCTCACTTGTGGTGGAAAATTTTGAGCTCCTTGGAAGAAATTGTTGCAACTAAGCGTGATCTAATAGAATCAATGGATCCTTGTGATGTTGGTTGTTGTAATCATCTTCATCTTCCTCCTTAGCAATGACAACTCATGTGCAAAAGAAATATACATCCTACTCTGAAGGTGAATAGGGAGGGGAGATGGTCTCCTCCACCTCAAGGAGTCTTAAAAATCAACACAGATGGCTCTTCTCGAGGAAACCCTAGTCATGTTGGAATTGGTGGTTTTTGTCAGGATAGCTCTAGAGATGTTCAGTTCATCTTCTTTGTTTATAAGGGTATTCATACTAATAATCTAATGGAGGCTCAGGACATTTTATTGGCTATGGAGCAAGGAAGTCAATTGGGGTGGCGAAGGATCATATGTGATTTCAATTCTTAGACTGTGGTGAACTTGATGAATAGGCAGTATTTAGATGATGTTAGATGGAATTTGGCTTTGATTGTTGCATAGATTTTCAACCTTTGTGCTTCTTTGAGGTTTGTTACTTTCACTCATATTCCTAGAGAATGGAATGATGTTGTTGATTGTTTGGCTAAATGGGCTTCTAAGCATATTCATGATTAGAATTTGGTGGATCGGGGTCAGTTATTCCCAGATTTGTATCAATAGTTGGATCACTTAGTGGAGCTTGATAGGGATATGTAATTCCCTTGCTTTGTACTTCTCCTTGTTTTAATAAAAAATTTACCCCTCCTTTATGTTAAAATATAATATAATGGCTCTCATTGTATTTTGCAAGCTAAAATGTACCCATGATCTATAATTCTCATGGGGCTCAAAATTGTTTTTAGACCATTGATCTAATGACCCTTGTTGTACTTTATAAGGTAAAATTTACCCATAATCTATAATGCTCATGAGACTTAAAATTGTGGGGCCCATGAGCATCACAGATCATAGGTACATTTTACCTCGTGGAATACAAAAAGGTCCATTATATTATATTATAAATCAATGGTGGAAAATAAAGATTAGAAATATGGTTCTAAATAAACTAATAATTGTGATATATTGTTTGAAAATTAATATAGATTTCTACTATAATTTATAAAATTTAGGAAAATCTGATCTAATCATGTATCAAATATTGTGGAAAATTTTTGAGTTAAAAGTTTTAATAAAATATTGTTTTTGGAAATTTAAATAAAAAATCTAGTAATTTTTTTTTTTAAATGTGGCAATTGAAGTCACATTGTAGCTCAAACTATTAGCCAATTTTGGATTCCAAAATTTCAACTATTAGCCAATTGGTGAACTTTAGCCACTAAAAAAATCACTACCCCTCACTACATCAATAAATGCTAATTTTATCCAACCACAAGTATTCCAAGTATCTACATACCTACACACTAATCAACACACCCAAAACACTTCTCAACCTCCAAATACCTTCAATATTTAAACCACCCTTCAACACCCCTCTATCGACCCTAAAATAATTATCAACACATGAACACCCCTCCATCCACCAACATCAATATCACTCAATAATTTTAAAATATGAAGAATATGGTCCAAGGGATTCAAATATGTCAACCAAAGAAGACCTATAGATTTGATGACATATGTCCTTACCCTTTCGATAAGCCCATACTATCCATACCCTTCCCTAAGAACTATGAAGTCCCAAAATTTAACAAATATAAAAGAAATGGTGATCATATGGAACACATCAAGGAGTTTTATATAACATATCAAGAAGTAACTTATAATTATGTACACCTTATGGTATTATTCCTTGGAAGCCTTGGGAGATAAGAATTAGAATGGTTCACACATCTTCCTCATGGCTCAATCACCTCCTTCATAGACTTAGCCAAAAGGTTTGTGGCCCATTTTTTATATAGCATTGAACAACAGGTCACATTAGTTAATCTATGTAACACTAAACAAAAAACAAGAGAAATTTTTACCGCTTTCCTCCAATGATGGAGACACTTAGCTAGTCAATTCCCCTTGCATATGCCTAAAAAAATGGTTAACATATTTGTTCAAAACTTAAATATAGACATAGGTTTTCATCTACAATTATCATGTTTTAATACTTTTGATGAGATTATTGATAAGGGGTTAACAATTGAAAAATCCTTGATTGCTAAATGGGTAGTTAAAATTTATAAAGATAAAAAAGATGATAATAACCAATCTAATCATAAATCCAACTTTCTATCCAAAAACATAAATATTGTGAATGATGGTGTGGTTGACAATAAACATGTACAAAAAATGAAACCCGCATCATCCAATGATCAACATGTCCCAAAAAAAAAATGTCTCCAATACTATCATCATCCCCCAAGGAAAACCTAGATAGAATAATCAACCCAAGCGCAAGTACACCCATTTTGGTGAACCAATTGAAGTTATATTTCATATAATTACCCAAGAAAATCTTATCAAGTTTCCTATGACCAAACATTTTGATGAAAGTTATCCTAAGCTTGCATGGTACAATGATAACAAATATTTTGAATACCATAAGGTTAAACACCACTATACCTCTTGTATACACCTAAAAATGGTCATCACATTCAATTAATTAAATACAACCTATTTAATTAATGCTTCAACTACATATAAATAAGGTCTTAATTTATTTATATTGTCCACTTTCATTTTAATTCTTCTAAATCACATTCTTCTAAATAATTAAATAAACAAAATACCCTAAATGTGTTTATTTAATTAACCTTCCTTAATCCTGATTAAGAATTAGAGCATATTTCTACAAATTTTTGTGTGCCACCACATAAAGGTCACATAAAAATAAATAATCCTAATTATTAATTAGAATTATCCTCACACGCTTCCACCAATGAGAAAAGGCACATGGCTTTATTCCCCCACACTACCAACTAATTTGGAGCACATGGGTCTTTGCTTCACACACTTGGGAATCCCATACATTTGACATGTTTCCAATTGGTCAAGGGACTCTCTCCACACACATGGCATGTTGTCCTTGGTCAAGGGGACAACATCCTATTATGCCTTGCATAACCACTCCATTTTATTCTAGAAAAAAATGGGTCCCCCTTTTTTCTTTTGTTTTCTTCGCCTTTGGTTGTCTGGTTTGGTCTTAGGAGTTCTTTTGTTTTCCTCATAAGTCTGTCTTTTGTTCTGTCAGATTTTGGTTTTGCCTCAGCCTGAGTTGGGTTTCTTTTTGTTAAAATTGAGGGAAATGATAAAAATGATATATTTTCTATGCTTTTTGGGACTAATGGAGGCATTGTTTTGCAGGATTAAATCATACCTCTGATGCATTTCTCAAAGGAGTCAGTTGGAAAGCATGCCTCAATCAGATTTGGCACAAAAATTCTCAAAGAAGAAAGTCGCCGAGACCAGCTGGATGTCTTGCCAACTGGCTGTTATGTTCTATTCATTTGAAATACACCGGTCGGCCAGACATTTCAGACACCATGAGTTTTTATATATCTCTCCGACCTGAGGAAGTCACACCAACAGTTGTTCATAAGGCTAGCATCAGGGAAATGGTTTTCCTTCGGTGTGACCTCTAGCTGACAAATGAATCTCTCGTCAAAGAAGGATGTCATCGGGGAGAAGTCTGGCTGATAGGGTGAGGTCTCACTGAAAGAATAGTGGCTCAAGGAGAATGGAATGAGTTTGGCGTAATGTCTTGCCGATGGGGGCAGGTCTCGCCGAAATGGTTTGTGTTTGGAATGACCTCTCATCGATGTTTGTTAGTCTCGCCAAAGGAATGGTGCCTTCGGTGTAGTGTTTTGTGTTTGGGGAGATGTCTTGTCGACTGCTAGTGGTCTCGCCAAAAGGAGGTTCCATTGGTATGATGTCTCGTCGATAGGGTGGACTCTTGCCAACAGTGGTTCACAAGATTGTAGCATTGAGGAGACTCTAGGCTAAATGATTTGCTATCACTATGAGGTCTTGCCGAATGAAGAATCCTCCCGATGGTTTCACTCTTTGGTGTGACTAATGGGAACCCGCTATGACCTACTACCGACTGAATAATGTCTTGTCGAATGCAAATGTCTTGCCAACAGAGGACCATAGCGATATGACTCTTAGGGGTTCGCTATGATGTCTAGCTGATAACAATAGTCTGGGCAACAATTTTGAGTATCGATAAAACTTTTGTAGCTCGGTATGACCTCTTGCAAACAACTGTAAGCTATGTTGATCGCTACTATGGAGTATAATCGCATTGGGAAGACATGGCTAGTGTCTCACCAACGTGCAATTCTGTTTGAATGACTTTTGAATGCTTGGAAAGCTTACGTGGTGTGTATTCCACCAATCAGACGAGGCTAAAGGTGAACCATTGGAAGTTTGACTAATTGACTATTCTTGTGAGGAAAATCAATAGAGCATAATCAGCATGGATCTACTCTGAGATCAAAAGTGATGGATCAGCTCAATGAATAATGGTGTAGGGATCTAACATGAAAGTTGGATGTTGTCTCTCAATGGGATCAACTTGTAGAAGGATCTAGAGCAAGAGGAAAGTTGAAAGGAAGAAGAGGCTACAAGTCTCAAGGACAACTGTGATCTCTACTGGCAAACGTAGATCGACATTAATGATAGTGCTTCAAAACATTCAAAGCAGCTCTACAAGGAAGTTCGAGGGTGGACGCGGAGGCCAGAAGTTAATGTGATGGTTGCAAAAGATCTAAGGGGCATCCCTAGAGCAATCTTTCATAGACATGGACACGGGGATGCACATTGAATGCAACATTAACTTTATTCCAAAAGATCTGAGGGCCGACCCTTCTGTAACTGACTGATTTTGTAAACCCTAAAATAGGGGCCAACATATTCTTTTTGGAACGTTCTGTATATATGGAATTTTTGCCTCTTTTTAGAGGGAGATATAGAGGTAGAAGAAAAGGAGATACACAAAGAGAGATAGATTTTGGAATAGTAGGAATTTTTTGAAAGTAGAGAAACTTAAGAGTAGAATAGAGTAGGAGTTAGATTCAGTAGAGGCAATAATGTATCTTCCAATTTTTCTTAGTGTAGATGGAGATGATTTGAAGACATGGATTTTCTATACACTGGTGATTGTGCCAGATTTGTAAATGTTGCTTATATGTTTCACTAATAGTAGAAGCAACCAGACTTAAATCTACTTCATATTATGCTTCAGAATGGTAGTTATCTTGGGTTAATCATCTGATTTGAAAAGCTTTCAAGGAATGAAATTTTATTTTATGTTTTTTCTAAATGGTGATTTAAAATCTGTTGTTGAAGTTAGTACTGTGAATCAATGAAACTATGTGTTAATCACAAGTTAATTTTGATCTCCAGTTTAGTTAGGAATTCCTTGAAAGGTAACAAGTCTAGTTAAGTTGGATGAATTATCATTCTCTTCAGTTCTAAAGCTTTGATCTATCTTTTTCTATTTCTTTAAAAACCCTGGTTAAAGTAGGTTTGAATTTATGTTTGATCTTAGAACAATCCACAAGCTCAACACCAGCAGGCCCCTTGAAAATTATAGTTCACATCGACCATTGAGTGCAATCAGCACAGTCGAGAACCGATTACCAAGACCTTGGGAGTTAGATATCCATGCGTTATTCTTTCTCTTTCAGGAGAGCAGAATAGTAATATTCTGCTTATTGTTGTTGTGCTCATCTGACCCATCAACAGGAAACTGGCGCTAGAAGGAGGGCCCTAGCATAGCAAGCTAGATAATACTAGGTTTTTCTCACCAGAAAGGTCCCATAGAGTTCTTCGATTAGCTATCAATCCACCACCTTTGATAGAACTCAAGACCCCAATAAGACACAAGATTCACAAGATCGGGGTCGCCATCATACCACCCTTGTCAGCTCTGCTCACTCCACCAGGATTTTCGCCAACACCCTAGTGGATATCTATCAATCCACCACCGAATCCATCTCAATTTCCATTACAGTTGGGTCAACCACCACCACCACTACCAATGGCATTTTTTTAGAATAATCCCTCTCCATTGGGGACTATTCCTAGAGGCTTTCATGATATTCCTAAGAATCCTGAGAAATTTTGTCCCAAATACATTCATGGTAAATTAAGGAGTGTTGAAGAGCACATACAAGCTTTTAAGGATGCTTGTACCAGAGCTTAGATAGCTCACCATGATGTAGTTTGTAGGTTGTTCCATTATTCCTTAGGGGATATGGCATACAACTGGTATCTTAATCTTCCACAAGGTTCTATTCTAAGCTGGATAGACCTGGAGAATGCTTTCATCAATCAGTTTAGAGTTTATGTGGATCCAACCCTTTTGTTCCACCAATTTGCTACCATTAGGAAGGAGCCATGTGAATCCTTGCCCTTGTTTAATGCCAGGTTTCAACAAATGTATAGGAGACTACAGGACCCCTATCTAGTTGTTGAGAATAGTGCCATTCAAGCATACTTTAGAGTTATAGACCCTTTGATTGGCTTATTCCTACAAAGGACATATCAACTGGCAGATATTGATTCCCTGTCTAAGGTCTATCATCTAGCCATTAAGCTGCAACAACAAATTAGTTCTCAACAAGGAAGTTTGGGAGGAGGTTTTCCTTCAATGGGGTATCAGATGTCTAGCCCAACCCCTTTATTCAATATTGTCCCAGGAATGTCTCCTTCCCATTATGGACCTATTTCTGACTTCCAAACTCAACCTCCTATTCCATTCTTTTCCAATTGAGCTCCTAACTTCTTTCAACAATCACAGGCTCATCACAACCCACATGGTCATCATAACCAAGCTGGAACACCAAATCATGTCAGTCAGCCACTTGTTGCTAAGAGTGTTGAAAGTGAAAAGATGGTTCAACTCACAAATGAGGTGGAGACCTTAAAAAAAACTCTATCCCAATTCACAAATGACATGGCTCAGCTTAGATTGAACCCCTCTCAAAACCAAGGTAATTATCCTAATCAGAGCAATAACAACCAGGGTAATTATCAGAATAACAACAATCACAGCCAGAGAAATTATCAAGGCAAAAACTCCCCTAACCAAGGCTATCAAAATCAAAATAGAGGATTTTTATGCCTTGCATAACCATCCCATTTTGTTTTGGAAAAAAATGAGTTCCCCTTTCTTTTTAGTTTCTTTGCTTTTGCTCTTGGGGTTCTTTTGTTTTCTTCTTGAGCTGTCTACTGGTTCTGTTAAATTTTTGGTTTTGTTTCAGCTAGAGTTGGTTTTCTTCATGCTGGAAACTAAATCACACTATCTTAGACAATGGTGTTTCATTTTGATATATTTTATATGCTCTGGGGACTAATGGAGTCATTTGTTTTGTAGGATTGGATCATGCATGTGATGGTATTCCTCAAGGAGCTCAATTGGAAGGCATCTCCCAATCTAGTTTGGCATAAATTTCCTCTAACAAGAAAGGAACTGACACCCTACTGAAGTCTGGCCGACTGGAAGTTAGGTTCTATTCATTTGAAACCTAGAGGAATTGTCGAGACATTTCGGTCGCTATGAGCTCTCGGCGACTAAGTGGAGTCTCCTCGAAATAAAACAGGCCTTCGCCAAAATAGGAGGCTTCAGCTTAGTGTCTCGGCGAGATCTTTATGTCTCACTGACTAGCAACAAAAGGAGGTCCCACCAAAGGTCTGAGCCCAACGATAATTTTTCCTTCGGCATGAGGTATGGCCGAAATGAAAAAGTCTTACCGAAGGGTCAGTCTTTGAGATGACATGAAGGGCTTCAGGAAAAGTCTCCCCAATGTGGGATTGTCTCACTGACATGAAATGAAGGCATCAGCAGAAGGAGATTCCATCGCCATAAGGTTTTGATGAGATCTTTATGTCTCACCAATAGGATATGCCTTCGGCGAGACTGGATGCATTCGGCGTGGTGTCTGAGCGACTCCAAAAGGTCTCACCAAAAGAAATTTGAGCTCGGAAGGAGCTCTCCAAAGGACTAAGGGGCTCGACATAACGTCTGGCCGACTTGGTAGGGTCTTGCCGAAATGAAGTGAGCCCAGCGAGAATAAATTGAATTCGACAAAAGGTCTCCCTGAAGTGCTCTCATCTATGTGAAAGGAAGTTTCAGTCAATGTAAAGTCTCACTGACCGAAGGGAGTCTCCCTGACTAGGTGTGCTCACTAGAGAAAGGAAGGCTCACCAAGATGTCTTGGTGAGGGGACTTAGTCTCGCCGACATAAAGCAACGTGGCTTCGGTGAAAGGTCTCGGCGATGGGGGCTGGTTTGGCCAGTACAAAGGGAGCCCGACAAGAAAGATCCAATGTCGCCAAAGGGTCTCCCCGACCACGAAAAGTCTGGCCAGCATCAAGGAGCTTTTTGAAAGAAAAATGACATCGCCATGACATCCCACTGACCCGGTGGAGTCTGGCCGATGAAAAGGAGCTCAAGCTCGAAGAAGAAGAAATTGCTCGAGAAGAAGGATCCAACATCGCTAAAAGGTCTTCTTGACTGACAGAGGTCTCCCTGACATGAAGAATGAGCTCGCAAAGGGATTCTGAGCCTCACCGTGACATCCCACCAAATTGAAGAAGTCTCTTTGAAGTGGAAGAAGCTTGGGCTCAAGAAGAAAAAGAAGAGGTCGCCATGAAGTCCCACTGATACAGAATGAGCTCGGGGTGATAGGTCCGGCCTCGCTATGATCTCATGCCGACTAGCAACTGTCTTGTTGATAGTCTTTGTAGTATCAATATGACTTCTCTAGCTCACCAAAAGGTCTCACCGACTACCACATGTTGTGTCGATAGTTGTTAAGAGGAAAAATCACATCGGGGAGACACGATTAGTGTCTCACTAACATGCGATTTAAGGTGGACCACTTTTGACTACCCGAGAATCTTGTGTGGCCTATGTTCCACCAATCAAAATAAGCTAAAGGAATGTCCTATTGGCCATTAACTAATTGACTATCTCTATGAAGGAAGATCAATAGAATGCAAATGATATGGACTCCTTCTGAGATCAAAAGTTGATGGATCAGCTTGGATGACGATGCAGAGATCTAGTGGCGAGGCCCGATGGTGCTCCCAGAGACGGTCAACAAAAGAAAGGTCTAGAGCAGGAAGAAAGGCCGAAAGGAGGGAGTAACCATGACTCACAGGGATAGTTGTAGTGACTACTGGCGAGGGGGTGGATCTGTATTAATGGAAAAAGTATTTTGAGCATTCAAGGTAGCCCTTCGAAGGAGTTAGAAGATAGACATGGATACCAAGAGTAAATGTTGCAGCTACAAAAGATCTAAAAGCTTCTCCTGAGAGCAAAAATATTTCATTAGCATGGACAGCAAGGAGGCAAATTCATGGCAGCATTAACTATCTTCAAAAGATCTAAGGGTCGACCCTCCTATGACCGAGTGAGATATTTTGTAAACCCTAAAATAGGGGACAGCGCATTCTTTTTGGGTATAGTCTGTATATATGGCATTCTAGCCTCTTTGTAAAAGGAGAAAAAAAGTAGAACTGGTAGAAAATGGGTAGAGTAGAAGTAGAAGTTTTAGAATACATAGAGAAATAGAGGAGATAGAGTTGCATCTGGATTCTTTGTAATAGGAGCTTCTTCTGCCTTCTTAGGATAGGAGTTAGATTCAGAATAGCCTATAATGTGTTTTCAAGTTTTCTTAATATAAATGGAAACAATTTGAAGTCATAGATTTTTTGTACATTGGTGATTGTGCTAGATTTGTAAATGTTGCTTATCTGTTTCACTAACAGTAGAAGCAACCAGATTAAAATCTACTTCAGATTGTGTTTCAGAATGATATTTGTCTTAAGTTAATCATCTGATTTAAGAAGCTTTCAAGGAATGAAGTTTGATTTTTCTATATTTTGTTTAAATGGTAACTTACAATCTGTCGTTGAAATCAGCACTGTGAATGAATGAAACTATGTGTTAGTCACAAGTTAATTTTTTTCTACAATTTTAGTTAGGGATTCCTTGGAAGGTGGTAGGTCTGGTTAATTCAGATGAAGTGTCATTCTTTTTTGTCTCAAAGCTTTGATCTATCTTTTTATGTTTCTTTAAAAACCCTGGTTAGAGTAGGTTTAAGTTTATGTTTGATCTCAGAACAATCTAGAAGCTCAACACCAGCAGGCCCCTTGAACATTACTATTACATTGACCAATGAGGGACATCAGCACAGTTGAGAACCAACTACAAAGACCTTGGGAGCTAAGACATCCATGTGTTGTCTTTCTCTTTCAGGAGAAATAGAGTAGCAATATTTTGTTTGCATGTTGTTGTGCCACCAGGACCATCAACAAGGATATAACCAGAGGCCAAATAACAACAGACAATGGAATACAGGGCCAAATAATGGTGAAGTTTCTCACAATTATCAAGCTAATGAGGACAGGACACATACTATAAATGTGGCTGACCTTAATTTAATGACTAACTGATGCAGGCTGCATGATACTCCAACCCATTCCGAGGTAAACTTCCCTGAAATGGAGAAAGTCGTGAAGACGGCACAAGAAGATGCCCAAAAATTCCAAGGGAATTCAAATAAAGAAGGTGGCTTAGTAGATACAAGAATTACTTATGACCTCTTTGAGGAAGAACCTTCATTCCCAATGCAAAATGAGAATGGACCAAAGGAAGATATGTATGATGCCCAAGCCTTTCAGACAAAGGGAGGACACTTCCTAAGAAATCAGAATAAGGGTCCGTTCACCACATCAACACCACCTAATCACATGGTGCCTCTGAATCAAAGTGCTGACAATAACCCTCCTCCACCAAAAGGTCCACCTGACTTCCATAACAAAGGTAATTCACCTAGTGTTGTCAGATGTAATGCAAGCTATAACACATAATTTGATATTGTTTCTGAGATGCAGAAATAGGAAACCTCTCTATCATATTTTGACATCCTAAAGTGGTGCCCTGCTCAACGAGAGATAGTGCTGAAAGCTTTGGAACAAGATGATAAATCAAAAGGGAAAAACAAGGTGGCACCTACTACAGATATGAATGTAGCTTTGTATAGAAGCAAGGTAGGTACCCCACCATTTCTTTTGAGTTTAAGAATCTATGGGAAGAATCTACATAATTGTTTGCTAGATTCAGGGGCTTCTGGCAATGTTATGCCATTTTCTATATGCAAGAAATTGGGACTAAACCCTATCCAAACAAATAAGAAGGTAAACCAACTTGATAAAACAAAGGTTAATGTGGTTGGAGAATTGAGAAATATACATGTGCAAGTAGGGTCTGACCATAGGATTTTAACCAATATAGATATTCAAGTAGCAGACATTCCCGAGACTTATGATATGTTGTTGAGCAAAGATTTGATGAAAAGTATAGGGGGATATCTCTCCCTTGATTTTTCACATATGTGGCTACCATGGAGGGGAGTGCCTACGCAGATTAGGATTGAAAGTGAACCTCACCTCAAACATATCATCACTAAGTATGATTGTCCCAACGAGGTAACCTATTTTGAAACCGAGATAGGGGTTTATAAAAGAGAAGAAATTTTCACCTTTTCGGTTCTTCATTCTAAAGATTTGTCAACACAAAAATTCCCTGATCCCATGATTAATGAAAACCAACAGGGATTGATCAGGAAGCTGCAACAAGATCAGCTGGTCTTAGGGGAAGATATCGATTTGCAGAGTCTTCTACTCCCTAATTGGTGTAGGGTACACTACCAAAATCATTCAAAATTGGCCTGTCAACCCTGCATCAGTATTTTAAATCATGTTTCCCAAACTGAAGAAACTAGCCTAAGTCACCTTGAGGCCATTTCATATCACTTCTCATTCGAAGCCAAAAGTGCAATAATGTTAACCAGGGATAATATACCTTAAAAGGAATTCCCTTCTCAAATTGAACTTACCCCGGTCACAATACTGGATCAACATAGTTACGAAGAACAACCCCAAGGTTTTTTTGATACCCCTGCACTCACAAGTATACCAAAACCCAAGGGATTAATTGAAGATACAAGTGACTATTAGAAGGATAGCCTTGGATTACATAATATATCTGAGCAGGAACTGGAAATTGCACTATAGGAACCTATTGAACACCTCTTACCAATATTTGATGCAAAGGATCAAGGGCCCCCACCTATGGCTCATCTTATCCAAATGCCCATAATAACCTCAAAGGGATCAACCCTAGCTCATGATCAGCTATGGACCCTCACATTTGATGGATACAAGTCCAAAATAGGTTGTGGTGTTAGGATTGAATTAACCAGCCCGAAAGGGAAAAATTTCTTTGCTTCTTACAGGTTGCAGTTTAGGTGCACTGACACATAGAAGAATATGAAGCTTTAGTTCACGGGCTAATGTTCACACATAAGAAAGTTACTACCTTGATGGTTAAAGGAGATTCATAAGTAGTTATCAAGCAAGTGTGCAACCAATACACATGTCACAATAAAAGGCTGGCAGCTTATAGAAATCGGGTGTGGAACCTGATTGAAGACTTCGATGCTTTTGGAATTAGTTTAATCCCTAGAGAGGAGAATCAAATAGCTGATTCATTAGCTGTTTCCGCAAGTACTCTGGAACCCATGCAAGGCTCCAAGCTTAAGAAATTCTTAGTAGAATTGATATCCACCCCAACTATTCCTGATAATGTTAGGAACTTTCAAGTCTTTGATGATGATCGACATATCCTTGCTTTTCTAGCAAGCTCAGATGTTTTTGAAGGACAACTTATCGATGAGTCCAACAGGGATCAAGGAGACTGGAACCCTGAAGACTGCGATACAGAGGGGGTCCTCAATTTAAAAAGTAATAGCATTCCCAAGGGAATGGTGGCCTTAGAAAGATTTTTTATTCAGATCCAAGAGCTCGAGAAAAGGTATCAATAGAAGATAAAGGAGGTGAATATGAACCTATTAACCTAGTTGACTCTAGCCCAGAAATAAATGTTTACATAGGGAAAGCTTGCCCTGAAGTAATCAAAAGAGATATAATGAGGGCACTGAAGAAGGACATTGCTGCAATAGCCTAGGGGTATGAAGATCTAAAAACATTTGATGCTTCTATAATGACTCCTACTATTCCTTTGAAGCCTGAAGCTAAACCATTTCGGCAAAAACAACGTTCTGTCAATGCCCTGATTGAAACAATGATCTTTAAGGAAGTTCAAAATTTGCTTTTTGCAAGAATAATCTTCCTTGTACGACATTCAACATCGGTGGCTAACTTGGTTCCAGTCCGTAATAAAAATGGAGAGATCAAGCTATGTGTAGATTTCAGGAATCTGAATAGAGCTTCAGAAAAAGACAACTATCAACTCCCTTCACTAGACCAAGTCTTGGAGATTGTCAATGGGTCTCAGATGATATCATTCTTGGATGGTTATTCTCGATACAATTAGGTGATGGTTAATTATGAAGACAAAATGAAGACAACCTTCACTACTAAGTGGGTAACATTTTCTTACAGAAGAAGGATGCCATTTGATCTGATAAATGCTGCAGCAACCTTTCAGCATTCCATGGACGTAGCATTCAAAGATCTAATTGGTAAATGCATCATCATTTACATGGATGACTTGACAGTATTATCTAAAGATAGACTAAATCATGCTGAAGACTTGGCTAAAGTTCTTGAAAGATGTATCCAGTATGGTGTCTCCCTGAATCCTAAAAAGTGTGTTTGGTGTTTCTGAAGGGAAACTTTTGGGACACATAATCTTAGAAAGAGGAATATCAATCAATCTAGACCGAGTTGAGTCCATTATGAAGATAACTAGGCCAGGAAGCAAGAAGGAGATAAGATCTTTCTTTAGAAAGATCAACTTTGTGAGAAAGTTTATCACAGGTTTTGCAGAAATTGTAAAACCATTGAATGAAATGATGAAGAAAGATGTTGTAATAGAATGGAGTAATGAGGCAAAGGCCACGTTTTCTCAAGTCAAACAATCCATTTCAGAAGTGCCAATTCTCACTCGCCCTGACTACTTGAACCCATTCTATATTTATTCTTTTGCTTCTGAACATTCCTATGCAGCTGTCCTAACTCAACGAAGAGAAGAGGGAGAGGAGATGCCAATTGCTCTCATGAGTTCTCCATTTAAAAATGTCGAAGTTAAGTACCCACCTCTTGAAAAGAAATCTTTTGCATTGGTTAGGGCTGTCAATAAGTTCAGACATTACATCCTCTATAATCAAATTATTGTTGTAGTTCCTGATGTTGTTGTAAAATCTCTGCTTATGCAAAGCGAGTTGGGAGAATGAAGGGGGAAATGGATGGCCATTTTGCAGGAGTTCAATCTAGAGATTTTCCCTATGAAACTTGTCCAAGTTTTGGGCCTGTCTAAATCCATAATGGATGCTGGTGAGAACATTATTTTTCAGCAATACACAACATAGTCCTTTTCCAACGGCCCTTGGTATATCGATATCATATGTTTCATGCTTAATAATCGGTGCCTAGAGGGAATGAATATGACTCGGAGGAGAGCATTGAGAATGAAGAGCTCCCATTATATGCTCAAAGGAGGATTTCTCTACAAGAAAATTTTTGAGGGAGTGTACCTACGATGCCTTGATCAGCAAGAGGCTAAACACATGATTGCTGAATTCCATGGGAAACATGGCACAGGTCATGGTTCTGCAGATTCGTTAGCACATCAGATCATCATATCTAGTTATTACTGATTGTGTGTTTTCAAATATTCGCATCAAAATGTAAGAACATGTCACATATGAAAAATTTATGCATCAAAAGAACGCCATCCAACCATGCCATTACAGCCTGTTTACGAGGTAAGGCCATTTGCCCAATGGGCACTAGATTTTATTGGGGTAATTAACCCAAATTCTTCTACAAGACCAAAATTTATTTTGACTTCCATAGATTACTATATGAGATGGATAGAGGTTATACCTTGCAAGAATATTACAACGGAGGTAGTAATCAAGTTCCTCACCAAATGCATCACAACTAGGTTTGGAGCACCCTTTACATTGGTATGTGACAATGGCTCTTCCTTTTCTTCTGCTGAGTTCATTTCATGGGCTTCTGATCATAAAATTGTCTTAAAATATTCTTCAAATTATTACCCACAAGGAAATGGAGTTGCAGAATCAACAAATAAGAATCTCTTAGGGGTAATCAAAAAACTATTAGAGAACAATCCTAGGGACTAGCATACCCAGCTAAGATTTGTGTTATGGGCAGATAGGACTAGGATCAAGGCTACTTTAAAGACTTCACCATTGAAGCTAGTGTATGGCCAAGAGCCTATGTTCCCTATTCACTTGCAAATACCTATCCTTGAGTTTATGCATAAGTTTTACTCTAGCAATGATAGGATTGAAGTAATGTTAGTTGGTTTATTAAAATTAGAAGAGCAGAGAGATGCTGCCTTGCAGCAATTCTTTAGACACCAGGCCGTTGTCAAACGTTCGTTTGACAAAAGAGCCAAAATCAAGGCTTTCAGAATATTAGATCTTGTGCTGCTATGGGATAAAGCCAATGAAAAGAAGGGAAACCACCAGAAATTTGATAAGCTCTGGTTGGGTCCCTATCAAATTGCTGAAATCCTAGGAGAAAATACTTTCCGACTAAGTAGTTTAACGGGAGAACCTATTCCATTTCCTATTAATGGACAGTTTCTTAAACATTATTTTGAGTCGTAAAGTTTGGTATTTTATTACATTGTACATTTATGTAAATAATTGGTTTTTCTATTTGTAAATAGTTTGTTTGTTTTCCATTTGTATATAAGTTGTTGTTTTCCTTGTAAAAATTTTTACTATTTGTTTGTTTGTTCTTTCTTTCTATCCTTTCATTTCCTTTGTTGTTTTGTGTCTGTCTTGTTTTGTTCTTTGGGGTTTCTCTTTTCTTTCCATCTTGAAATGGTGGGTTGTTATCTAAAGTATACTTTGGTTATTAGGAGAGAAGTGGTTTAGATATTTTCAAGTTTTCTGATTGGATGATTTTGTCCTAAATTCATTGTTTTATGCCCATTATGAATAAGAGTTGTGGAAAGTCATGAAAACAAGGTGCAAAGTAGACAATATTCATTAACTACCTCTGAATCTGTCACAAATCATCAAGATCATCTCTCTTTGTAATGGTATATTTTTCCTAGGGCGATAGTGTTGTAAGATTTGAGTGAAAAATATGATCCCCCAAATGCTGTTATGAGGTCCATTGTAGTTTTCAACCATGAAAAGATGTCAAACATCTGACATATTGAGAAAAATTTGAATGAAATATCTAAAACTCCAAGAGAAAAAAAAGAAAAAGAATTATCAAAAAGAAAAGAGGACTCAATATGAATGGGTGATTCCAGTATCTCTACCAGGGCTATGGACGCCTCGCTGGTAGTAGAGCAATGTTGTGAGAAAACTAGAGGTATCTCCATCGGGGCTATGGACACCTGACTGGCAGTAGAGGAATGCCCAGGATATCATTGCACAATAGCTAAAGGGAATCAACTCATGTAGTTCAGATCTTACACATTGTTGTTCAAAAGATGAGGAAAACTTTACAAAAGGGTGATGCACCATCAAGCACACACCTGGAGTCAGGGGTAGCTAGTGTTGATTTACATTTGAGATTGTAGCTTAGTCTTGGTTGTTAAAACTGGCCCAATTGGAGTTGTGATGGTCATAAAACATGAGTTTTGGGTAGTTGAATCCTTCAGTTTCTTGAAAATGGTTAAACCATTTTCCCAGCCGAGTCACCATTTGTTATGCCTTGCATAACCACCCCATTTTATTCTAGAACAAAATGGGTCCCCCTTTTTTCTTTTGTTTTCTTCGCCTTTGGTTGTCTGGTTTAGTCTTAGAAGTTCTTTTGTTTTCCTCCTAAGTCTGTCTTTTGTTCTATCAGATTTTGGTTTTGCCTCAGCCTGAGTTGGGTTTATTTTTGTTAAAATTGAGAGAAATGATAAAAATGATATAATTTCTATGCTTTTTGGGACTAATGAAGGCATTGTTTTGCAGGATTAAATCATACCTCTATTGCATTTCTAAAAGGATTCAGTTGGAAAGCATACCTCAATCAGATTTGGCACAAAACTCCTCAAAGAAGAAAGTCGCTGAGACTAGCTGGATGTCTTGCCGACTGGCTGTTATGTTCTATTCATTTGAAATACACCGGTCACCCAGACATTTCGGTCACCATGAGTTTTTCATATATCTCTCTGATCTGAGGAAGTCACACCGATAGTTGTTCACAAGGTTAGCGTCGGGGAAATGGTTTTCCTTCAGTGTGACCTCTGGCCGACAAATGAATCTCTCGCCAAAGAAGGATGTCATAGGGGAGAAGTTTGGCTAACAAGGTGAGGTCTCATCGAAAGAATAGTGGCTCAGGGAGAACGGAATGAGTTCGGCGTAATGTCTTGCCGACGGGGGCAGGTCTCACCGATGTTTATTAGTCTCACCGAAGGAATGGTGCCTTCGGTGTAGTGTTTTGTGTTCGAGGAGATGTCTTGCCAACCGCTGGTGGTCTCACCGAAAGGAGGTGCCATTGAGATGATGTATCGCCAACAAGGTGGACTCTTGCTTTTAGTGGTTCACAAGATTGTAGCATCAGGGAGACTCCAAGCTGAATGATTTGCAATCGCTATGAGGTCTTTCCGACTGAAGAGTCTCACCAATGGTTTCACTCTTTGGTGTGACTAATGGGAACCTGCTATGACCTCTTGCTGACTGAATAATGTCTTACCGAATGAGAATGTCTTGCCAATGGAGGAGCACAACGATATGACTCTTAGGGGTTCACTATGATGTTTGGCCGATAACGATAGTCTGGGCAAAATTTTTAGGTATCGATATAACCTTTGCAGCTCGGTATGACCTCTTGCCGATAGCTATAAGCTATGCCCATCGCTGCTATGGAGTATAATCGCATCGGAGAGACATGGCTAGTGTCTCACCGACATGCGATTATGTTTGAACAAATTTTGACCACTTGGAAAGCTTACGTGGTATGTGTTCCACCAATCAAAGGAGGCTAAAGGCGAACCATTGGTAGTTTGACTGATTGACTATTCTTGTGAGGAAAATCAACATAGCATAAGCAGCATGGATCTACTCTGAGATCAAAAGCGATGGATCACCTCAGTGAACAATGGTGTAGGGATCTAACATTAAAGTAGAATGTTGTCTCTCAAGGGGATCAACTTGTAGAAGGATCTAGAGCAAGAGAAAAGACGAAAGGAAGAAGAGGCTACAAGTCTCAATGACAACTATGATCTCTACTGGAAAAGGTAGATCGACATTAATGATAGTGCTTCAAAACATTCAAAGTAGCTCTACAAGGAAGTTCAAGGGTGGACACGGAGGGCAGAAGTTAATGCGATGGTTGCAAAATATCTAAGGGGCATCCCTGGAGCGATCTTTCACCTACATGGACATGGGGATGCACATTGAATGCAACATTAACTTTATTCCAAAAGATCTAAGGGTCGACCCTTCTATAACCAACTGATTTTGTAAACCCTAAAACAAGGACCGACACATTCTTTTTTGCACGTTCTGTATATATGGCATTTTTTCCTCATTTTAGAGGGAGATATAGAGGTAGAAGAAAAGGAGATACATAGAGAGAGATAGATTTTGGAATAGTAGGAATTTTTTGAAAGTAGAGAAACTTAAGAGTAGAATAGAGTAGGAGCTATATTCAGTAGAGGCAATAATGTATCTTTCAAGTTTTCTTAGTGTAGATAGAGATGATTTGAAGACATGGATTTTTTGTACATTGGTGATTGTGCCAGATTTGTAAATGTTGCTTATATGTTTCGCTAACAGTAGAAGCAACCAGATTTAAATCTACTTCATATTATGCTTCAGAATGGTAGTTATCTTTGGTTAATCATCTGATTTGAAAAGCTTTCAAGGAATGAAATTTTATTTTATGTTTTGTCTAAATGGTGATTTACAATCTATTGTTGAAGTTAGTACTGTGAATGAATGAAACTGTGTGTTAATCACAAGTTAATTTTGTTCTCTAGTTTTAGTTAGGAATTCCTTGAAAGGTAACAAGCCTGGTTAAGTGTGATGAATTATCAATCTCTTCAGTTCCAAAGCCTTGATCTATCTTTTTCTATTTCTTTAAAAACCTTGGTTAGAGTAGGTTTGAATTTATGTTTGATCTTAGAACAATCCACAAGCTCAACACTAGCAGGCCCCTTGAACATTATAGTTCACATCAACCATTAAGTGAAATCAGCACAGTCAAGAACCGATTACCAAGACCTTGGGAGTTAGATATCCATGCGTTATTCTTTCTCTTTCAGGAGAGCAGAATAGTAATATTCTGCTTTCTGTTGTTGTGCTCATCTGACCCATCAACACATCTTGATTCCTTTCATCTCCACTATTTATTATTTATCCTTCGAATCTAGACCATTGATGGGTGCCACCTCACAAAATGCTTGAGAAACCCTATAAATACACTTTCTTTCCTTAGCATTTATCATCCACCTTTTGAGTAATGTTATAATGCTATTTTGAGATACAAATTGGAATAGTGTTATAATGCCATTTTTTATCCACACTTTGAGTATTGTTACCATGCAGGTTTTTCGTAGGAGCTTGGATCTTTCATGGAGTCTTATACTTAGTTTTTGTAACATGTGTTACTTTGCATTCTCATCTTAGATTAGTTAATTTCTTCATAGTTACATTTCATCATCCCCATTGCATCATAGTTACATTTTAGGTTAGTTTGTTTTATGTTTGCATTTGAGCATATGCATAATCATGGATAGTTCACTATAGTTTCATATCATCTCACTCATCTCCCCTTCTTCATCTATCCTTACATTTGAGCATATGCATAATCATGGATAGTTCACTATAGTTTCATATCATCTCACTCATCTTCACTTCATCTATCATCAACATCATCCTTCGTTTATTGTTGCATCCATTATCCTTTCCATCATTTTGTTTCATTTAGAAGAAAACCACTAATTATTCCAACACACATTTGCACATAGAAATCATCTTAGCTTGCATATTAAGCACCAAATCTCATTTTATAGGTAGTCATTTTAACAACCTTTGTTCCCATAGAAATCTAAGGGCCAAACAGTTTAATAAATCCCTAGAAATAGATGACAATGATACCTATTTGAAAGATTTGATTGTATTGTGAATAGAGTATTTTTACTTGCTTCAAACTTTGAATGTAAACTATCTCATTAAGGTTTGTGTTGACATTAGAATCCTCTCCACATTTGACACATGCACAAAATGGCACCTGCCATGGGGCCTTTGCCTCACTTATTGCTAACTTTTTTCATGATTTCATGATTGTAGGTTCAAGGTTTATGACTTGGGAACATTTTGCACCAGTTTGGAGGAAATTCTGAGTTGCTTTGAGGCACTTTTGGGTTGTTTTAGAGTTTTGGTGCCTCTTGTATCTATTTTGGTGCCTCTTGCAAGTAGTTCAGAGACCATTTTCAGCTATTTTGAGACCATTCTGGTTTGTTCTAAGAGTTTTGGTGCCTCTTGTACCTATTTTGGTGCCTCTTGCAACTTGTTCTAAAATTGTTTTCACCTATTTTAGGACCATTTTGGGCCTCTTTTAGAGTTTTGGCACCTCTTGCAAGTTGTTATGAGACTATTTTCACCTATTTTGGGACCATTCTAGGCCACTTTGAGAGTTTTGGTGCCTCTTGCTTGAGTTTTGGCACCTCTTGCAACTTGTTCTGAGACCATTTTCACCTGTTTTGGGACCCTATTGCACTAGTTCTATAGTTTTGTCACCTCTTACACCTATTTTGGCACCTCTTTGCAAACTATTTCAAGGAGTTTTGGCTTGTCTAACTTTGTTTTTGATCTTTTTGTCTTTGTTTTGGCAACTCTTGTCTCTGTTTTGGCACCTCTTGCAGTTTTTCACCAAATTAGAAACTCACATTTTGTGTGGTTCATTTGCATGTTTTCCTAGAATTCATTGTCAAAGACTCAAAACATAAACTACTAACACATTGCAGGGACTAGACGTTATTCACTTCTTTCCTTTTGGTTAAGATAGGAAAGTAGCTTAATTAAAAGGTTAACGAATATCATATTTCCTTTTAGTTAAGTTAGGAACATAGCTTAATTAATGGGTTAGTGAACACCATGTCTTTTGTATGTGATGAATGGTAGGCATATGCTCTCCCCTTAACTAGGTGATCCAAAAACGATAGACCCATTCTTGTTTATGTGTGAGTATAAGTGGAGTATATGGCATGAGTTATCTTTTTATTCATGTGAAATAAATATTGATCAAACTATGGGTATACTTGCTTTCTTTTTTTATCCTAGAGGGCCTACCTTGTGGGAAAAAGTAATCACCCAAGGGAACGACCCAACCGGTAACACGCTAAAGCCAAGCGACTTCCAACCACGATATAAATGTGGATAATTGAGAAAAGTTCAAGTATCAAGAGGATAATTCCAATGAGATGGATCAAAAGGGACTCTCACCATATGGATTATCCCCCATGAATGAAATGTCTGCATTAAAACCCTTGTTGTAGATTTTCCAAAATCCTTTATCTACTCTTTGGTGCAGCAACGGTCATTGCCAAGGCATCCACATTCTTACAGTGTTTAGTAGAGGTGATCAGTTCACCATGGGAGTTTCATGGGGACTAGAAACTTGGTTGGCCTAAGAAGAGAGTGCATGTAAGGGTGAGCCCATGCAGCCAATCTTCTGAATTCATCTGCTAAAGATAGTGCAGTTGGGGTAAAACCTGCATGGAATCTAAAAGAATACAATCTTGCACAACCTTAGGAGTGTACATTCTTCTTGATGTGTTTTCAAAAATTAAACTCAAACAAAACACCATCAAAAATGTTACATTTTGAAAGTGAAAACGTTGATTTAGAACTACATTCATTGAGGTAGACAAGTCAGTAACTTAGGTCCATCCATCTTCAAAAAAATAGTCTTTTTCAGCAGTGTTCCACCTTTCCTTAGGAAAAACAGAGTTAGAATATGTGGTTTACACAATGATTTCATGAAAGGTCAAAATTAGAAAACCAAAGATCAAACATCTTAGTCCAAAACAACATCAAAAACATTTTTCTATGCTATACGACTTTAGAGAAAGGTTAACCTTCAATTTTTACAAGAGAGCTGGCAAAATAATCTAGAATTATACATGATGTACTATTGTCAAAATCCAAGACTTTTCCAACATTTTGAGTACCTTAATTACACATCTTAAATCAAAACTATGAATCCAAGATTGTTCGTTAGATACCTTAGAAGTCTGAACATTGTCGAAACAGACCTATACAAGTGGAACTTTTCAAACTAAACCTAGATCTAAACATCTCAAGGTGCCTAAATCATTAATATCCATCACATCTTTGCTTGTACAACCTAGTTTCATCTTCAAGATTTTTCATCCTTTCATCATGAAACTACGTCATGTAATCAAATCAAACTTAGTCTAATCAATAGAATTTGTCATTCTATTTGACTTAGTTGTAATCCTTGCACTATTTCAAACTTAGATCAAAGCTTAGTCTAAATCATAACACTTGTATGCCCGTCCAAATGAGATAAAAAAAGAGGACTCAAGGACAAGGGACTTGGAACACCCAACTTTGAAATAGAAAACATAGGAAGTCTGAGTAGTGAAGCTTTCGATATCGAAACTCCCAACATTGAACCTCAAAATAGTGAGATCCCTAGCAACATGGCTAATGCAGAAGAAATCCCTATTCTTGGACTCAACAACACTCAAGGGGAAGAAATAAAGGATGAGGATATATGACAAGCGGAACAAGACCTCAACTTCCATAAGTGTTTGGAAAATATTTTTTAAAGAGATGGGGAAAAATACCTATTAATGTTAGCCAATCAAGGAGTCAAACTTCCCCCTAATTTTGATATCAACATCTTAAAAGAAACTCTCTAAAAGCCTAAAAAGGAAATAGAACAAATGGTTGCTTTAACTCACCAAATGAAGAACCTTCAACAACAAGTTCTAGATATGCAAAGGGGAACTTCAAAATGATACTTGATCAAGGGCATTTGTCCTTATCCCTTTAATCAATCCATCAACATGATTCCATTCCCTAAACATAGTGAATTTCCAAAGTATGATAAATACAATGGTACAACTAATCCATTAGATCATGTAAGGGAATTCTAAACTATGAGTCTATAATTTGCACATGAGGAAACTAATTTGATGAGACTATTTCCAAGAAGTCTAGGAGGGACATGCCTTGAATGGTTTTCAAAGATTACACCCCCCATCAACACATTTGAAAAGTTGGTCAATAGATTTCTCACTCAATACTCTTAGAATACCCAACATGATATCACCATGAAATACCTTTGCAACTTGAAATAGAAAAAGGGTGAGTCCTTCCTCATTTTCTTACAAAAATGGAGGATATTTTTCACAAGGTATTCTCGTCCCATGCTCGAAAAGGAAAAGATAGAGATTTTCATTGACAACCTAAATGATGAGATGAGTTATAGATTGGAATTACAATGTCCCCCTACCTTCAAAAAATTGATTGAAGATGGAATTAAAATTGAAGCCTTAGTCAAAAGATGGGTCATTAAAGTATACAATGAAAACAACTCATCCACTTCCTCTAACAACTACAATAGTGGGGACAAACCTAAATTTTGATAATGAAACAAGAATGTGGGTAGCATTGAGGTCATAGCTGAAAATCAAAATACAAAACCTGTATTCAACTTAATGGCAGTTGCCACCAAGACTAATCAGACCAACAATCCTCCCAACACTTCAAATTTTACCCAAAAAAAAATCAAACTAATATGGGGACTAAAGCAACACTGTTTCCAAAACCTTCCAATCGACATAAATTCACACAATTGGGATAATCCTTAGAATCCACCTTAAAGGAACTTAATGAGGCTAAGCTTATCATAGTGCTAGAAGCATGAAATTGGGATCCACAAGTCAACCCTTTTGGTGGAACGATGCCCATTATTATGATTATCATAAAAAAAAGGTCATATAACGAAATGTTGTTGGAAATTAAAACACGCAATCCAAGATCTCATTGATAACAAAAAGGTACACATTGAAGGACCCCAAACAAACAGTGATCAGGGAGTGTTCAAGAACCCTTTACCCAATTATGAAAAGGGAGATTCCTCTACATCAAATACCAAAGGAAATAGTATAAACTATGTTTATGATTCTACCATTCATTGTATTGAGATGGTTGAGAATTCCATCCAAGATAGTGAAATCGGAAGCCAAGGGAAGGATGTCACTACTGAAACCCAGCACAATGATGACACCATCTCACATCAAATCAATGACCTTGTACCTAGAAATCTAAACACTAATGTTGACATGAATGACAATCAAAGTAATGTCATCAAAATCACAAATGATCAATACAATACACCTATCAATGTGATTACAAGAGGACGAGCCAAGGTAACATTGAAAGGAGCTACCCCTTCCACGTCCAAAAAAAATATTTTTCCTATAACTCAATATAACATCGTTGATCAGTTATAGAAGATACTCACTCAAATATCCATATTGGAACTTCTCAAGATTTTACCAGCACACAAAGAAATCCTGGAACAAGCTTTAGTTACCACCATAGTACTAAACAATCTAGAATTCTATACATTTCAAGCTATGGTGGGACATATGACTGCACCTCATTGCTTATCATTCTCTGAACATGATGATGCATCCACCACCCATCCACATAATGTTGCTCTCCACATCAAAGTCCTAATCCATAAACATCATGTCAAATGTGTCCTTATAGATGGAGGAGCAGGCCTAAATATCTACACTCTCAAGCTTGTTCGTGCATTAGGATATTTTGAAAATGCTATTGATCCTAGAAGGAAAATCACAATAAAAGCATATGATGATGAAGAAAGATCCTCCTAAGGATTGATCATCTTACCCATTCAAATGGGACCAATCATCAAAGACATACTGTGTCAGGTGTTAGACAAGGAATTGACATATAACATACTCTTAGGATGACCATGGATTCATGAAATGCAAGCGGTACCATCAACCTATCATCAGTGCCTAAAATTTCCTTTCAATGGGTAGGCCATTGTTGCCGATTCTAACAATCCCCAATATTGCAATGCACTCAGAAGAAGTCAAGATACCTTTGTACCACATAATAGAGAATTCATCAACTTTGATCCATCAAAAAAAGAATGTCCAATGGGTTCTTCGTCAAGACTATATGAGGAAAAGGATCAATCAAAAGACAGAGGGGTCGTTGACTCTATTTCATGCAACGATAGAAGTCAACTTGATGCCTTATCAAAATAGTTAGAAAGGATCCAAATAAAAGACAAGGGCATGGGGGAATACTCATTTGAGAAATATTCATACTTATCACAACTTTCATCTTCTCCTAAGTCACATGGACAACCATCCACCTCAAGAAAACAATCTTTACAACCCATCACGCTCTTTGATGGGAATTTTATAAAAGCAAGCACTCAAGCGGAGGAATCAGAAGACAAGGATGTCCTAAACTAGTTATACAAAGATGAAGGACCTTCACAGGTATCAACGACCAATATATGCATAGATAAGTATGGTAAAGGTTAGAAAATCCTGACAAAGATGGGATATGAAGGAAATGGTGCTTTGGGTAAAAGAAAATAAGGCATCATTGAACCAATAGAGCTCATCATAATGAATCCCAAAGACAAATAGGACTATGATACAGGGAAGACTCAAAAGAAGAAGCTACTCAAAGAGCTGTCAAAAGAATCCTACAACTACAAGCTAGTGAGGATCATCAAACAGATTCCAATTAATATGAATCGGACTCCCTCTCTGAGGAATCTTGCCACGAAAAAGAGATCAATGTAATCCAAAAGTATAGACCAATATGTATGAAAGGAAAAAGTTCTAGTTCTAGACGCCTTGAATATGGATTGCAGTATGTTGTTGACTCAAGTGAAGATGATCATTATTTGAGAGAGATAGACACATTGGAAGAGAGTAACATCTTAGACCTTGTGAGGATGCTTTTCAAAATCTGCAAACACTAATCTCAAACAAGGGTTAGTACCTACAAATCCTTCAAGCACACTCCTATGAAATACCTTGTAAAATGCTTAAAACATGCAACAAAAGGATGAAAGAAAGCTACAAGAATCATGAAAGCATTCACAAGTTACCTATTCCATAGTGGATTGGTGTCACATGTGCTAGTGACCCTTTCCCAATCCTTGATCAAAGATCAAGATGATAAAATGCCAATGGAGATGATGAACAAGATTATTTGTCAAACCAAGAGAGTAACCTTGGATAAGATTGTGGATCCTTGAATGAGAATGAAGGCCCTATTTTATAGATTTTGTTGATGAGAGATTGGCCAAGATGGTGAATGTGGGACTAAAGATCCTCCAATGAGAAGATGACACTTGTCAAATGGTGAGTGGTTAATGGTCGTGCAAGATTTGGGAAGAGTTCATATGAGAGGGAGAATTTGAATTTGAATTTGCAATAAATTTTGAGAGGGGGACAAGAAAAACAACAATAAATGCAATGTTTGACTTGTCATGTTGAGGGAAAATGAGTGTTTTAATAAAGCAATAAAATTGATTTATTGTGCAAGTGGAGATATCTAGATAATGCAAGTGGGATGGGATTAACATTTAATCAGGGTTAGATTAAACAGATGATGATTATGCTGATTAGGTGAGTTGACTTTTAAGACTTTGATAATTGATTTATTTGAATTAGAAAATGATGGAATATGATTTAGGATTTGATTTAAATGAAGTCCTGATTTATTTAATTAAGTGGATGATGCAAGATGAAGGTTGAATGATAATGTTTATTTGATAAATGAATTATTTAATGAATGGATGAAAATGCACTTGATTAATTGATGAATGGTCCTAATGTGACATCTAATTTGACCGAATCCGATCGAATGCATAATGTAAATTTTGCATGTCTACATTTTGCCCCTCTTTGAAGCAATGTACTTGTTGTTGGTTCAAAGAATAACTTGCCATGATCAAAATTCAAAATTTTTCTAATTTTTTAGATGCCCCAGTGCAAAGAAGTACACTGGTACATTGCCCCCTTGAGAAATTGAGTGAAAAGATTCTATTTGAGGGCCGATGTCACGATAAAGAGGTTCAAAATAGGTGGTTATGGATGATT
>VDFB02000003.1:355835582-355852071 GCA_007258455.2 Sequoia sempervirens | reverse complement strand
CATCTTGTCGATCCAACCGCCAAGTGATTATGGCTTAACCAAAACCCTACTTATATCCCGGGCCGGAAATACTCTTGGCTTTAGAGTGTTACCGGTTGAGTCGTCCCTTGGGTGAGTACTTTTTCCCCAAGGCAGGCCCTCTAAGATAAACAAAAGTGAGCAAAGACACAATCCGTAACTCGATCGATCTTTGATGGCACAAAGAAAGAGAATGTACACGAAAATGCCCCTACTCACACTCGCACAAGATGTTCAATTTTTAAGCCCAAATTGAAGTGTTTCAAAGCAATAAAATGTATTTTGAGTGTTTCTCTTGCACCCTAGATCGCACGAAGCGCAAGGGGAGAGGATACGCACTCAAAAGACAAAATCACACAACTCAAACACTTGTTCGTTTTATAGCCTTCAAAGCAATTGTGAGTTCGTTTTAAGCACCAAAATGAAGTGTGAGTTTTGATTGTTCAATTCTTAACCTCAAACAAAATCTAGTGAGTTGGTACTAAGATTCATTTTAAGCCCTTTGCAACGAAAATAAAATTGTTCGTTTTAGACCCAAATGAAAATTATTGTTCTAAAACGAAAAGATAAACAACTTCGTGAAGTAGTGTTGATCAAACACTTAAAGTGTTAAAAAACACGTTGTGTTTTCAAAAAAAATCATCCTCCTTTCGTCTTCGTTTGCTAGCCTCCTCCTTGTTGACTTTTCGCTTTTTCTTGTACCTTGTTCACTTGCCTTTGTTCACTTTTGGTACCTGAAAAGATAGCTACGAGTATAAATGCAACGCAGCTAGTAAAGACAAGATTTTGAAGTTTACTTTTGGCAGAGACAATGACCTTTACCACCCCCATTGACCCCTTCTTTAATCAACATTAAAAAATCAACATTAAAAAGAAAGCACCCTGCCTACATAGATTTTGCGTCAGTGAAAGCTTTCTCATTGAGAGACAAAATCAACGTTGAGCATTTATATCAATCAGCAGAGGACAAATATGATTTAAAAGACACTATCCACAATTCCTAAAAGCTCGTACAGGAAAAGGAAAAGTTGAATTATGTATTCATGCAAAGAAACCAAATTAGCAAATCAGATCAAATTTGTAGACAACCACAGCCTGCAATAAATGCACAAATCACTAAGATCCTCATCAAATTAATATTGAATAAGCAATTTTGAAAACTCTTGGCGCCAATATCTTCCACATCTGCAAAGGGATACAACCAACAGATTTGGTATTTCCAACGCCACACTTCTGCACTTAGATAGTTATTTCAGATTCTAGTTTTAATCGTGATGCTGAGGAACAGATGATAAAGGCGATACCCCAAAATTGTGCAGGTTTTATTTTGAACAGCAGCAACAGACTTTTTCATTTACCAAAAAGAAGCTCTTTTTTTTTTCAGAAGGATAACAGGCAGATGGAGACTCATTCAGACAAAGAGTATTCTTCTAAAAATAGTAGCATAGTTAACATTTGCAAATTCATTTCAAGAAATATATGTATATTCCTGGAAAGTCACGTGCTTAACATTTTTAACATAACGGAATGATTTCTGCCATACATTACTTAAAGCCCAAAAATAATTTCTACATCAACATTTCAAATGCCAAAAGCTGCAAATAAGAAATAGATAGGAAGTTTCTAATGCCCTCCTTCTAGCGCCAAATGTGAGCATGCTTTTCAAAATCTGCAAACACTAATCTCAAACAAGGGTTAGTACCTACAAATCCTTCAAGCACACTCCTATGAAATACCTTGTAAAATGCTTAAAACATGCAACAAAAGGATGAAAGAAAGCTACAAGCATCATGAAAGCAATCACAAGTTACCTATTCCATAGTGGATTGGTGTCACATGTGCTAGTGACCCTTTCCCAATCCTTGATCAAAGCTCAAGATGATAAAATGCCAATGGAGATGATGAACAAGATTATTTCTCAAACCAAGAGAGTAACCTTGCATAAGATTGTGGATCCTTGAATGAGAATGAAGGCCCTATTTTATAGATTTTGTTGATGAGAGATTGGCCAAGATGGTGAATGTGGGACTAAAGATCCTCCAATGAGAAGATGACACTTGTCAAATGGTGAGTGGTTAATGGTTGTGCAAGATTTGGGAAGAGTTCCCATGAAAGGGAGAATTTGAATTTGAATTTGCAATAAATTTTGAGAGGGGGACAAGAAAAACAACAATAAATGCAATGTTTGACTTGTCATGTTGAGGGAAAATGAGTGTTTTAATAAATCAATAAAATTGATTTGTTGTGCAAGTGGAGATATCTAGATAATGCAAGTGGGATGGGATTAACATTTAATCAGGGTTAGATTAAAGATGATGATTATGCTGATTTAATGCTATTAGGTGAGTTGACTTTTAAGACTTTGATAATTGATTTATTTGAATTAGAAAATGATGGAATATGATTTAGGATTTGATTTAAATGAAGTCCTGATTTATTTAATTAAGTGGATGATGCAAGATGAAGGTTGAATGATAATGTTTATTTGATAAATGACCTTAGGAAATGAGATTATTTAATGAATGGATGAAAATGCACTTGATTAATTGATGAATGGTCCTAATGCGACATCTAATTTGATTGAATCCGATCGAATGCATAATGTAAATTTTGCATGTCTACAGACCTCATTGGACAATTTGACAACATGGCTATCCTAATGCTTACACCTAATGACCTTGGCCAATCTAATGATTCCTTGTCCTTAAGGAATCTTGAACTAATTGATTAGGATCAAAATGAGCTGCTTGACATACCCACCTTTTCAAATGATGATGCCCTTGTGAACTTCCTATGTGCCGATAGTCTTGACACATGTTCTACCATTGAATCTCATAATGAAGCTCCTGATGAAGGGAGTGTCAAACCTTTCAGCTGCAAAATGAAAAATATAAGAAATGAGTCTAATAGTGAAAACCATCTGATGGCACTATTAAATCAAGAAAAAGTAAAAACAAAGAGCATATATCAAGGTGAAAACCTCCCTGAGGCACCAAGAGATGGAAGGTTTGACACTCTCCTAGGACGCTGTCAAGAGAGATCTTCAGTGCTAATAGAACCTACAGAATCCATCAATGTTGGTATAGTTGAGATAGTGAAGACCCCACGTTTAGTAGAATCCATGATAGAAGAGGAGAAACCTCATTTCACCAAATTATTTAAGGAGAGGAAAATCAGCTTTTCTTGGTCATATGTTGACATGCCTGGCATAGATCTTGAACTCATTATGCATCATTTATCATTACCACCTGGCATAAAACCGGTAAATCAAAAACTAAGAAAGATGCATCCCCATATCACCCTTCTGGTGAAATTTGAGTTGAAAAAGCTATTAGATGAAAGATTTATAAGATCTATTGACTATGCCAAGTGGATATTAAACATTTTTCCAGTATCCAAACCATATAAGAGCATCAAGATATGCACGAACTTTAGGGATCTTAACAAAGCTTGTCCAAAAGATGATTTTCCTCTACCAAACATTGATCTAATTGTAGACTTGACTGCTGGGCACGAAATGCTATCACTTATGGATGGATTTTTAGGATACAACCAAATAAAGATAGCACCTGAAGATCAAGATAAAATGGCCTTCACATGTCCTTGGGGAAGTTTTTGCTAGAATGTGATGCCTTTTAGGTTGAAAAATGTTGGAGCTACATATCAGAGAGCTATGACTACCATCTTCCATGACATGATGCATAATTTTATGGAAGACTATGTAGATGATATGTTAGAAAAATCCTACACTAGAGAAGGACACTTAGAGATTCTAGATAAAATCTTCACACGATTGGAGAAATTCAAGGTGAGGTTAAATCCCAAGAAATGTTTGTTTGATGTGACATCAACTAAACTTTTAGGATACATTGTTTCAGCTAAAGGCATTGAGGTGGATCTTGCAAAGGTCAAAGTCATCATGGAAATTCATCCTCCTCAAAACATTAGCCAACTCAAATCATTACAAGGAAGGTTCCAGTCCATCAGAAGATTCATTGCACAACTAGCTGATAAAACTCATCCTTTCAACCACTTATTACACAAGAATATCTATTTCAAGTGGGATGACAAATGTAAAGCTTCCTTCAGCCAACCAAAATAGTACCTGATGACACCGTCTGTGTTAATACCACCAGTCTAGGGAAAAACACTATTACTATACATTGCAACAACTGAGATATCTTTGGGAGCCTTATTAACATAAGAAGATTCTACAGGAAAGGAGAGAGCCATCTATTAAACCAGTAGGACCCTAAATGGTTATGAGATCAATTACACCTTTATTGAGAAAGCCTTCTTAGCAGTTGTATTTTCTACACAACAATTGAGGCATTACATGCTGACTCAAAGCTACTTTAACAGGGAGGTTAGCCAAGTGGGTCATGATATTGAGTGAGTTTGACATCTAATACATGGACAAGAAAGCAATTGAAGGTTAGGCCATAGCAGATCAACTAGCTAAAGTACCATTGTCAGATAACAATCCAATGAACATTGAATTCCCTGATAATGATATCCTAACCATATCTACACAACAGTGGCTGCTATACTTTGATGGCTCTTATACACAACATGGATTAGGTGCAGGAATCTTGTTTGTCTCACCGCAAGGATACACAATTCCAAAATCCTATAGATTAATGTTCCCCTACACCAACAACATAGTTGAATATGAAGCATTGATCATTGGAATCAAGATAGTTGTTGAATGGAAAATCATGGAATTACTAGTCTATGGTGACTCACAATTGGTCATCAATCAAGTCAACGATGATTATCAAACAAAGGATGGAAAGTCTCTACCCTACAAGAGGATGGTGGATGATTTCAAAAAGTACTTTGTTGAGATCAAGTTTGCACAAGTTCCCAAAATAGAAAAAAAAGTTGTAGATGCAATGGCCACCATTGCTTCTCTCTTGTAGATACCTGAACAATGAAGACCTTATGAATTCATGGTAGAACAAGTGTCCAACCCAGCTTATGAAGATCTAGAATCCTAGTGATATGCCATATTGTCAACCCTCAAATTTCCATCTATAGAGAAATCCATAACTACTTGCAAGACAATACCCTTCCAATTAACTTATCTCGAAACCAAAAACAAAACTTCATTTGACAAGCTGGTCGCCATACCCTAATAGTTGATGTACTTTATAGACAAAGTTTGGATGGTACTCTTCTTCGGTGTCTAGAATGTAACAAAGCTAAAATCATTTTACAAGAGGTTCACGAAGGTATTTGTGGCACACATTCAAGTGGCTTAACCTTAGCTAAGAAATTATTATGATTGGGGTATTACTAGCCGAATATGGAGAAAGAGTCATTTCAATATGTCAAAAGGTGTTCCAAATTTCAAATTCATGGAAACTTGATACATGCATTGGCACAAGAGTTGCATCCTTTCATATCTACATGGCCTTTTTTCTAGTGGGGATTGGACCTTGTAGGTAAGATTCACCCCTCTTCCTCCAATGGACATAACTTTATAATCATAACCACATAATACTTCACCAAGTGGATTGAAGTTGTTCCTCTAATCACCATCATTGAGAAATAAATCTCATCATTCATCCTAAATTATCTCATCTATCCATATGGTGTTCCTCAATCTATCATTACAGACAATGGCCAACCCTTTAAGAATCAAGATGTTCAAGAACTCTGTGAAAGATTTCATATCCAACATCGCTTTTCTACACCTTACTATCCCCAAGGGAATGTCCAAGCAAAGGCCTCAAATAAGACTATCCTAAAGTTTTTGAAGAAAACTGTCACTGATACATTTTGATCAATTTTTTGACGATGGCCCATCAGAATTTTGACTGTTGTTTGTTATTGTTATTGCATCAGAATTTTGATGACATTTAAAACATCAAAATTCTAGCCTGGCATCTGATGTCGGGTTAGAATTTCAACGTTTCAAATGTCATCAAAATTCTGACGCAATATCAGCAACAAAGAGCCGTTAAAATTCTGATGGGCCGTCATCGAAAAATTGATCAAAATGTATTAGTGTGTTAATGAAGCTAGACGTGATTGGCATGTTCAACTAAACCCGAAATTATGGGCTTACAGAACTAATATTTGTACCCCAACTAGAGCAACACCCTATTCTCTTGTCTATGGATTAGAAGCTATTCTACCTATTAAGGTCGAGATACCAAGAATTAGAACTGTTGGATGAATGCCGACAGCATGCAGTTGATCACCTAAAATCTTATCAACAAAGGATATCCAGGAGCTACAATCACAGAGTAATACCTAGAGCATTTCAGGTGGGTGACTTATTCTTAAAATAAAATCCCCGTAATCAACAAGATCAAGGGAAGGGGAAATTTGAACCTAACTGGCTAGGTCCCTTTGTTATAGTATCAATCTTTGGATCAGGAGCATATCAGTTATCCACACCAGAAGGGGATATGTTTGATGAACCCCTCAATAGATTGCATCTCAAAAGGTTTTACACCTAGCTCATCTAGTGCATTGGTAAAGGTCCTAGAAAAAAACCAAAAAAATCAAAAAATGCAAAAATCCACAAAAATCAAAAAAAGGATTGAAAAAATAGTAAATAAAAAAGATCATCCTCTACTGAAAACCACTTCAGTGGCGCTTTGGGAAAGTACCTTGGTGAAAACTTTGCAAACAGGTGCCTTGTGTAAAATAAGCACTCTCCATCTATCTTGGGCTATGTGACTTGCTCTGCATCAATAATCCATCATGCTTTCACCTCTGCATTTGTCACACTTCCATGTTCATACCGTAGCTTGATCCAGTGTTTGTATCACGATATCCCCTGGCATTACTTAGCAAATTCTAAAAATTAGTTTGTCTTATCGTATCTCACTAGGGGCATGTCCTAAATTGGATTGGATTCTTCTACATTCTAAAGGTCGGAAAATTGAAAATCCCAAAAACATTCAAAACATATCAAAATCCCAAAAACATTCAAAACATATCAAAATCCCAAAAAGATTCAAGACATATGAAAATCCTAAAAACATTAAAAACATATCAAAAATCAAAAAACATTCAAAACATGTCAAAATTCAAAAATAGGTCAAAAAGTCAAAAGGTCAAAAACATAGTCTTCATTCGAACTACGTCATCTCTGAGATTTGAATGTAGGCAAGGGTGATCTTTGATTATCCCCTGAGACATTTAGGTTAGTCTTTTAGGTATTCGCTATGTTCATATTTTTTTCTTGTAAATCTTGGTCGTCTCGTCAATCAAACTACGTGGTCTCTACGTGTATAATACAAGAAAGGCTAATCTATTGATCAGCCCCCGAGTCCCCTAGGATATGTCTTTAGATTAGGTCTTGGTCGTCATGGTCATGTCTCACCCTGGACTGGGGGAAAATTCCTCCACTCACTAGGGGAAAATAGACTATGAACTTGAACCAACAGGCAAGCAATTGTCAAACCAATGTTACAAACACAAACTTCAAAAGGATGATGATATTTTTGAATCAAGGGTTTATCACATTAAACATGAAAGTTCAAATTGTTCTACTTTGATTTTTGATATCATATCTCTCTAGTCCTCAATGATGTATCAAACTAGAGGAGCAAGGAAGGAGTATGCTTTTTCTTTTTTTGATGTTTGTGAGTTTATCATTATTACTATGCAAGTTTTTATGAGATGTGCGCTACAAAGTATCACTAATGACATTTTGAATTTTCATAGGGAAAATATTAACTCTTGTCTGTTTACACAAGTAATGATCAGGTCATCTTGGTTTAATTATACTTAGATGCTTGTGTTAACTTGCAATTTTAAAAACATGAAAGTAGTACTTAGATCATCTTGGTCTAAAATATGTCATTGATGCTTGTACTCAATTTCAACATTTTCAAGGCCCAATGATGATAAAAAGCATAGAAAATTAGTTAATATAAATGACAACTTTTGAAAACGAGATTTGCATAGTTAAGTTAGACTGCATTCATGTTAGTATTGCATGTGCATTTATGGGGTTTTTCAATGCTGAAACAATTTCACAATGGTGTCATCTTTATTATTAATGGATTGAGTACACTGGACATTAACCTAAAAACACATCATTCTCATTTAGTTGCATGTTAGTTGCATCATCATTTGCATATCTTAGAAAACATTCTCACATCATTTACATTCATACATTCCCTCATAATATTTGCATCAAAAAATACAAAAGAAAATAATAAAGTAAATACATTTCATATCATTTCCAACATCAAAATCATGTCATCCACTACGCTTAAATAAGTGAGTCTCTTCAGATTTCCAAGAAAGTTGGGAAAAATGTCAGAGTTATGAAGCTTAAAAGATCAATCTACTGTAGTCTTCCCACAACTTTTGGAAGTTGGACAGACTCACTTATTCAAGCTTAAGGCCTTGAACATTTGAAATCATAATAAATCACATCACATTGCATAATCATAATAAATCACATCGCATTGCATAATCATCATAAATCACATCACATTGCATAATCATAATAAATCACATCACATTGCATAATCATAATAAATCACATCACATTGCATAATCGTAATCATCACATCATGTTACATAAATCATAATAAATCACATCACATTGCCTAATCATTATCATCACATGGAAATTAAATAAAGTCAACATTGCATATCATAATAGAGAAATCAAATGCATCATAATCACCATTGCATATCATATATCATAAAAAATTTCATAATGTCCACATGTACAAGGATATCCAAAAAGTAGGTTGAGATACATCAAAATCCAAAAGGGCACTATACAATGGGAAATACATCCTCAATCTCACAAATGGTGTATACACAATGTCCAATGAACATCACAAAGAACTATGTCAAGCTCCCACTAGATGTTGCTACTCTCATGGAACTAGTACCTCCTCTACCTGACGGACCTGCACCTGGAGCTCTCCTATCTCCAAGAAATGGTTGTGTGACACCCATGCTCACTGTCCGAGAATGAAATCTGCCAGAACGAGACTATACAAAACTCTCTCATTGCTCAGGAGGAACCAACTCATGATATTTACCTCTATAAAACTACAACTCTTGAGAAATCTGTTAGATCTCCCTAAAGAAATCCATTGTACCTACAGATGGTGTCATTTGTTGTATCCTCTCGTACATGGCCTCAAATTCCTCTATCTAGTGTCTAAAGGCATCCCTCTTTGAAGTAAGTATGATCATTTGTGCCTACTACTGTATCTACTATCTATTTGTCCCTCTATTAGTCATTAAAATATGAATATGTGCCTGACACTGCCCTAACTCATCCTGACGGGAGACAATTTGTGCTCGAGCTTGCACTATCTCACCCTAAAATGACTGAACCTCTGCCTGCAAAGCCACTATCTGTGATGACTATTGATGTGAGGGTATCCCAATCTGAATCCTGGGAAGCACCGCCTGAGCTACAGTAACACTTCTCCTACACCTTGAAACTGCAAAATCCAATGGATGACTATCATCTACACCATCATCACTCTCCCCACCACCCACTGCACCACCATCACTCTCCCCACCACCCTCTGCACCACCATCATCACCTCTGCAAACCCCCTCCCCACCATCATCAACACCCTCATCATCTCCTCCCTCTACATCAACTGGCGGTACTGGCTCCTCTGGATGAGTAAATCTAGGAAAGGGATGTGTGTGGAAGAACTCTAAATAATCCTTGGTCATCCCAACATCTATAATATATGTAACATAATCCCATAAACCTTGGGTCAAGGTATAGTACTCTATACAAGCTGCCTCATATGATACACATGGGCCCCACTCTAAAACATCTTGTCATCATCGTGCATAATGGGAAACTCCCAAGGGCATCCCCTGAACCTTTCCAAACTATCGACATACTCACAGATACAGGTATCACTCAAGCATAGCATGTGTTCGCCCAGTCAGATAGCAAGATAACAACATATATGGCATCTCCAAATGATCCTCTGGCCACTGATCACAATCCAAGTACGACCGCCATGTGACAGTCTCCAAATCATCCAGAACACACCTCTAATAGGCAACCTTTCCCAACTTATGCTGGACATGTGGACCACTATAACTAAAAACATAGGGTCTCCCTAGTGTTTGATGTCTCTCTCCCATGGGCCAAATGATGGCTATATTCTCCCATGCCTAGATTTGCAATAATGTGACACCACATGATAGGCTCATCACCCCATAATAAACAACCTCATGCAAATCTTGATATAAGTGGGCTAACATACATGAGCCCCAGGCATACATTGTACCATCAAGTGTCATCCACGATAGCACACAACCCCAACCTCCTAAAAATCCCTTTGACCTACGATCAGGACAAAGGAATCCACCAATGAATTTGGAAAGCACGCATGGAAAAGTATCATATCTGCTAATAATCTTTTTCCAAGGGATCCATCAGCCCATAACATGATCATCTCAGCATAATCTCCATAATGCAGTTGTCCCACCCTGCTCTATCTTATCATACACTACTATCTCTCCCATCACTGGGATCCGTAGAATACGATAGACATCCTCTGGAGTCGCGGTCATCTCTCCAGTCTGTAAATGAAATGTGTTATGATCACTGTGCCATCTCTCTGCCAATGTTGTCAGTAAACCTCTGTAGATTCTATATTTTGGAATATCTAACAAGGAAGTCAACCCACAATGGGAGATAATCTCTAAGTCGGCTAAGGAAAATGAGTGGACCATGTTCCAGGTCTTCAAGAATCACTCTTGAGACTGGAGTACATCTCCATCTCCCTAATCATGAACACAAATCAGTCAATCAATGTCATGTTCAATCAAGATTATCAGTCAATCAATGTCATGTTCAATCAAGATTATTAGTCAATCAAACTAATGTGCAGTCATTCAAATCAAATCAATCAAAATAATTAGCATCTCAATCAATCAAACCATTGTTCCTTTCCTATCAGGAGGATGATCTACTATCAATCAACCCATCATTCCTTGCCTATCATGAGGATGTTCTACTATCAATCAACCCATTTTTCCTCACCTATCATGAGGACAATCTGCTATAAATCCTACCATCATTCCTCGCCTATCATGAGGACGATCTTCTATCAATCCTACAATCGTTCCTCGCCTATCATAAGGATGATCTCCTATCAATCAAACCATCGTTTCTCGACTATCATGAGGACAATTTGCTATCAATCCTACCATCGTTCCTTTCCTATCATGAGGACGATATGCTATCAATCCTATTATTGTTCCTTGCCTATCATGAGGTTGATACAACATAGGTTCTATCATTTTATTCTTGCCTATCATGAGATCAAATCATCATGCAAAACATTAATCAAACACTGCACATACCACAATCTAACTTAAATCAATCCAAAACATGACAAATTGACGACTCCTAGGATTCAAGGACATCTTGCAAACATCACCTCGAGGGATTTCTGCAATCATACCTCACAAAATGGGTCAAATGACAAGCTAAACCACCTCAAATCAACAAAGATGAAAACTTTCCAAGGCAACAAGAGGTGCCATTTGGGACCCCAAAGGCACCAAAATAGTGTTTGGCATCTCAAAACATGGATTTCACCCTTACAAGAGGCATCACTTGGGACCCCAAAGGCACCAAAACAATGTTGGAGGCTAAAAACTTGAAAAACAAGCTTGCAAGAGGTGCCATTTGGGACCCCACAGGCGCCAAAACTCTAAAAACACCTAGAAACAAGCATTTTCAACCTTGCAAGAGGTGCCATTTGGGACCCCAAAGGTTTCTAAACTCTTAAAACACATTAAAACTTAATTTTGAAGCTTCCAAGAGGTTCCATTTGGGACCCCAAAGGCACCAAAACTCCTAAACATGCTCAAAAACACTCAAAAATGACAAAAACATCACCCGAAAGTGCATAAATGACATCCAATAAGCTACAACATCTATCTATGACATTCAAAATTCTTCTAAAAGGCAAGAAAATGACTAACAAAGAGGTTTCTCATAAATCATACCATAGGTCCAAAGGTAGCAAGCTGATTAGGTTGGCGAAGATGCTCAAAATGATGCTTGTGGTATTGGATCACCATGTTCCTCTAAGCTCTCCAATCTTCAACTTCTCCTAACTCAAAATGTAAAAATGAATCCCATTTTACCACTTTCACCTTTTAAGGGTAAAATGGAGGGAATTATGGTGGGATTTATTTCCCATTTTTACCAAAAAGGAGGGAAAATTAATCAACACTATTCAAAGAAAGAGCTTGCAATGAAATTTTGAGAGATAAATCATCCCCGTCATCAAAATCTCACTAAATCAATGTTGGATCATCATCATAATCATCACAACATACATCAACTCATTCCAACATTTCATTTTAACATCCCCACATTCATCGATTTATCTCTCGAGGGGGCATATATCTGTCAATACCTAAAACTCAAAAGTCTAGGGCATGGTCTAGGGCATCAAAATATTTTTTGAGCATCGACATCAAAATTTTCTTTGAAGCAATGTGTAAACACATTACTTCAAAGAGGGGAAAAATGTATACACCTAAAAACGGTCATCACATTCAATTAATTAAATACAACCTATTTGATTAATGCTTCAACTACATATAATTAAGGTCTTACTTTATTTATATTGTTCACTTTCCTTTTAATTCTTCTAAATCAAATTCTTCTAAATAATTAAATAAACAAAATACCCTAAACGTGTTTATTTAATTAACCTTCCTTAATCATGATTAAGAATTAGAGCACATTTCTACAAATTTTTGTGTGCCACCTCATAAAGGTCACATAAAAATAAAAAAGCCTAATTATTAATTAGAATTATACTCACACACTTCCACCAATGAGAAAAGGCACATGGCTTTATTCCCCCACACTTCCAACTAATTTGGAGCACATGGGTCTTTGTTTCACACACTTTGGAATCCCATACATTTGGCATGTTTCCAATTGATCAAGGGATTCTCTCCACACACATGGCATGTTGTCCTTGGTCAAGGGGACAACATCCTGATTCCTTTCATCTCCACCGTTTATTATTTCTAATTCAAATATAGACCGTTGATGGGTTCCACCTCACAAAATGTTTGAGAAACCCTATAAATACACCCTATTTCCTTAGCATTTATCATCTACCTTTTGAGTAATGCTATAATGCTATTTTGAGATACAAATTGGAATAGTGTTATAATGCCATTTTTTATCCACACTTTGAGTATTGTTACCATGCAGGTTTTTCATAGGAACTTGGAGATTTCATGGAGTCTTATACTTAGTTTTCGTATCATGTGTTACTTTGCATTCTCATCTTAGATTAATTAATTTCTTCATAGTTACATTTTATCATCCCCATTGTATCATAGTTACATTTTAAGTTAGTTTTTTTTATGTTTGCATTTGAGCATATGCATAATCATGGATAGTTCACTATAGTTTCATATCATCTCACTCATCTCCACTTCTTCATCTATCATCAACATCATCCTTCGTTTATCGTTGCATCCATTATCCTTTCCATCATTTTGTTTCATTTAGAAGAATACCACTAATCATTCCATCACACATTTGCACGTAGAAATCATCTTATCTTGCATATTAAGCATCAAATCTCATTTTCTAGGTAGTCATTTTAACAACCTTTGTGCCCATAGAAATCTAAGGGCCAAACGGTTTAATAAATCCCTAGGAATAGAGGACAGTGATACGTATTTGAAAGATTTGATTGTATTACGAATAGAGTAGTTTCACTTGCTTCAAACTTTGAATGTAAACTGTCTCGTTAACATTTGTGTTGAAATTAGAATCCTCTCCACATTTGACACATCTCTAAATGCATGAAATTAAAAAATCATATACAAGATCTCATTCATAGACGAGAAATAATTGTTGAAGGTCAAACACATAACTCTCCTAATGGACAACTAGGAATATACACACAACCCTTCCCGCTGCATAATGAAATAAAATATTCCATATCCTACAATGCAGTATTACATACACTAACACCATTCAAGCACCATCTCATGACTCTATCATCAACCACATAGAATAATGTGATAAACATGTTGACATAGTAACCATTAAAGTTGCTAATTATATTGTGTAGACACTCAAAATATCCTGATTGATATCATGCACTTGATTCTAATTAACTAACTTTGATTCTTCCTTGATCATTTCTTCTCTAATCAATTAATTGAATAATCTTTATTTAATTAATTTAATTCCTCCTAAAATCAAATAATACACTTTATCAGATTATTTCATCATATTCTTCCTTCAATTGAATAAATCAACTTTATTTAATTAAATCCTAATGTTCTTCATTTAATTGAATAAATCAATTTTATTTAATTAAATTAATTAGTAATCTTCCAATATCCTCTCATTTGATTTAAATAAATTCAAGCATTTAAATTAAATGTCACAATCAACTAATTTCATCTAAGTTAATTAATCATTAATTAACTCCTAACACTAATCCTACATTCCTCTAGCTTTTTCAAGTTGTACATGTAAATCAATTTATTTGATTTACTAATTACCCTATTTTCATTCAAATATGGCATATTCTTGGAATATTCCACTTATTTGAATTCTCCCTCCCAAATGACTTTTGTCCTCTAATGTGGAATTAAAATCTCTTACATGTCCTCTCCTTGAGCCAACTTGTAATTAATTCCTCTTACATCCCCTCTTGCACAAGTCACCTCTTCAAATTCAAATTTCACCTACATGCACTTAACATGCACATGGTTCAAAATGTTCTCCACTCTCCTTCATTAGCATGTTGACAAGTGGAAATATGCAATTGGTCCCTTCTTTAATCCCACATTCATCCTATTCTTCATTCTTCAAACCTTCTTCATTATAAATAGAGGCCTTCTCTATTGATTGAGGATCCACAAGTTGACACAATTTCATGAAAATCCATTATAGCCATTTGAGTTTGAAGCATCCATGATTTCATCCACAATTTCATCCAAGTTAGCATAAAATTCCATCATCCATAGCTAGGTTATTGACATTTTTCATCAAGAATCACACATCCATCATGAAGCTTATCAAGGGATTGGGAAAGGGCTTATTTTCACATCAAATAAGCACCAATCGCCCTATGAGATGCTATTTTGAGCATTTAGAACAATATTTTATTAATAGTTTATTTGATATTTTACTTTTTTTCCATCTTCTTATGTTAAAATGAGTTTCATAGGGAATGCTTAGTTTCTACTTGTTTATTGACCATTGATCACATTTTTGTTCATGTAACTTGAGTAGGTATAGGAAAAGCATTATACATATTGTCTCCACTTGTCAAGGTTGAGTGACAATATAGGGGGAATCCTTCTCATAATTTTCTTCCACAAGCACAAAATGTAACATCTTGAGAAGCTATGGAAGAAGAGCTAAGATCTATTGAGAAAAATCAAACATGGGAATTGGTCCCAAGACTAGAAATTAAGATTGTGATAGGAACAAAATGGGTGTGTAGGAACAAGTTGAATGAGAATGGAGAATTTGTTAGAAACAAGGCTAGGATTTTTTGTAGAGGCTACCCACAAGTAGAAGGGATATATTCTGAAAATACTTTGGCTCCTATAGCAAGAATTGAAGCTATTAGGATGTTTTCGGCTTTGTCGGCACATAGAGACTTCAAAATATATTAGATGGATGTAAAGTCTACATTTTTGAATGGTGAGTTAGAAGACGAGGTATACATTGAACAACTAGAAGGATTTCAATTGTTAGAATATCCTAATATGGTATGAAGGCTGAAAAGGGAATTTTATGGACTCAAACAGGCTCCTAGAGCTTGGTATGCAAGATTGGACAAGTACTTATTGCAATAGGGATTTAAAAATGGTACTGCAGATAGCAACCTTTACTTCAAAGTTGAGAGAGATTAAATTTTTATTGTGGTTGTGTACATTGATGACATAATCTTTGGAGGAAATGAGGAAATGTGTAAAAATTTTGTAGAGGAGATGCAAAATGAGTTTTGAATGTCAATGTTTGTTGAGATTAATTTCTTCCTTGGGCTACAAATTAGTCAATCAAAAAAAGTTAATATTCATTACACAATCAAAACCTGTTATGAAAATGTTAAAAAATTTTGGAATGGAGGACTCTAAACCACTATATAATCCCATGGTTACTAGTTGTAAACTATGAAAAAATGAGGAATCTCCTAAGATAGATCAGACCAAGTATAGATCCATGATCGGTGGACTATTATATCTAATTGCAACTAGACTTTATATTATGCATCTAGTATGTTGTGTGGAAAGATTTCAAGAAGATCCTAGAGAATCACACGTGGTAGTAGTCAAAAGGATACTCAAATACTTGAAGATCACTCTTGAATATGGTCTATGGTATTCTAAGGATACTAACTTCTCTTTGAGTTCTTATATAGATGTAGATTGGGAAGGTTGTACGGATTATAGTAGGTACAAGTGTAGGTGATTTCTTCATTAGAAA
>VDFB02000003.1:355469252-355835482 GCA_007258455.2 Sequoia sempervirens | reverse complement strand
TATAGATTATAGATTTTAGCATTTTCAAGTTTGAGATTTAAGTTTATACAGCAGAATTGTTTTAAAAATTGTGGTGGACATTTGAAAAATTCTAACCGGACTACTGAACCAACGGTCGAAAGGCCATGCCCGCTGGTAGTCGGCAAGTACTAGCAATGGGTACCTATGGGTACCACTGAAAACGGTACCATATGGTATGTGATGTCAGACGGTACCATAGGTCCGCAAAACAGACAGAGAGGTAGGGGGTCCATGGATCCCCCAATATGATTTTTTATTTTTTTAATTCTTTAAAAAAAAAAAAAATTTCTAACTCCACCTTTTTTGTATTTTGTAGGATTTTCAATATTTATTTTCCAAACTCAATGACCAAAATTTTTCTGCGGATATTTTATGATGCCAAACAAAATATTTTTTATTTTTTAGTTTCTACACATGGGTCAAATGGGAAAATTGCTTGTTTGCTATTTTTTTTTTTCATTTTTTTCAACTTCTCCAAAATAGGTTGAATTTTATGTCAAAAATTTTCTTTCAGCCAACCTAAATCCAACAATGAGGTTCATTTTGTCTCAAGAGGTCATCCATGAAATTTCCCCTACAAAACCCTCATTTCAAACTCAAACCAAGAAACCCTTTTTCACCTAAATTTGGAAAACTTTTGATCTGCAATAAACCCAACAAATCTTGACAACCAAAATCTCAAATCAAAAAATAAACAACTACAAAATGTGTTCCATATCTTGAAATGTCGCAAACCCTATATGCATGTCCATGGCTCCAACTTTGCCAAAACTCTCAAACGAGGGTTATAACAAAAATTATTCAACCATGGAAGCTCTGATACCACTTGTTAGGAAATATTACATTCAAACCCATAATCTTAAATCATTCCTACATAACCCATGAGAGATAAACATGCATACAAGTTTTCCAAATACATAGATCAAATAGACAAGCCACAAGATAACACAAGATATAAGAGGGAAAAACCTAGCCTCCAAAAGCATCCATACTCCATCATATTATTTAGCAATAAAGCAATACAAGAGTTACAATGAATACATCTAAAGCATCAAGCCCTCCAATGCATTCCCATGTGTCCAAGTATGAATCCACACATCCCATGTCATGCTTCACAAATGCACTCCACAAGAAGACTCAATAATGACAGCCAACCCACTCAACCAGCCTAAACCACTAAACATTTGTTTGCTTTTATAGACACAAGCTCACACAAAATACAACTAGTGGTAAGGTGAAACAATGTACCACAAAACCATGTGAATACAAAACCACTAACCCCTTATTTAATATTGGGTACTAAGACATCACATTATTTAATATTTCCCCAATATTAAATTATTCTCACACGTCTCCCACACAAATAATAATAATACAATGTTACAATACAACATCAAGTGAACCCCAAATAATTACCTAGTGTGATTAACAACACCACCAAGGTGTATCACAACTAAATAATTATTTAATTACAATATATGATAAATTAATTTATGCAATGGTGTAAAACACCATATCTTAACAAGGGACACTCTCAAGGAAGCTACAACTCCCTGTAGATTTTGTTGGAAAGACAAAGAAGAATGACTATCTCTATAGTTTTGTGTTGTCATTGATGTCACCATGTTGTGGATGCAAGTCCAAGTCAGTGCCTGATCTGGTATTTTGGTCTGGTATCTGAACCGGTATTTGAGCTACACTCTTTGGTATTCTAGTCTGCATTTCCCTACAGTTGGTAGTTAATGCTTGTGGTTTTGGGAAATTGTTTATGGTTGTTGAAGGCATGCATGTTCAAAATATTATGTTCTCTGGTGCTCATACAATGTAGTGGCAACCAACAGAATGTTTGTTGTTTTTTGCATTGAAGTCTATTCCTGGCTGACTTCTTAAGTTAATTGTGATACAATGAATTAATTTTGCTATGCGGATATATCTGTGATATATCTTAGGTCTATGCCGACATGATGTAGCATGCTAGATGTTTGCATTGATTTTTGAAAATATTTTGTGAATACTTGGAGCCGACACTTAGTATTTTTAAATATGAAGTGCATCTAATTAGGCCGACCTAATTGATGCTTGTTAATGAATCAAGTATATATATTAGACAAGATTGAAGATTAAAGGTGTAATCGATGAGGCAGTAGTAAATGTGAAAGTGAGCAAAAATAATGAAGTGTGTTAAGTCAGTCTATTGAGCATCACTGGAACTGCATCAACACTTGTTAGGTGCATTATTCTTAGTTCATTTTGGCTGTGAAGCCCAATTTTGTTTTGTGAATCCTTTTGTAGCCAATGAGCCTCCCTTGTAAGTAGTGAGCTTTTGTATTTGGGCAGTGATTCCTTTCAGGGTAGTGAGCCCTTGGCAGTGAGCCTTATAAATTCAATTTGAAACTACTTTATATTGTGAGTTAACCCTCATCGTGGTTTTTCCCTCATTAGGTTTTCCATGTAAAAATATGTTGTTTATTGTGTTGATTTACTTTTTGTTATTTTTATTTCATTCTCATACTTAATAACATAATAGTGTGGTTGTGGAATTGATAAGTGTTAAAGTTTAAAGCTTGAATTTTGTGACAACTGATTCACCCCCCCTCTCAGTTGTCTTGCATCTTTTAACAATTGGTATCAGAGCTTTGATTCCTTAGTGAAGAGCTTAACTACTTGAGGAGGATCCTGAAGGCTAATTAGATGGATGATAAAGGAGAGATTTGAACTGCTCTTGAGGATCTTGACAAAGTGGAAAGAGAAAACAAAGATCTGAAAGCGAATCTGGATGAAGCAAATGAATGTGTCCAGAAGCTAAAATAACAACTAAAGAAATTCAAGGAAAGACACATAGAAGTGAGTGTGCAGCTGAAACAAGAGATAATTAGACTGAAAGTGATAGTAGAAGAGAATAAGAGAATTGAAGAATGTTTGAATACAATGGTACAAAATAAGTCTGATGAATGCTCTAAACTTGAACAAGAGGTAGTAAACTTGAGGATTTAACTGGAAAAGGAAAAAAATTGTGAGAATGATTTCAAATAAAGCTCTGATAAGCTTGGAGAATCGCTTACTGGACATAAATAAAGTAAAGAGAAAGCTAGCTTGGGAAATGATGGAGGTGAAAGTTCTAAGGAAAATCAAATGACTCAAGAAAAAAGGAAGCATAAAAGAAATTCAAGGAATTTTGTAAGGAGGCATCCTATGAGACAACCTAATGCACAAAGGTATCCCTCTTTCAATGGAATTTTTTTTTTCTACAATAAATATGGTCATAAGGCAACAACATGTAGGAGCAGGAAGAATCGATCTTCCGATCCCTTCACCGTACAATGTTTTGAATGTAAGAAGGTTGGACATAAAGCTACTGAATACGAATCTCAGGTAAGAATTATCAGTCGGGTAATGAGGAACAGGTTTAATGAAGGAAGAATGAATCAATCCTTTAATGGCTACTACTATACCTGCAACAAATTTAGACATAAAGAAAAATCAATGTAGGTCAAGAGGTAATGGTGGTCAGAGTAATCTAAAAAGTGTTGTATGTTATAATTACAATAAACTTGGACATATTTCAAAGGTTTGTAGAAGTAAGAAAGGAAATAAGTCTGCTCCGGTAGGGAAGAATGATTTGGTAAATAAGGTTGACAAAGAAGAAATGAAGCAAGAGATGAATAAGATATGGAAGAAGAAAGAAGAAGAAAAACCTAAAGCTACTGATGTGTCTATGCTCTCATCTGGTATGGAAAATTTCTCTAGGAATTAGACCTAGCACAGTCTTAGGGGGAGCATTATCAAAAAATCATAAAAACCCCCTGGATAAATGGCATGTTAGAGGCTGGCATGAGGGTGAAATGTGAAGAATGTAGAATCAGAGGCTTTGGAAAAAGAACCAGAAGAAAAAATGTTGTCATGATATTGTGTGAACCAAATTAGGGTTTTTTGTGTTGAGAAGAATGTTTTAGCAGATTTTTGATGCCTATCTCATTTAATGCATTTTAGGGTAAATTTAATGGTGTATAAGTTGAAATTTGTGAGTCTTCTTGATTAATTGAGCATTTGAAGAACTTGAAAGGTGCCCTTAAGCAATCTTGGAGCGATCTTGAAGCAATTCTAAAGGGAATTCAAAGAAATTTTCATGGGTAATCTAGAATCTTTTCTCAGTTTACAAAAGGGGAAGAAGAAAAATGAAGAGGTTTCGATTAACAAATTCAAGAAAGCATAGAAATGGATAGAGAATTGAGTGGTGTCATTCCACTAAAGCTAAAAGGAGTTGAATTGGAAGAATTTGATCATAGAAAGATGAAAGAAATGGAACTAGGGCTGAACAAAGATGAATTATAGAGCATAAAAACCCTAGGTATGGATTTGTGGAGAGAATTTCCATGGTTTGCTAATAAATATTTTATTTTTTTCTTGTTGAATTGTTTCAATAATGACAGTATTGTATTAGACAAAACCTACTTAATCTCGAAGGAATCGATCGAAGCGATTACTGGCTTATGCAGTATTGGAGATCTTCCTAGAAAGAAAACTATGAAGTACAAAGATGTGAGGAACTGTTTGGCATTAGTAAAGACCCTTAAGCCCTATTGATAAACACTCTCAAGGATTTGGTTGTAAGGTATGTTATGTACGGTGTTTCTTACAAAATCTATTTTAGAAATCGTGAAGGTTTGACATCGGCTATTGTTGTTTATTTTGCACATATGATGGTTAAGGAGAATAGGCAATTTGATTTGTGTGGTCTATTGCTTGAGAATATTTCTAAAAATGTTTGAATGTCAGTGGTTGAGGGTCATCCCTTTCAATTTGGAACTTTTCTTGTGTGCTTGGTGTTTTAATTTTTGAGTTCCCTACTAAGAAAAGACAATGTTGTGTGGGAATCTGGTATTCCTATTGGTAAACATTTCTACAGATACCTAGAAGCTTTGGCAGATAATGTAAGAATGTGAAAATATTATTTCACATCCTTGAAAACAAATCTTTGCTCAGGTATGTCTGCATCGAGTCAGTTTGAAGTGGGTTCATCCTTCGGTAAAAGAGAATTGGAAGTTGTTATTGGTGATTCCCCTCCAGAATTGAAGAAAATAAAAGTTATAACTAAAGAAATCATTGTCTTTTCAGAAGAAAAGGAAAAAGAATCTCTGCCTAGATATGAATCCGTTGATCTAGATGACATCAAAATTACATTGGTTAAAGGAAAAATAAAGAAGATTGGTGAGATATGGAATGCAACCTCTCATGTTGACAGATTGAAAATTGATGATGATCTAGTAGAATATCTACTTTGAAAAGGTATTGATGTATCAATTGTCTCTGAATGCCTACAAGAAAATTTAGTTGAGATTGTTGAAGAAAGAATGTTGATTGAAGGTCTGGAAGGACATAATTTTGAAACCTTGGTTGAAAAGAGATGTACTAAAGCTAAGCGGAGATTATCTGAACTTATCGTGGAAACGAAGGAATGCATTAAAGAAATATCAGATATTTATAAGTATTGCCTCTGGTGGTTAGTTGCGATAGATAATTTTAGAAGTAGAATTGAAGCAATTGAATATGAAGTGAACAACATTGGAAAGAACTGATATCTTTGAATACTAAGAAGGGAAACAAAGACTGAGAGTTGGTGAATTGCAAGTTGAATTGATTGTTGTACAAAGACAAAGAGATGATGTAGTGAAAACCTTCTGGCTCCTTAAGGAGATTGCTGAGGTGAAAAGTTTCATTTTTACTTGAATCTTGAATGTTCAATTTCTATTGTTTTGTTTTTTCTTTTGACGAAGAAGAAAATGAAGAGGGAAAGGAATCTGAACAGATAAAGTTAATTGAATTGTTGTTTGGAAATCCTTTGGGTGGCTGGAAGTTTTTGAAGAATTGGAATCTTTTTGTAAATTTTGATGTCACCATGCTTACATCCTTTTTTGGCCGCCCTTTTCCATTGATATCAAAGGGGGAGAGATTGGAGTGATTGGGGGATACTTTGGAGAGATTGGAGAAGTTTTTGAATATTTCTTTTTGGCACTTGTTTCCATCAATGGCAGAGGGGGAGATTGTTGGAAAAACAAAGAAGAATGACTATCTCTATAGTTTTGTGTTGTCATTGATGTCACCATGTTGTGATTGCAAGTCCAAGTCAGTGCTTGATCTGATATTTTGGTTCGGTATCTGAACTGATATTCAAGTTGCACTCTTTGATATTCTAGTCCGCATTCCTTCATAGTTGGTAGCTAATGCTTGTGGTTTTGGGAAATTTTTTATGGTTGTTTAAGGCATGCATGTTTAGAAGCTTTGGTGCTCATAAAATGTAGTGGCAACCAACAAAATGTTTTTTTCTTTTTGCATTGAAGCCTATTCTTGGTCGACTTCTTAAGTTAATCGTGATATGGTAAATTAATTTTGTTATGTGGATATATGTGTGACCTATCTTAGGTCCATTTTGACATGATGTAGCATGTTGGATGTTTGACTTACTTTTTGGAAATATTTTTTGAATACTTGGAGCTGACACTTAGTATTTTTCAATATGAATTGCATCTAATTAGGTTGACCTAATTGATGCTTGCAGATGAATCAAGTATATATATTGGACATGATTAAAGATTAAATGTGTAATCAGTGAGGCAATAGTAAATGTGAAAGTGAGCGAAAATAATGAAGTGTGTTAAGTCATTCTATTGAGCATCACCAGAACTACATCAGCAGTGAATCCTTTTGTAGGCAGTGAGCCCAATTTTGTTTTGTGAATCCTTTTGAAGTGAATCATTTTGGCTGTGAAGCCCAATTTTTTTTTGTGAATCCTTTTGCAGGTAGTGAGCCTCTCTTGTAAGCAGTGAGCTTTTGTATCTGGACAGTGAGCCCTTGGCAGTGAGCCTTATATATTTAGTTTGAAACTACTTTATAGTGTGAGTTAACCCTCAATGTGGTTTTTCCCTCATTTGGTTTTCCACGTAAAAATATGGTGTTTATTGTGTTGATTTACTTTTTGTTATTTGTGTTTCATGCTCATACTTAATAACATAATGGTGTGGTTGTGGAATTGATAAGTGTTAAAGTTTTAAGCTTAAATTTTGTGACAACTAATTCAACCCCCCTCTCAGTTGTCCTACATCTTTTAATAGATTTTGTTTTAGGGCTACAACCCAAGGAAGCTACAACTCCCTGATTTGAGTACAACCTCAGGAATGATTACAAAATGGCAGCCCTTCCACTATTTGAAATTGATAATTAGGCTCAATCCTTTTAATGATTGCAATTATTCTTTTTCCCTTCTCTTTTTGATGATTTCAATTGTGCTTTGTCACTTCTACAAATATCTTCAAATGTCTTCTTTGTAGCTTATTGGCTCACTGCTTTCATCCTTCAAGAAGTTTTTCCTTTGTCTCACTTTCTCCAGCAAACAATTAAGCACCTACTTCACTTCCCTTCTATCTCAAAAATATGTTCAAGATGAAACCAAATAGGAACTTACACAATTTTCGCTTTTTCTCTTTTAGTCACTTATGCAATTTTCATCATGTCGCACACTACTACAACCTAGATCAACTGGGTTTACAATTTGTACATGATATTACTATAAGATTAAAAAATGCAAAATAGCTAAGACCAACTAGCAACCACTTTACCTAAGATCTAAGCCCAAATCCCAAATCTAAACAAGAAAGAACAATCAACAAGAGAAATGAAATGAACTAGCAATAAGATAGCAAACTTCTCATGTTGAACTTGAATAGCCTTCCTTGTCTCTCATCCTTTCTTCTCAAATTGCAAGCTTTCCCTCATATTTTTAAGTGCTTGAATATTTGCAAATGACAATTATATGACAACAAGAACTTTGGAGAATGTGGTTATAAAGAAAAAATGATGGAGAAAGCCTTCTTTTATAGAAGAGAAATATGAATGGATAGCTGAGATTAAAGTTCTAGAAGATGTTGAGATCAATGGTGGAGGATTCATACACCACATAGTGGTAAGGTTTGGGACAACTAAGGATAGATGGTCAAGATTGAAAGAAGACCAAAGAGAATCAACGATCAAGAGTTGAAATGAGAAAGTGGAGGGAAAGTAGTGGATAAAATTAAATAATATAATTATTTAATTTGAGAGAGCATGTGGGCCATTAAATAATGATTTTTAATTGAAGAAGGGAATCTTGACAATTAAATCATATTATTATTTAATTTGGGAGAGGAAGTGGAGGAATCAAATATTAATTTTTAATTCATGGAGAAGCATGTGAGGGAATAAATAATCATTTAGATTATTTATTTGAGAGAATAAGAGAAATGGATGTTAAATTTAAAATGATTGTGCAACCATTAAATTAAATATAGAGGAGATGAGAAAGAGGAATTAAACAATTGAATTAGATTAATTATTTAATAGTGGAAGAGTGGTAAAGGGGGAGTTAAATAATTACAATAATTATTTAACTATAGAAGAACATCTAAAAGATAATGAATAGTTAAATATTTAAAAATAATTATTTAACTATAGATGAACAATGAAGAGCGAATAATTAAATAAATGAAAATTTATGTAATTATAGAACGAAAGAGAATGTTAGTGATGTAATTAAATAAATATTAATTTATTTAATTAATCAAAGGAAGAATAAAGAAAATAAATGTGAATTAATTAAATAATTAAAATTATTTAATTAATAGAAGAATGTGATTAAAAAGAAATAACTAAATAATTAAAATCATTTAACTAAATGAGGGAGAAGAAAGAATAATACGAAAAAATAGCGCTCGCAGACCAAGACATTTTTTAATGTCTACATTTTGCCCATCTTTGACATAATGTGATTTGAGTGTTGTGTCAAAGAACAACTAAGAAAATATTTTTCAAATCATGCCCCAACGTGCCCTAGTGAAGGCAGGATATACCTATGTCCCTTAAAAAAAATCAAATTTTAAGAAAAAACTTTGAAAAATTATTCTGAAAAGCCATTTTGATGCACTAACAGGAGAAGAATTCAACTTGTGGGTCGTCAAGATAATTGCGGATGGAAGATGTTAGTGCAAAGAAGATGGATGTTAGTACAAAGAAGATGGATATTAGCGTGGAATTAGTCAAATGAAAAGGAATGGACATTCTTTCTTTATAGATGTCAACTTGCATGTTTATCATCATTGGGCAGAAAAATTATAGCAAATGCACCATAAACACCATAGTATAACATAGACCAAGGTGTGCAATGTTACCACTTACAAAAGACAAACATTCAAAAAACAATGCCAAAAGACAAGGAATTCCATGACTCATACTAAAGACCCAATTGCCCCAATATTTTTGTCAAAATAAACTATAGACAACAATCAAAAGAAAAGAGATCATGATCCATCATCACCCCTCTAAATCCTTCGTGGGACATCCTCAAGGTAGCTAGTAACATGACCAAAGACCAATCAAAAAGATGAGACCAACTAGACCAACAAAGTCAACAACCATTTAGATCATTTTCCAAAGTTCATTAGATGATGAGATTGATGTGATTGATGGACTGATTGATTGACGGGCTTGATTGATCGATGTTGATTGATTGATAAGGTTGACCGATTGACCAATTGTTTGACCAAATATATTGATTGAATGACCAAGATTGATTATTTGACTAGATTTGATTGATTGATAGTTTTGACCAATTGATAAGATTGACAAACCATTGTTGATTATGCCTAGTTTCAGGAAAGACATATCCTGTATAAGGAAAAATTAACTAACTGATTGATTGATTTGTTTGACCAGCCCTGGTTTCAAGAAGGACACATCTTGTTAAGGAAAATGATAAGGTTGACCAATTTGACCAATGTCCCAATTCACAAAGGATGCATCCTAAATCGGAAAAAATGATAAGACCAATGACTTGACAAGCATTGATGATTAGACAATTGATCGATTTGGACTAAAGACTTGCTAGAAAGTTGATGTGTTGGTTCGAGATTTAATTTAGATGTTTGATTGATTGAAGACAAAAGACTCAAAGAAACTCAAAAAACTCTAAAGGACTGACCTAGGGCCTTGGGGGCTCATCAATTGATGGCCTTGCCTACGTTGTACATGCAGAGTCCTCATAGTTCAACTGACACCGACCAAAATTAATGACTCGACAAAACCCTAGGGGACAAACCTAATGGCTCAAGGGCTCATCGAAGGATGGCCTTGCCTACATAACAATGTGTAGAGACAACATAGTTTGAATGGACTTGGATTGACATAGACTAACTCTAACTCTAACTCTGATTTTTCTTCTAACTCTATTTCTGAATCTGTTTTGGAGTTTTGATGTTTTTTGAATTTTTTGGAGTTTGAAGGTTTTATGATTTTTTTTGGATTTTTAGGGTTTTATGATTTTTTAAGATTTTGAAGGTTTTATGATTTTTTTTTGAATTTTGAAGGCTTTATGATTTTTTTGGATTTTGAAGGTTTTATGATTTTTTTGGATTTTTGAAGGTTTTGTGATTTTTTTGGATTTTGAAGGTTTTATGATTGTTTTGGATTTTGAAGGTTTTATGATTTTTTTAGATTTTTGATGGTTTAAAAGTTGATACCATGTGTAGGATCCAATAAAGACGTAAGTCAAGGAATTTCCCCTAGTCAGGTATAGGACCAACTTATTATGCATGAGGGGATTGATGGATGCAAAGGATGGTCATGAAAGCGAAGGACGCTAAATGTCAATGGTTCTCAGGCCATGGGAAGGATGACGAAGCTTTATTATGGACAAATGATATGCACAAATGAATGGACGAATGGCGAAAAAACAAGTAGAGTGATAGTAGATGGAGGAGCATATACTGACTATGCATGGTGCCTGTTTACCATTTTTTCACCATGGTACTTATCCAAAGCACCACCGAAGTGGTTTTCACTTTTGGATGAATTATTTTTCTTTACTATTTTTTTTATTTTTTCCATTTTCTTGATTTTTTTGTTGTCACCAAGATACTTGTTTGCCAAGTTTTCATTAGGGTGACCATTTTTTTTAATTTTTGTTTTTTTTTTTACCTTTTTTTGATTTTTTGTATTTTTTGAGCTTTTGAAAGGGATACTTTAAAGGCTAGGTATAATATCTACAAAGATGCATGCTATTGATGGGATCAGGCAATGGTTCACCTTTAGGAGTAGATAATTGATAAGCCCCAGATCCATATGTTGTTGTGATGATGTAGGGACCCAACCAATTGGGCTCATATCTGGATGACCATATCAGACAAAAGGATATGATTTGAACAAAGGGTGTGAATGATGGATATAAAGGATGATTGATGTGGTGGATGAAGGGAACTAGGGTATGATTCCTAACATACACACTACATGGGCCATCATGCTTCACACAAAAAGGGGTTTGGGTAACTAGTGATTTACTACATGTGAAGGGGTTGTCATCAAAGGTCCATCAAGAAACATCACCAAGAGAGATGGAATGATATGATGGATGTCCGGATATGGGTGGAGTTGGAAGAGTGTATGGATTGGGTGAAAAATATGAAAATGGAGACTTTGGATCAACAAACTCTTCTTTTGAATTTCTTCTTTGATAGATGCCCCTAGTTATTTTTGATGAAGAGGCATAGCTAGAGATCAATTCTTTTTTACTTTCATTCTTTTGATAGATGCCCCCAATTATTTTTGATGAAGAGGCATAATTTTTCTTACTTTCATTCTTGAATTTTATTTGCATCTTTGACTTGTCCAATAGCTTTTTATTTTGACTAAAGGACTTTTCTTGAACTTTCTTTCTTTGCATTCTTTATTTTGATTTTGTATCTCCACTTGAAGAAGGAACTTTCGCCTTTGATTCTTGAGCTATATCCTTGTTATTTTCTTGAGGTGACACTTGATGATCCATGTCTATGAGGTGGATGAATGTGGGTGAGATGGATGAGATAGATGAGATGGTAGGAATGTGTGATTCATGAAAAATCTCAGCAATGCACTCAATAGATTCTCCAAGACTATCCTTTTCAGCACTATTAACATCACAGGAGGTTTATACATCCTTAATGAGTTGGAAAGAAGGCTTAGTAGAGGCAAAAATAGGGGATGCATACCCTAACTCAAGATGGTCAAAATGGGAGAATGATGGTTATGAAGATGGAGTGGAAGGAAAAGGATCATGAGCAAATATGGTGAAGACAAAGGTATCATCAGGATCCCAAAAGTTTTCAATCCAGGCATGACCATCTGAAGTTGACTCAACATTGTTCTTAAGATTCTGAATATACTTAGAAATATTAACATTTTCTCCTATAGATGAATTCTCAACACCAAATGAACTATCCATATGATACTCTCCACACCCCATATCATTGATCTAGACCTTGGTTTGGGAAGGTGTAGTAAATGGAGTGGATGATTTGACCAAGGAAGATGGATCAATATAATGTGGCGAGGTGGAAGATGAAGTTTCTTGATTGACACACTTGAAATTTAGTAGTCCTCATATTATTGCAATATTGGAAGGGATCAGGATCACCTGGTATGGAAATTTTGATGCTATCATAGGGAAATTGGCGAGGGTGCAACCCGAGACACAAAAAATTATGCACAAAACCAAAGAATAATTTTATTATTCAGAAAATTGACTTCTTGCATGTAGAGGATTACAAATCCTCAAGCTCTGCAATACATGCAAGCTACAGAAAATTGCAATCACTACAAAATCCCCTTTCGTAACATGCAGACTCTTTTTCTCCAAAAAGCTACAAAAATTAGAAAATCCCCCCATAAATAGCTCATTTTCCATTTTGGAGATAAACAACATTCGAATTATCATATTTTGGAGGTTTGGCACCACAAATTACAATTTGAAATTCAAAATTTAAAACATCATTAAAAAATTAGCACATTTTGAAAGTGCACCAACTTCCGGGAGCCATAACTTTTGATCTGGGACTCCTTTTTTCAAACCATTTGAACCATCGAAAAGGTCAAAGTCAAGAACATGCTTAAAACCCGCTATGCCAATTTCAACAAGTTTTCAGGTCATTTTGGGGCCATTTAGTGCCTCAAACCTGATCTTGAAGGTTTTTAGGTGCATTTCTGGGAGACTGAAACTGCAATATCTTTCAAACCGGGAACGCTCTCAGCCTGATTCTTTCGCCAATCTTCTTATTTTTCCATTTTTAATCCCCCCATATAATTTTTGTCCCCAAAAACGTTCAAATTTCAATACCTACTAAAAATAGTAGTTGACCAGAAAAAGCAGAAAAATAAAACTAAAAGTGGGGATTTACATTATGATGAAAAGTGTATCTAGAAATGCAAAGAAATCTACAAAAGGATAACCAAAGGAAACATAAATGGAATGTATATTTTTGGGTGATGCAAGATTTCCCTTACACCACTGGATGTTCCTGCATCAGAAACTTTAAGCATTGGTGATAGGTGGAAGGTACAACTCTCATGGCATGAATCCATGGGGAGTCTAGGAGAAGATTGTATGAAAAGTCCAGATCCAAGGCATGTAGCATTGTATTATGAATAGTGGGGCTAATGCTTACAGGTAGAGTAATTAATCCTTTAGATGAGTGCTCATCATCATCATAAGCCTTGATAACAATTGTTTTAGTGTGATCTATGCAAGCCTTAGAGTATCCCAATTCTTTCACCAATTTTAGGGTGCATATGTTTAGGCATACTCCATTGTCTACCAAGACTTGTTTGATCTTATGTTTATTAATGAAAACCTCAAGGTGTAGTGGATCATTGTGATTTGGATTTTTTGTGGAAAGGTCTTGTTCGAAAAAGGTGACGTAGCGTGGTGTAGTTATAGATCCTATCATGGCTTGAAATTGGTTGACATTTAGGTCAAAAGGGACGAATGCATCTTGCAAGGCTTTGTCCAGGATGGCCCTATACTCTAGGGAGATGCAAAGAAATTCAAGAATAGATATGTAAGAACCTTTGTTCTCCCTTAATCAATTCCTCTATAGTTGCTAATCTTTTTTTTTAGTTTTGTTGTTTTGTTGTTTTTTTTTTTAATTTTATGGTTTTATGCTTTTTTGTTTTTTGGATTAAGATGCCAAGAAATGCAAACTAGAAAGAGAGATATTCAAACGAATGCAAATGTATAATGCCAAAGATAATATGGAAATAGATATCTATTTTTTATATTGAATTCTTTATTGAAGATTTACAAAATAATCATACCTGAAGATTGATAGTGCAAACACAAGGAAATTTGGAAATGAAAATCTATTGTGGTTGAATCCCTTAATGCAATCAATTGGCTTCAAATATTGATTTCTCCAACTCAAAACTCACATCAAATGATCTTAACGCTTTGGAAACCCAAGGATAGGATGATTGAAGCACCAAAAACTAGGTGATTTGACCAAGGATCCAAATGCCTAGCCAAAGGAAGAAGTATGACTGGTAATGAGTGATTTGTAAAGCCTGTAACAACAAAGGTACAACCTAGATTTGAATACACAGTTGTAAATATGGATAGCAACAGAAGATATATGATTTTCTCAGTGAAACTCTTCAAACCCTTTCAAAATCTTCTCCAATTTTGCTCAATATTGACCCCTGGATGAAGCCAATCCATAATGCAACCTTAAGATGGTATTGCACACCCTCAAGTAGCTGAACAATAAAGATACCATGTTCTCCAATATCAAGAAATTGTATGAATTGTAGAAATCCTTGGTTCCTTCTCCTCACAAAGTCAAATTCTCCAAATGCCAAGTGTAAAAATGTTCATAAGATGGATCAAGTTGCTTTGTGGATGCCTTTTATACTTCTCATGAAAAGCACGACTCCCAAGTTGGCTTTCAAGTCATTAAGATATATTTGATGTTGCTTTTGATGTACTTCAATATATGTAATAAAGTGGGCACCCCTTTTAATGCATCATTAATTGACCTTTTAAGTCATAATGGCCCCATTGACATAAAGTTAAATTATAACTTTATAATACACTTTAAATAATTAATTATTATTAAAGCTAACTTTAATATTAAATTAAAATGATATTTCTTCCTCAATAAAAATTATTTTTCTACCCCATTTGAACTTGGAGGTTAAAAACTGCATCCACAACACGTCTAAGTGCCTTACTATAAATAGCAATATTGGACTTCAATAACCATGTGACTTACTATAAATAGTAAGTGTGCACAATTGAGTCCCATAACACCATTAAAGGCCAATCTTGAACAATACCATGCTCCAGAGAAGAAGAACAACCTAATAAATTCCAAACAAGACCCTCTAATCATGAGTATTAGTCTACAAGGGTCAAAGGATAGGCTAATCAATAAGATGCTGAGGTGAGAAAAAATGGGGACATTACAATGCACCCTCACTGAAATTGCTTGTCCCCAAGCAATCTCCATTGCAAAGAAACACCACTCCACTCGGTTCCCAAGGGAAGACCTGTATAATGTCCCTCTCATCTCCAACTAACTCCTGAAGCACCAAAACAAGTATAATTATCAAAACATATTAACCAAGATCAAATCCAGTATCATGTACCTCAGGAGTATGCACCTCAAGAAAAAGGAACTATGAAAAACTAAAATGATTTGCTTCCCTCATATACACAAGATAATGCATCATGCCAAATGTCTAAAGTATGCACACTAGGATTGTGCATCGAATACAAGTCATGTATAGGTGAATCAAAAACAAATTGTAGGCACTCCTCACTGTGTACACACTGTAAAACTTCTTCGTGAGCCCTATCTGGAATCCTAATGCACTAGAAGGATCCCAAACGCTACTATCATTTCCTAGATTTGTACCAGTGTTAGGAGTGAGGTCAACATCAAACTCGAAGAGTGGATTGTCATAAACCATTTCAACATCAGACTCAAATAAAGGATTATTCACAAACTGCACATCCACTCCATGCTGATCCAAATCATCCATCTCCAAACCCCTAGAGCAGTGAGTAGAATCAAACTCCTATATCGCCTTACACTCCCCCTCCTCCTATGCATTTTCCTTCTCTCTCCTTCCACCCTTCTCTCTACAAAGAGAGATAGAACGTAAACTCCCATCTGCAATTCCCCTCAACACAAAACCTCTACCATTCATCTTGAAATTCATCTCCATTTTTGGTACATTGAGGGTAAATTCTCTAATATCTTGGACCCATTTCATGCCTAACACTATGTCCATCTCACCCATGCTAACCACATATAAATCAGCCCATAACTCATAGTCATTCAACAATGGAGTGAGATTACATATCTTCTTGGTGCAAGTAAGGGTAAATCCATCTACAAACTTGACCTTGAATCCTATGAAGTCCTCTATCTTGAGTCTACACCTGGCTACCAATCCCTCATCAATGAAATTATGCATAGCTCCAATGTTAAGCATAGTGATACAAAGTTGTCCATTCACAACTCTAATCTTGAATTTAGCCCCTTTCTATATATTAGCAAATAATGATAAAGGAGACAATTTAGCATCTGGTCCAAACTCTATATAGGCTCTTCCAACCTCATCATCCTCTGGAGTAGCTTGCTTATCTGAATTATTAGAATTAGAATCATCATAATAAGCCCACATTGTACAATTTTCCTTGCCCTTAGGCCTCAAAGGACAGTCATGCTCTTTGTTGTAGGGTCCTTTGCACCAATAACACAATTGCTTTTTCCTCAATTCATCCTGAGACTCTTCATCAACCTTAGTTGTTGATTTCTTTTTCTGGTCAATAACTAGAGGAGGGCTCTCATCCAGAGGAAGAGTGATGGTTTTAGGTGAAAATTTATTTTTTGGAGCATCCATCTCCATACTACACACTTTTTTCATGGCTTCCTGTAATGTTGGGGGATCAAAAGCCTTGATCCATCCTCTTAAAGGTTCCAATAAGCCCTCACTAAACAATATGACTAATCTCCACTTAGATAAACTAGGTACCATCACTAAGGGTCTCTAAAATTCACTTATATACGCCTCCAAACTTCCCACCTACTTGAGTTGTGCAAGCTCTCTGAAATACAACTCAGGATTGTTCCTATAAAAACACTCTATCAACCTGTTAGTGAACTCATTATATGCCATGATAAGGTGATGTTGTAGGCTGGCCATACCATGATGCCAAAAATCATGGAAGAAACCATCTAAGTGAAAAGTAGTAAATTTAATGGCCTCATCCTCCTGCATAGGCCTCACTGATAGGTAATTATCCAACTTTTGGACCCATGATCTAGTCATGCACTTGTCATTGCCATCAAAGTGAGGCAAAGTCACCTTACTTACTGCTTGTTGGAAATCATGAGTACCTTATGGAGCCTGTTGTGTCCCCTGCTCTACTCTAACTCCACCACCACCTCAAGGCCTTTTCAAGTCTAAAAACTGATTAAGTGGTAATGCCTCCCTAATATGTAGAGCTAAGGACATATATTCTGCATAGTTCCTGGTGATATTTGTTGCAGTGGGTACATGATGCTCTGGCACCTGAACTAGTGGAGGTTGTGGATCCTCCCTAGGTGTAAAGGTAGGCTAGTTAGACCTTAGAATTGAACCCATAGAAGAAGATGACTACTGAAATACTCCACCCTATGTACCACTCATCTATCCCTATCAACTTGTATATTGTAGTGGCACAAACTGTCGCATGGTACCCATCAATTGTGACATCCTATCCATCATATTGTTGTACTTTCTCCTAGCTCTCAAGTTAGGACTAGGTGATTCTTCTCGCCCATTATCTCTCCCAACCATAGTGTCTGTAATGAATTTTGTATCACTGCCACTACCCGAATTATGGATCCCCAAAATGCTTGATACTGTCTCACCTTCCGAAACGGGAGGTGGTTCCCACTACTCAGTATCTCTGGTGTATTTTTTAAATTCTTTGCTCATGAACTACAATCTCAAAGGATGGCAGGATGCTTGCTCTTATACCACTGTAAGAACACTTGTTCTCCCTGAATCAATTCCTTTGTAGTTGCTAATCTTGTTTTTTGAGTTTTGTAGTTTTTTTTTTTGTGACTTTTGTGGTTTTATGTTTTTTTAATTTTTTGGATTAAGATGCCAAGAAATTCAAACTAAAAATAGAGATATTCAAACAAATGAAAATGTACAATGCTAAAGACAATCTAGAAATAGATATCTATTTTTGATATTGAATTCTTTATTGAAGATTTGCAGAATAATCATACTTGGAGTTTGATAGTGCAAACACAAGACAATTTGGAAATGATAATCTACTATGGTTGAATCCCTTAATGTAATTGATCAGCTTCAAATATTGATTTCTCCAACTCAAAACTTATAACAAATGATCTTAATGCTTTGGACACCCAAGGATAGGATGATTGAAGCACAAAAAACTAGGCAATTTGACCAAGGATCCAAATGCCCAACCAAATGAAGAAGTACAGTTGGCAATGAGTGATTTGTACGGCCTGTAACAACAAAGGTACAACCCAAATTTGAATGCACAGCTGTAAATATGAACAACAACAAAAGATATATGATTTTCTTAATGAAACTCTTCAAACCCTTTCAAAATCTTCTCCAATTTTCTCAATATTGACCCCTCAATGAAGCCAATCCATAGTGCAACCTTAAGATGGTATTGCACACCCTCAAGTAGCTGAAAAATGAAGATACCACATCTCTAATGTAAATAAATTGCAGGAATTACATAAACCCTTGGTTCCTTCTCCTCACAAAGTCAAATTCTCTAAATGCCAAGTGTAAAAATGTTCATAAGATGGATCAATTTGCTTTTGTGGATGCCTTTTATACTTCTCATAGAAAGCATGACCCCCAAGTTGGCTTTTAAGTCATTAAAATATATTTGATGTTGCTTTTGATGTACTTCAATATATGTTATAAAGTGGGTACCCCTTTTAATGCATCATTAATTGACCTTTTAAGTCATAATGGCCCCATTGACATAAAGTTAAAATATAAATCTATAACACACTTTAAATAATTAATTATTATTAAAGCTAACTTTAATTATAATTAAAAATGATATATCTTCCTCAATAAAAATTAATTTTCCATCCCATTTGAACTCAGAGGCGAAACATTGCATCCACAACACATCCAAGTGCCTTACTATAAATAGCAATACTGGACTTCAATAACCAAGTGACTTACTATAAATAGTAAGTGTGCACAACTGAGTCCCAAAACACCATTAAAGGCCAATCCTAAAAAATACCATGCTCTAGAGAAGAAGAACAACCCGATAACTACTAAACAAGACCCTCTAACCATGAATATTAGCCTACAAGGGTCAAAGGATAGGCTAATCAGTGAGATGTCGAGGCGAGCAAAAATGGGGACATTACAAGATATTTGTGTGCACATATTACCTAGGTGATCAAGGAGATTGTATTGCCTTTTATGTTACGGATTAGAGGCAGCCCCTTGAAGGGTTACTTTGGCCCTGCATGTGTTAAGGACACATTCTAATTTTTGAACTTTTATTATTAATGGTAATAGTGGCAACATGACTATCAAAGGCTCAAATGTGATTAATGATGGTATTGTAGTCATGTGAAACATTGGTATAATTTAAACTATTGTTACTTGAAGTAGGGGTATTCCCTTTTCCATGGTCTTGCAAGGGAGTTTTGAATATGGTATGATCAACATTGGTTTTAGGTTGTGGGTTATCCACTAAAATGTCCCCTTGTTCAATGAGGTCCTGAATGAGATTTTTGAGTGTCCAACATGATGATGTCTTATGTCCTTTTCCACAGTGATATTCATAGTATTCATTTTCATTCCACCAATTAGGTTTGAACAATGTAGGTTTATAGTTCTTGATGTCTGGGAGTTGAGTGACATTGGATTGCAAAATTTTCTTTAGAATTGATTCAATAGGTTCACCCAAGGGAGTATATGTCCTCTTAGTGCATGGAGGTCCTCTATGTTGTTGATTATTCTCGATTGCATTCAATGATTGATCTTGACTTTATGGTTGGGTATTTGATGTGTTAGATGTGTTTGATGTGGAAGGAACTTTAAGGTAAATGGTAGGGTGACCTTTTTTATGACTTTTGCATCAACAACTCCATCATTGGTGACATTCTTGTTTCAAGACCAAAATTTTCCTTTGTCATTATTAGCTTTTGGGGTTTCTTTGGAGACTTTGACTAGTCCTTTTGATATGAGAGCTTTCTCAATAATGAAACCTTTTTTAGTGATATCCTCAAAGGATTTTTTAATGATATCCTTAAAGGTTGTGTAACATTGTATTTGGAGTCTAGTCATTAATTCTACGTTAATTTTTTTTATAAACATGGCTACTAACTATTTCTTGGGTATGCAACAAGGATATTTGCTAGCCATACTTCATCATTGGTAGAATGATGTGAGTGAATCTCCCTCCTCTTGTTTAGTTGTGCATATTTTTGTGAGGGTCATGCCACTTTCTATATTGAAGGAAAAGTGATTGATGAATGTATCAGCCAAGTCACCTCATGTTTGAATCCTTGGAGGAAGGTGTGCAAAATAATCTAGAGCTTATCCTACAAGACTTCGTGGAAATAGTTCCATCAAATAAGTAGGCTCATATGCAAATTGTCCATACATTTCGTATTAAACTCTTGCATGGGTTCCACCTGGATCACCTTTCCCTTTGTATTTGGTAAGAGTTGGTGGAGTGAAATGTGGAGGGAAAGGTGACATGTATAGATTTCTATCAAATGGATAGGGATACAATTCCTCCATGTAATATGTCTTCTTAGTTTTCCTCAAATGCATGTTTGTCACTTGTTGTATTGCTTGGATTTGTTGCATCAAGGTGTCTACGAGAGATGGTGTTGCATTTGGTTGATTTTGCATGATGGCATTGATATTGATATTGAGATGGTTAAATGTTGGATTTGGAGTGACATTTTATTGCATGGGACCTTGTTGATATTGATGGGTGAATGTTGCATTGGTATTGGTTTGATTTGGAATGAGATTGGTATTTTGATTTGTCCAAAAGGTCATGTTTGTGTTTGGTATGATATTTTGAAACTATGGTTTTGGACCTTGATTGGCATTTTGGAATTGAAATCTTGGACCTTGGATGGTGTTTTGAAATGATAGTGTGGGACCTTGATTTGTGTTTTGAAATTGAGGTATAGGTCCTTGATTTGGATTTTGAATTGATGGTGTAGGGCCTTGATTTGGATTTTGAAATGATGGTGTAGGACCTTGATTTGGATTTTGAAATGATGGTGTAGGACCTTGATTTGGATTTTGAAATGATGGTGTAGAGCATTGATTTGGATTTTGGAATGATGTTGATTTGGATTTTGAATTGATGGTGTAGGGCCTTGATTTAGATTTTGAAATGATGGTGTAGGACCTTGATTTGGATTTTGAAATGATGGTGTAGGACCTTGATTTGGATTTTGAAATGATGGTGTAGAGCATTGATTTGTATTTTGGAATGATGGTGTAAGACCTTGATTTAGAGTTTGAAATGATGGTGTAGGACCTTGATTTAGATTTTGAAATGATGGTGTAGGACCTTGATTTATATTTTGAAATGATGGTATAGGAACTTGATTTTCATTTTTAAATGATGGTGTAGAACCTTGATTTAGATTTTGAAATGATGGTGTCTTTCATGGGACAATATGAATCCTCCTTGATTTATTGGGTTGATTTTGAGGTGTAGGACCTTGATTTGTGTGTTGGAATAGAGGATTTGTGAATTTCATACTCATGGGATTTGATGATGAGGCACCAAACATAAAGTTTTTTCCTTGTGTTGTGGCATGAGTTTTCTTGTTTCTAAATGGTGTACTAGGAATTTGAACATTTATTGTCATGTGTGTTGTTGTCCCAAGGGGTAGTAGACTTGTGAGTATTTGATGTGATGATGGCATTCCTAGTGAGAATTTGTTTTGGATAGAACCTTGGTTTATTCCTTGTGTAACTCCCTCTACAATTGTGGAAACCTCATAGCCTTGGGGAAGTTTGGCACCTTTCTTAGCTAGTGTATAAAAGAATTTATTTGGATCAGCACTAACAAGTTCATCTACAATTCGTATAATCCTTGGATCTTGGGAGGCTCTTTCAATCTCATATGGATTCAAGCATTTATTGAATTATGTTAAGCCAAAGTTATAGAATGAGTTGGGTGATTCTCTTTGTGGTGATGGTGTGGATTGATTTGAATTGGATCCAAGGTTGGTGCCATGATTTGGACTAGAAAAGGGGTCACTTGAAGAATCCATGTTCTTTCTTTTTTCTCGTGATCTTGTTTCAACCATGTAAGACTTGCAAGGTGAATATGAGGATATAAGGATGATAAATGGAAAGTGGGATATGAGACTAATCTATGTTTTTAAGATTTTTTGGATTTTAAAGATATGAGGATGAAAATGATAATGCACCTAAGACTAAGGTTTGGGATGCAATGATGATAATGAACCTATTGACCAAAGGATGTGGTATAAAAATGAAGCCAAATGAGACTAAGGGATGCCAAATGATATTAATGATATGGACCCTAAGATCTAATGAAAAAGAGGCTAACCAAGCTATGCTAATGTAAGATGGTATGAGATTTAAGCTATATTTTTTGTGATTTTTGGGATATATAAGGATGCAAAATGACAATGCAAGGATGATGATGACCAAAGGATATGGTATGCAAATGATACTAAAGGATTCCAAATGATGCTAAGGATATGGGCCTTAATATTTAAGAAAAATGAGGCTAACCAAGCTATTGTTGATCCACGATTACAAACCAAATTATCATTGACCTTTATGAGGACCAATATTGAGATTTTGATAGGATGAAAGATAAAGAGCAATGACAAAGATGATCATGGTGATTGATAGGATGAAAGATAAAGATCAATGACAATATGAATAAGAAACCATGAATTGTCCAAAGGATTGATAAACTTCTTATGTTTGAAATCTCAAAGTTATGTGTAACCTAAGTCAAAAGTAATGATGAACTAAGAATGGCAATATAACCTAGGTGGATGCAATGGAATGTAATAAAAGTATGTGATCAAAGGATTATGGTCACTGTCAAAATTTGATTAGGATTGAGATTAGATAATGATTTTCTCAAAATTTTATGATTTAGCAATTGTGGCTCACTATCTAGCATATGTGATTCACTATTTGTTTGTTACAAATTTGAGTTTTTTGGATGGTTTTCATTTTGGAAAAATTTTGGCATATGATTGAAAACACATAAAACACTTTGAAAATATATTTGCTTGTTGACTTGTGAAAATTTTTAAATGCGCATGTGTATGTTCTAAGGTTATTCATGCCAATTTCCACTGGTATAAACACATATCAAAAATAATCTGCCACTTCCTATCCTTAAGGTCAAGGACAATGGCATGACCCTCAAGTCCACAGCTTGAAATCTCTATTTACACAAGGGGGGACACCCTTTCAAGACACTCTTTCAGGAATGTATCACCTCTTGTCTATGAGAGTGGATGGATAAGGGCCTCCTAGAATGGAAGGTTGACCCAATCACCATCTCCTTGGAAATTACAAGTCTGAATCAAGTAACTATGCTAAGCCAAGGATTCTTGTCTCACTCAAGGGAGACAAATGGTGAGTAACTTTCAAGGCACGGTGCTACATCCCCTGCACTGAGAGTGATGCCAAAATAAGTCAAGTAATAAGGGTGGCTACTAAAATGGTGTTTAGTCACAACTCAGGGACATTCCACCTTGCAAGTGTCCAACAAGCCACTTAAGGCTTAAACCAATCCTACTAGGGGAACTTATACACAAAGGTACCTCTCCATTCTAAATGGAATTGTATGGATAAGGCCTATATAGCATGAGAACTTGATGTTTTGTCTTATCCTTTTATATACCAGCCTAAGGGAAAAACTTGTTGGAATTTCCTTTGGGTTCTTTGTACAGATGTTTCCCTTAGGCAGGTCCCACTAAAAATAAAAATAAGATAAAATGATTTCTCTAACCTCAAGATTGCATGAAGCACAAGGGGATACGATACTCTCACTACACCTTATGGGATCTACTAACAAATAATATGCAAGTGCATCAAACACAGTAGATAATCGTTCATTTATTAAACCCAAATTGAAATGTACCTACTTTAAGAAAACACTCAAATACAATTTGTGGTTCATTTTATTCGAATGAGTGTAATATACAAAGTTCATTTTAAAACCAAATGAGTGTAGATGCAGTTTGTGTTCTTTTTAAACCCTCATGAATGTAAATGCAATTTGTGTTCATTTTAGATCCCATGAATGTAGATGCATTTTTTTTTTCATTTTAAACCCTCATGAAGTGCATGCAATTTGTGTTCATTTTAGATCCTCATTAATATATATGTAATTTATGTTTTTTTTAAATCCTCATGAGGTGTGTATGCAATTTGTGTTTATTTTAAACCCTCATGAAGCGTGTATGCAATTTGTGTTTATTTTAAACCCTCATGAAGTGTGTATGCAATTTAAAGCTCCTTGAATTGTGTTGAAAAACACAAAAAAAATTCCTATTCTAATTCAAAGACAAGCAAAATCTTGCAAAACCACAAGTTAGGTATCCTTGTTGAAAGCCACATGCTGAAAACAAGATATTAGTAAACCAAAAACCTATTAATGATAACAACGAACTAAAACATCAATAAATTTTCCAACTCTAAACAAAATTTAAAATAGTAAAATGCTATGGAAAGATGAAAGTGAAACCTACAAAACCCAGAAACCATTTTAAAAATTAATGCACGCAAAATTTGTTATAGATGAAAGAAAACATAGATTTTAAAAGGTTAATAGCTAATTTTTTTTAAAAAGTAGTGGAACTTAAAACAACCATAACTTTCTCAAATCTAAACAAAATTTAAAACCGTAAAAATCTCTAGAAAGCTAAGAGTGAGACCTACAAAACCAAGAAACCATTTAAAAAAAATCTTATGTATCCATTTTTTGGTTGTTGAAAGAACATGACAAGTTTTCATGTGAGTTCTTGACTGTAACCTACAAAACTCTTTTAAAACACTCAAAAGATTAAAATTTTCACATTGGGTTCGCCAAATGTTAGATTCAAAAATGAAAAATAACTAAGATCAAGTAGCAACCACTCTACCTAAGTTCTATGCTCAAATCCCAAATCTAAACAAGAGAGTACAAATGATCAAAGGAAGCAACGAATAACGAAAGCACAAAAGAAAACTCCCTTATCATGGTTGATTATCTCCCTTGTTTCTCCTCCATTCTTTCTCAAATTGCAAAGTTGTTCCCTTATATTTCTAAGTACTTGAATACCTACAAATGACAATGATATGACAAGAAGAACATTGGAGAATGTGGTTGTAAAGAAAAAATGATAGAGAAAGCATTAAAGTTCTAGAAGATGCCCAGATCAAAAGTGGAGGATTCATGCACCACATAGTGCTAAGGTTAGGGAGGGATAAGGATAGATGGTCAAGATTGAAACAAGACCAGAGAGAAGCAATGGTCACGATTTAAAATGAGAAAGTGGAGGGAAAGTAGTGGAGCAAATTAAATAATATTTTTTAATTGAAGAAGGGAATCTTGACAATTAAATCATATTACTATTTAATTTGGGAGAGCTTGTGGGCCATTAAATAATAATTTTTAATTGAAGAAGGGAATCTTGAAAATTAAATCATATTATTATTAGTTCCTGCCGGTAGGCAGGTATACTTATGCATTCGCCCGGAATGCATTTAACCGCTAGCATTGACCAATCACATTTCGCGATTTAACATATTACTTATTTTTTTGTATAGTTTGAATTTGGAGAGCTATTTTATAAATTGGAAAATTAGCATTTATCTATTTTTCTATTCGTCCGAGTAGCTTTAAAAATCATTTTCATTTTAAAAAATTCGGGAAAATGCAAATGCATAAATTGATTAAATAAATTTAAGCAAAGGCATAGTTTAAAAGGTGGCGGCTAGAGGTACGTTATCCATGAATGCAGATTAAATGCATTAAAATATCAGGAAACTGCGAGCACAAAAATTGATTAATTAAAATTAAGCAAAGGCATAGTTTATCAAGGTGGCGGGTGTATAACTGAAAATATGTTATACTTCTGTGAATCCTTACATGCAAGGATACTCAATAATGAGTCCTTGCAAATCGATTCATAGCTCTCTATCCAAGAAGAGCAGAGATTGATATTGTGGCCCTCAGATTAACCTTGTTACCCCTGCAAATACAATCTCGGAACGAGAGATTCAAAGAGGAAAAGCAAGAATGCCAATCTCCATGAATCCTGTTCTTGCAATTCAACAATGAAAACTAATCTAAATGGCTGTAAAATGTAATAAACCAAACTAATTTATTGAAATGAAACTTAATCTACATGCAATGTCATAAATGAATTATTTTGCAAATTAATCTACTATGAAGATTAAGCTAAAATGTAATATTAAACTATATGCTCTAAAAATAAGATGCTTATATAATCAAACTAATGTAATCTCAAATGATAAAATTCAAATTTGTAGCATAAGTCCGATGTAAAAATTCGTGATCTTTTTGAAATGAGAATGAGAGGCTCATTTTATAGGCAAAAGTGGAATTGAAGGCAAATTCAGAAGCAATGTGGGATAAATAGAAAAATAGAAACAAATCTTACTGAATTCTTTAGTTTATTTCCTTTTAACTGATTTGTTTCCCTTTTTCATCACAGATATTCTTGAGAGGATATTTCATTTATTTAATTTAATTTAAGATGATAATATCTCTTTAATAAAATAAAATAAGATTATGTAATTTAGAAATGAATATTAATAAAATAAAATAAAAAATTATTTAATTAAATAGCATCATTTTATTTAAGTAATATTAACTTCAATTAAATAACATTATTTTATTTATTAAAAAGGATTTATTTCTTTTGATTAAATAAAATTAATGAAGCATTCAAACCTTAGGGAAAATTGAAACATTTGAAATAGCTATGAATTGATTAAGAAATTTGATTTGAAAATGTGACAATCATTGATTCAAAAAGTTGATGTTGACAAATTAAATAAATGGGGCCCAAAGTCTAGGTGACCATTTTAGGTTGCATACATTTGCCCTCTTTGACTAATGTGAGGTCGACGGATCACATGCATCAAAGAATGAAGTTGCAATGTGAGATCGATTTGGGATCACAAAACAACTCCAGATGTGAGGTGGTAGACTCGGGATCACATCTGGACAAACATAAACAAAAGGCCTTTGAACATGAGGTCGATCTCGATCACATCCAAAGTGAGATAAGAATCTCAAGCAAGGTTGCCCCAAGAGAAGCAATTGATAAATTGATAAAGTTGAATCAAGGATTGAAGTTTGATAGGTATCACTGGATCGAAATCAAAATGAGATAGAGAAGAAATAATAAATTGAAAATTTTGATCAAATCAAACAAAAGATAAGGTTCTTGATGTAAGATGAAAAATATAAGAATCACAGAACCCAGGTAGATCAGCAAGAAAATTATGCCCTAAGGTTGAATTAGAAGAAAAGAAGTGGGGTGAAATCGAATGGAAGATAGAAGTTGGGAAGAAATGGAAAGAAATGGAGAGAAGGAAGAGAATATGCCTCAATAAAGAGGATGCATCAAAATCAATCAACTGTTTAAGATAGGGAATTTCGATTGAGATCACGAAAGAAGATAAGGAAATGAAGAACGTGATCACAGTTGATGAAAAATCCACAAGAAAGATGAAGAAAACCCTCTCAAACCCATAATACAGCCTAAAAGTGCAAATTAACATGAAGTCTAAATAATGCAAGCTAGATGAAAATGCAAAGGTGTACTTGCAATAGGGTAACATAGGTTTTTGTGTGTTCATCATTCATTAGAGAATGTAAGAGAACTTATTTTCATCATTGGGCCATTATTACCGGACATCGGACAATCACACAATCATCACTAGTCACAAACGCAACTATGAAGATATGAATGTGATTTATATCAGCTTGGAATGTGGAAAGATTCTAACATGAGCATCAAAGACATGAAGGTCAAGATGACTACAATGTTAGCTTACCAATTTAATGTAGCAGAACCACGCTCACATCAAGACATAAACGCCAGGATTACCATGAGAATGGTTGTGCAAAAACATTCAAGGATGATGCCATAAATCTCTTAAGTGTATCAAGGAGACAACAAGAGACATTGAAGAGGTTCAAGACAACACCCACAAGCAGAAAGCAAATAAAAACATGCCCCATGCCCCAAGTCCTCTAGCTATGCATCACGGAGAGACTTATTAGACAAGGACACTCAACGAAAATCAATATCAGTCAGCACACAAAGAAAAGATCATGGCATATCTCAAGCATTAAGTGTTGCAATTAAAATTTTTTAAGTGTGTAAACTAATACTGAGTTCCAAGGATAAGGATCGAATGCTTGCAAGTAGGTAAGATCACATGACCGAACTAGATAAGACCAAACTGATAAGTGTTGAAAAACACACGATGTCAGGGGTTGTGTTGAAAAACACAGTTGGGTTAGTGTTGAAAAACACCGTTTGCGAGGTGTCCTAAAGACAAGCATATCCAAGAGACCAAAGCTAACACAGTGATGCCCCTAGACAAAGACAAAGACCAATTCCAAACCAAGGCAATAAGGACAAGGCATGATGGAGAAAGGCTAAGTGTCGAGGATGCATGCTAATAAATAGGGATGCAAAGGCCTCAAGTAGCGCCTGTTTCCAGGTTTTCACCACTTGGAAGAATTTTTTTAAGGACTTTTTATATATATATATATATTTTTTTTTGTATTTTTTCAGCATCATATTTGATTTTTTTTGGATTTTTTGACAATATATCAATTTTTTTTTTGTAATTTTTTCAGTATCATATATCAATTTTTTTGGAACTTTTTTCAGGGTCATAATTATATACAAAGGATGCCCCCAGACAGAACGGGCATCAAGGATAGAACTTCTTCAGGTGCAAAACATTGATAGGCTCAGGGAGCTGCTCCCCCTCTTCAGTAGATAGTAGATAGGCACCTGTGCCAAAAGCCGCTGTGATGATGTAGGGTCCAAGCCAATTAGGTTCGAATTTTCCCTTCTATTCTCGATTCTGTTGGTTCTTAGGATTCTCTCGCAGGACAAGATCTCCTACTTGGAATTCTCTAGGGCGAACCTTTTTGTTGAAGGCTTTGGACATCCTCTTTTGATAGACCCTCATATGGTCAAATGATGCTTTACGCTTCTCATCAAGAAGTTCTAATTCTTGCAATCTCATGGCGCGATAGTCTTCATTTGTAACTAGACCTTTGAGAGAGACCCGAAGTGATGGAATCTCAACCTCTAAAGGTAACACTGCTTCAGCGCCGTATGTGAGGGCAAAAGGAGTAGCCCCAGTTGGAGTACGAATACTCGTTCTATAGGCCCACAGGGCCGGATTTATCTGTAGGTGCCAATCTCTACCATTCTTATGAACTGTTCTGTGCAAAATCTTGAGAATGGTTTTGTTTGAAGCCTGTGCCTGACCATTTCCTTGTGGGAAGTAAATGGAGGACCAATGTTGCTTTATCTTGAATCTTTGGTAGAGTTCTTTAAGGTCCTTGTTTTTGAACTGACCTCCATTGTCAGTGATGATCTCAGATGGCACTCCATATCGACAGATGATATGGTTTAAAATAAATAAAGACCCTGTCTTGCCTGAGGCAATAGAAAGTGGAACAACCTCTACCCATTTTGTGAAGTAGTCAGTAGCAGTGATAATGAACTTATGCCCACCTGATGAGTTGGGATGAATCTTCCCAACAAGATCAAAGGCCCATCGCTGAAATGGCCAGTGAGATATAGAAGGAATTAGCTCCCTACCTGGAGCATGTATCAGGTGTCCATGTTTTTGACATTTTTCACAAGACTTAGCAAATGCTACTACATCTATCTGCATCGTAGGCCAATAGTACCCTGCTCTAAGCAACCTTCTAGCCATGGAAAGACCATTAGAATGTCCTCCACATATGCCCTCGTGGATGTCAACTAGCGCTTGATTTGATTCCTCCTTTTCTAAGCACCTAAGAAGTGTTCCATCTAGACCCTCCTATACAAATCACCAGAGATGAGGGAATGGCGAGAGGCGTTGCGGATAAGGTTTCTTCTTTCAGATCGGTTAAATGTATCGGGGATGATGCCATCACGAAGATATGAGTAAATAGCACCATAGCGGGAGGATTCATGATTGACAAGGGTACAAATGACATGGCTTTCGGGTGAGTCAAATATGGGATATCATAGCTCTTCCACCAGGAATTCATATCTGGACTCATGTTCCTCTAACTGAAGAAGTGAAACAAGGGTGGCCATAGCATCAGCTGCTTTGTTCTCAGCCCTAGGGATTTGCTGAAAGGTGACAAAAGTAAAATACCGTCTTAATGAATCAACCATTTTTTTGTAAGGTACCCGACTTGTCATCTTTTGTTTGGTATTGTTCATTGACTTGGTTGATGATGGTCAGAATCCCCATAAAATATGTAGTTAAAACGATATTCCTCTATAGACCATTTTTAGTCCATTTGTCAAAGCCTCATACTCAGCTATGTTGTTTGTGCATGGAAAAAGTAACTTGTAAGATTTAGGAATAGTACACCCATGAGGAGAAACAAACAACACACCAGCTCCAGAACCATTTTGCATGCAGGAACCATCAAAGAATAGTTTCCAGGATCTTTCAGTCATGTACATAAGATGCTCATCCGGAAAGTTGACTTGAATGGGCATATTATCTTGAATAGGGAAATTAGCCAGTTGATCTGCAATAGCTTGGCCTTTGATTGCTTTGCGCTCAATATACTCTATGTCAAATTCAGAAAGAATCATCATCCATTTAGCAAGTCTACCCGTGAGAGTAGCTTTATCGAGCAAGTATTTGAGAGGATCAATTTTTGATATGAGGTGTATGGTGTGCGCAAGCATATAGTGTCGCAATTTTTGAGAAGCAAACACTACTGCGAGGCAAGCTTTTTCAATACTAGTATAATTAACCTCATAAGAAACAAGAGTGCGACTAATATAATATATGGCACTTTCCTTCCCTTGTTCATCTAATTGAGCCAACAATGCCCCCAGTGAAGATTCAGTAGCTGAGACATATAAAATGAGAGGTTTTCCTGGAATGGGAGGCATTAAAATGGGAGGATTTGCCAAGTATTCTTTAATTTGATCCATGCTCTTTTGGCAATCCTCATTCCAGACACATTGAACACCTTTATGCAATTTTTTGTTGAAAGGTTGTGCTCTATCAGCCAATTGTGAAATAAACCTCCTTATGGATTGAAGGCGCCCTTGAAGACTCCTCATTTGGCTGACATTTTTGGGAAGTGGCATGTTTATAATGGCTTGAACCTTTTCAGGGTCCACTTCTATTCCTTTAGCTGAAATGATGAATCCCAATAATTTGCTAGAAGTAACACCAAATGCACACTTTTTTGGGTTTAATCTTAGTTGAAATTATTCCATGCGATCTAGAATCACTTCTAAATCAGCCAAATGTGCTCCTCTTCTCTTAGACTTAGCCAAGGTGTCATCCACATAATCTTCCATATTCTTATGCATCATGTCATGGAAGATGGTTGTCATAGCTCTTTGGTAAGTAGCTCCTGCATTTTTCAATCCAAAGGGCATGACATTCCAACAATAAGTACCCCAGGCACATGTGAATGCAATATTTTCTTGATCCCTCGAGCTATCTTGATCTCGATTATATCCGTAAAACCATCCATCAAAGAATAGATCTCATATCTGCTGTCATGTCCACTATCATGTCTATGTTAGGAAGTGGAAAATCATCCTTTGGGCATGCTCTATTAAGATCTCTAAAGTCTGTGTAGATTCGAATGGTTTTATCAGGTTTAGAAACAGGTACAATGTTGGAAATCTAGTCAGCATAGTCTATGGTTCTAATGAATCCTGCACCAAGGAGCTTTTCTAATTCAACTTTCACTAAAAGAGCTATATGAGGGTGCATTTTTCTCAACTTCTGTTTGACTGGTTTCACACCTGGAGCTATGGACAAATGATGCATAATGAGATTAGTGTCCAACCTCGCATATCCTCGAAGCGTCCACAGTTAATTTCCTTTGGATGGTGAACCAGTATGCTTTCTTCTCGTGTGATAAAGATTTAGCCAAGTGTACAATTTTCAACTTCCTCGGTGGCTCAAATTAAATAGGTTCAACCAATACCGATGATCTATCCCGAAATAGCTTGGGAGACTATCGGCACCTCATCCTGTAGGTGCCCTCTGAGGTTTTCACTGATAATGCCTTTTATTTTTATTTCTTTTGGTCTCCGACACTTCACATAGTGGTTTCACCATCGTAACTCTTTTATTCTTTTCTTTTATCTTGTGACTAAGGTACTTGATGTCGTGGTTCCTCATTACACCGTAGCCGGGTTCAATTTGTGAAGAGACTACGTTCAATGGCATTTAGATAGCAGGTGATCTCATAGTCATTGTGAAATGTCAAGAGTTGAGGCTCTTGGTACCGTTGAGACCAATCAATTAGGTTGGGGTGAACAAGGGGTAGGTTGATGACCGGTTCAAGATTAAGGATATAGGTGGTGTCATCTCTGGTGACTGTAGAATTGGAATCTGTCAAGTTTCCCTCTAAAGTGTCTAAATCAGAATTTATCCTAGCAAGCGAAGAATCATCTACTAATGCGACATGTGGGTTCCAATCTTCTAATCTAACATGTGACTTGTCAGTTACATCAAGTTGAGAACTATAAGCGTGGACAAAATCCATATCCAAGTCAACTGTTGCATCTGAGAGTGAATCCCATTCAAACTCATGAGAGTCTATTTCTGAATTATTGTTGGAGCCTCGTGATGTAGAAGCCTCAAGATTTGGAAGAGGCTCCTCTCCTCTAGCAATTTTCTCAATCACAAAATTATCTGAATTATCACCATCCGTTGCAGCTGGGATGGAGACACTATCCATAGTCAATCTTGCATTCATATAATCACTATCTATTGCAAATGATAGGAGGACTATCAATTATTAAATCTCCTTTGAATCTCCCCTTGGCAGCGAGATTTGTTGAAGGTACCCAATCATCCTATATAGTCTTGTTGATTGGTCAACCGGGTACTATTACCTCCGTGGGTCATCTTTTACTATCCCACCGCCGAATGGGGATGTTGCATTTATTGTTGTTCATAAAGCCTAGGCCACCGGGTTTCTTAGGACTTTACGCAAAAAGATCATGATTGAGTGGTTCGGCTCTTAGCATCTAACCCGTGGACTCAGAGGGCCATATCCTGGATAACCCATCTTCTTGACAAAAGTATATCCTCTTCCATAGGACTTAGGAGAGGGGGAGAAATTTTCATTGTGCTGGTATTTCTCCTCTTTGTATATCCAATCTCGAACAACTACTTCCTCTTTTTCATCTTGTATTGGTAACCGTAGGATTCAACAAACTTGTCAACATTGTCATTAGTCAAGATGATGGTTTCCATCTCCTGTGAAGGCTTTCCATATGTCCTAGGGGAAATAGGCATCTTTGAAAAAGAGTCAAGTTGATACCCCCCATGCCAAGGTCTACTAACTTAAATTTGTTTTGACAATCTGCTAAAGTTGTTTCATAATCCTCTGCTGCTCGGTTAAGAGGGACATGAACATTAGCTGAGATTGAGTTAATTGATAAGGTGTTATCCCTTGGTATGCAAATTTCTGTTCCATTGTAGGGGAACTTAACACATTGGTGGTAGGTAGATGACACTGCCTGCATATCATGAATCCATGGTCTACCCAGTAAAATGTTGTATGCAAGGGGTCCAGTATCAACAATTTGAAACAAGATATCTTTTTCAATTGGGCCAATCCTGACAGGAAGGACAGCTAACCCCTTAGAACTTCATTCTGCCTCATCATAGGCCTTTATGGTGATCTTCTTTCAAGTGTCGATCACTTGCTCTGAATAGCCCAAAGTTTTTAACAAATGAAAAGTACAGATATTTAACCCAGCACCCCCATCAATCAACACGCGCCTGACACGAGTTTTATGAATCATGACTTCAATGTGAAGGGCAAGATTATGTGGATGGCTTAGGGATTTGTCATCATGTTCAGAGAAAGAAAGGTAATGTGGGCTAGTAATGTGATTCACCATGCCTTGGAATTGGTCTATATCAATGTTGTTGGGGACATTTGCTATGCGCAAAGCATCCTCAAGGATCTGCTTATGTCTAGGGGACAACTCTAGAAGCTCTAAGATTGAGATTTGTGCTGGAGTTTTTTGTAACTAATCTACAAGATTGTAGTTTGGTTTGAGAGCAGTGGCAGATTTTATAGTGACATTCTTGGATGCCACTTGCTTGGATTTGTTGGATGGACCTGAACTAGGCCCTCTGAGAATAATAGGGGCTTGACTCCTGGTAACAGCATTAAGGGCTTGGGAAGATAAACTAGAATGAGGACCTCTCAGCACAACAACAGGTTGGTTGTCAAAAATAGGGGAGAGTCATAACCATGTGGGTCCTTACTCCTTATCATATTAACACTTAGCTCCACAACTTCAAGCATGTTTATCACATTTTTTGCCACTGTATAGGTGTAGTTGATTGCAACTTTTCCATTCTCAATAAGTGGATTTAGAGAATTTTTCAGGGGCAAAGGTTCCTTTAAAAGCCTTTAAGGATCAGTACTGGTATTTAGGCCATCAACTCTTGGAAGCTTCCACTTCTTAAGGTAAAAATCTTTGGATGATATAAGGTTTTGAATTTCCAACAAGCAACAAGCATGGGCCGTGGCCATTAAGTGAAATTTACTGCAGTCTTTGTCATCCCAACACCAATGTGGCTTTGTGGATCCTGAATGTGAAATTTCCTATAGATCCCAGGATGTGCCAAGTTGTTAGCAATGAGAGTTTTGAGAATATCCTCATATGTGTCACCCAATTTGGTAAATTGCCGCTTCTGGTTTTTGGGCCTTTCCCGATATCTTGGTTTACTTTCTTGTTGTGGAGGTGCATTAAGCTTCATTGCTTGCACAGCCTTAGTCAAATTAAGAACACTTTGATCTCTTGATTGGGAATAATCCACAACTCCATCATTGACAACTTGTTTGTTTTTGTTCCAATTGTTGTTCTTCCCTTTATCCCTATTGTTGTGTTGACCATTGTTGGTATTATTGTTATGTCTGGTCAAAATGCCTTGTTCTTTTAGAACATCCTCAATGTGGCATGCAGTTTCAATCATGGTATCAAAGGAAGTGAAGACTATCTTTTTGATCTCATGTCTCATTTCAGGCACCAAATTACTAACAAGTATGTCAATCTTTTCATCCTCATGGATCGTCCTAGGATACCAAGAGCATTGTCTCCTCCACCTTTGCAAGAAGGTAACAAAGGGTTCCCCCTGATTTTGTTTCAAGTTGCATAGGTCCAACATAGTAACAGGTCTTGACAGATTATATGCGAAGTGTTGAACGAATCTATGAACAAGTTCTCTAAAAGTCTTGTCAGGAGGAGTGATATTGGTAAACCATTCCATTGCTTGTCCTTTAAGACTCCTAGGGAACAACCTCATCAAATAGGAGTCATCCTGATGGAATTCAAAGCTCATAGCATAGAACTGACGCACATGGTTGTGTGGATCACCACTACCATCATATTTATTGTATTGTGGGAATTCCACCCTCTTTGGAAAAATCTTCATACCTCACACCTTTGTCGAATGGATTAGGACAAATTGAGTCTAGTGAGAATGAGCTCTTTAGTTGCACTCATTTTCCATCATTTGCTTCATTCGAGGATTTCTTCCCCTCTGAGAGGGATTTTACTTTGCATTTTGTTGTCCATCAAAATTATAAGGGACTCTCGCACTCTTGTTGATTAGACTTTCCAAGAACTTATCTTTGTTTTGTTCCAAATACCTCTCCACATACCATTGGAAGATAGGCTCTTGTTGTATTCGCATGAAGTCTTGAGTATCAAAGTCATAATGTGAGCTACCACCTCCATGTTGGGAACCAGGATGTACATGTTGGGAGTGTGGTCTTGAATTTCTAGGAGTTTGCCTCCTATAGTGAGCACATACCGAGAGGTCTCTTCTTCCTCTAGGACTGAGATCTAGAAGGGTCCTTGACCCTCACTTCTTGGTGTTATGGAAGGGGTGGAGGGAGGAGAATTCATGTCCACCAAGCAAGCACCCCCCTTGTATTGTATTGTTTTGTTTAATTGGTGGGCTAACTTCATCTTGCTCCCTCTTGAGCGAAGCCTTTGTACTCCACAAAGCTTGGCTCTCCCTCAAGTTGTCTAAACTTTTCTTGCTTTGCGTACTTGTTCATCTAGAAAGGCTTTCTTTTTGCATTCAATTCTTTTGAGCCTATCACTTGTGAACCTTGAGGTATGTTGAAATGGTGAACTTGGTCTAGACTATTTGAACAAGTCATTGGTATACGTTGTATTGACATGATCATTACGAGGTTCATTGTCTTGGTCTTCATGTTGTGACCATTGTTCTTGGTGAGCTCGTCTCTTATACCTTTCATCCCATTGATGGGCATCCAAATATCTTGCATTAATGAGGGGGGAACCAGGTTGATCATCATGAGAAGAATTTCCAAATATCATGTTGTTTCTGTGTTGTTCATAGATATCATCAAGATTTTGATCCATGGATTCCCTCTCCCGCCGAGTGACAGTATAATTCATATCCATACCTGAGTGGGAAGGTGTCGTAGGGGTACTCAAGTCACTAAATGGCTCTTTGGGTCAAAAATAGGGTTTCGTGACCCACTCCTAGGTGACTGGTCAAATATTGGTTCCTTTCCTTTCTCTTTGACTAGTCCGAACTAGGGGTAGTTGGTTAAAGACTATCCTGAGGTCGCCTTGGCTCATCAATTTGATATCTTGTTGTGACTGACATGAAAGGGAAAGTTCAAGTAAAAAAAAAATTCTAAGAAACGTCAATACCAGACTAGGATAGTAAAAGTTTTCTCTTGTCTGAGAGAGATGGTGAAATAGAACTGTTGCAAATAGGTACAAACCAACACTGCCACAGAGGTGCTCAATTCTTGGGTGAACACCCTAGCACATATGGATCAGGAGGATTACTTACACAAAGTGTACTGAGTTTGAATTGTATGAAAATGGGTGGACAAGGAGACAACTAGCACTCTCCAAGTGTGTTATCAAATAGTCTAAAAATTTATCTATTTGACAGGAATAATTCCTAATTTGCCATTCTCAAGCAAAATCGCTTATAAGATCAAGGATCACTAATTCAAAGGTCAAGGACACATAAACCCTAAATACAAAACAAGTCTCTAAAAATGGGACAAGTCACCTAATCGAAGAACTCAATATTTCAGTTTGTTGTTTGTTTGCAAAGATTAAGCAAGTATATCCACAGATTTTGATCAAGCACATAGGTTTCAATCAGACAAGTTGTGATACAAAAAGTAGTTGATAACAAATCTATCAAGGACAAAGCAACTTGATAGTACCCAGGACTTGTTTGAAGATGTTTGGATAATGTTTAAGACTCAAAAACAAACACATAGCTATCCCTACCAAAGAAAATGGTGAGAAGTCAAAACCTTTGCCCCATTGCTTATGCACATACGTGCACCTCACACAGCCGTGTCACCCCCTAGAGGGCGCCCGGGTTTTTGGTGTTTCCAAGGACTCAAATGTAAAGGTAATCGCCTTCAAGGTTACCCCTTTGTAGCAGGGGCCGCTTGTCGCGAACCGCCCAAACGCCCGTATGCCTATGATGGGAACTGCGGAAGATCAACATATGGAGAGATTCTTCCCTCCTTGCGAAGATTATGACTCCTTTCGAAGGTGAACCGGGTAGGCAACTAACTAAGAGGTTTTTACTTGGCTTCCATTCACAATAACCTTTGGTGACTCTGATACAGAGCTCGGGCCTCGCAGCCACACTAACACCTGAAAATCACACACCCCCACAAGCAGGGCTTGGAGCGGCGCCGCTTAGTGCAATAAACAGAGCTTTTCCATGATGATCATTCAAGTCATGGAAAAAGAAGTTACTATGGTCTTGGAGTCTTTAGACTCAACAAGACATTTTTTATTATAGTGAGGTGGAATCACCGGCGATAGGTGTGTACTCACTTGGGTCGTTCTCGGAGGTTCAACTTCTGACAGGCCCTCTAAAGGTGACACTGGACATGGCTCGGATTCAGGTTTCTGATTTTCTGATTCTCCCAAAAGGAGAAGAGCATACTTCTCTAGCCCGTCTCTTTACCCAAACACACTAAACAACCTTAATCACCGAGCTAGTTTCACTTCACCAAATCCACACGCTTTTGGGTTTCTGATTCTCTCAATAAGAGAAGAGCATAATCCCCTGACAAGTGAAAGTGCTAAAGATTCACTACCTTGCTCCGCTCCCTAAGAGTTCGTTATATTAGTAAGATCATAAGGAGTCTGGATTTGTCCATGGTTATCACCTCCATGTAACAAAGAGCCAAATTCCCTACTCACTATCGAAACTTCTAAGAATTTTAACGAAGCCCTAATTAGACTATGTGAATTGAAAAGCAGGAAAACAAACACAATATTTTTTTTAAATAAGATCTTTGACAAGCGTAAGTGTTTGTTTTCAAGTCTTTGTCACGCGTCCTGCAATCAAACCGTTAGTGTGTTTCAAGTTCTCTGACTGGCGTCCTGCAGAAACTGTTATGCTCTGGAAAAAAAATTTAAAAGAACTAGAATTAAAAAAATCTAATTTAATCTAGTCAAAATTTAATCTAAAAGGAATTAGTTAACAAAACTAAAATTAAACTAAATTAATCTAATACCAAACTAAAAATTTAAAACAAAACTAATCTAAATTAATAAAATTAAAAAAATCTAATCTAAATTAAAAAAATCTAATCTAAATTAATAATTCTAATTTAAATTAATAAAGTTAAAAAATCTAAAGTAAAAAAATCTAATTTAAATTAACAAAGTTAAAGAATCTACTTTAAGTTAAAAAAATCTAATTTGAATTTTAGAAACTAAAAAAAGTATCTAATTTAAAAATCTAAATTAAAGTCTAAACCAAACTAACTAAAAATTAAACTAAATTAAGATTAAAAACTAAATTAAAATTAAAACTAAACTAAATTAAAAAATAAAAATTAAAAACTAAATTAAAACATGCATAAAAATCTTCAAATTTTATTTCTGAAAAATCTGTTTATAATGAGTAGATAAAAACAGAAACCCAGAAAATTTTTTGAAGCAAAAAATAAAACCCAGAAATCGTTTTTTGATCCAGCAAGCAGAAGATGAAAAAAACAATTTTTTTTAAACCTTTAGCCAGGTGAAAAATGACGCGCGACGGTTTTTGTGCAGCTATTTTCTTCAGATCTGTGAAAGAAATCAAAAAACTGAAAGATACCCAGATCGGATTTTGACCCTGGCTACAAAACCCAGAAATCGTTTTTCCTGCAACTGAGTGGAAGCTGGATTAATGAATCAAAACTAAAAACGAAATTAAAAACTACACTAAAAAACTAAAAATTAAAAACTAAATTAAAAACTAAAAACTAAATTAAAAACCAAATTTAAAAACTAAATTAAAAACTAAATTAAATTAAAAACTAAAAATTAAAAACGGTGGGCGCCAAAATGTATAACTGAAAATATGTTATACTTCTGTGAATCCTTACATACAAGGATACTCAATAATGAGTCCTTGCAAATCAATTCACAGCTCTCTATCCGAGAAAAGCAGAGATTGATATTGTGGCCTTCAGATTAACCCTGTTACCCCTGCAAATACAATCTCGGAACGAGAGATTCAAAGAGGAGAAGCAAGAATGCTAATCTCCATGAATCATGTTCTTGCACTGCAACAATGAAAACTAATCTAAATGGATGTAAATGCAATAAACCAAACTAATTTATTGAAATAAAAAATTAATCTACATGCAATGCCATAAATAAATTATTTTGCAAATTAATCTATTATGAAGATTAAGCTAAAATATAATACTAAACTATATGCTCTAAAACTAAGATGCTTATATAATCAAACTAATGTAATCTCCAATGATAAAATTCAAATTTGTAGCATAGGTTTGATGTAAAAATTCGTGATTTTCTCTTTTTTGAAATGAGAATAAGAGGGCTTATTTTATAGGCGAAAGTGGAATTGAAGGCAAATTCAGAAGCAATGTGGGATAAATAGAAAAATAGAAACAAATCTTGATTGGAATTCTTTTTTAGTTTATTTCCCTTTTAACCGACGATTTGTTTCCTTTTCATCACAGATATTCGAGAGGATATTTCCTTTATTTAATTTAATTTAAGATGATAAGATCTCTTTAATAAATAAAATAAGATTATGTAATTTAGAAATGAATATTAATAAAATAAAATAAAATAATTTAATTAAAAATAGATTTAATTAAATAGCATCATTTTATTTAAGTAATATTAACTTCAATTAAATAACATTATTTTATTTATTAAAAGAGATTTATTTCTTCTGACTAAATAAAATTAATGAAGCATTCAAACCTTAGGAAAAATTGAAACATTTGAAATAGTTATGAATTGACTAAGAAATTTGATTTGAAAATGCGACAATCATTGATTCAGAAAGTTGATGTTGACAAATTAAATAAATGGGGCCCAAAGTCTAGGTGACCATTTTAGGTTGCATACAAAAAGGAAGTCAAATTGGAGTACATTCCTACTGAGGAGAAGATTGCATATATCTTTACTAAGCCTTTTCCTAAAGATACTTTTGAGTATCTTAGAGGGAAGCTAGGTGTGATTACCCCTCCTAATAAGAACTAAGGTGCATTGAGTTGCATTAGTCTATGCATTTCATAGTCATATCTTGATTCAGATTGATGTTTTGGTGGTTGCTACTCAAGGGGAGTGGTTAGATGTTCAAATATGTGTTTCAGAGCTTGTAATGTATATCTTGTTGGATATTGTGGATATGGTTGCTGATATGTGGTTGTCATTGATGCCAGTTACACTATTAACATTTGGTGTACTAGAGGCTGTATATGTTGAGGATATTGAGAAAATTGTAAAAGGAAGTGTTCTAGGTTCCCAATGGAATTGTGTAGGTCATGAAGGTGCTTTGTTCTGTATGTTGATGATTAGCTAATGTGGATTAAAGGGTTTATTACTGAATGTTTCTAGATCATCTACCAGAAGTTTCAGAGGTCTGTGTGAAGTTTCAAGTGTGTTGTGGTCTAGTAGTGTTTCTGTGGTCTCTATGAGTGTTCCTAAATGAAGATTGCGTGATTCTGGTAATCTCAGTTGTTGTGGATGCTTCTCTTTTGTTTCTTGGTGTTTTTTGATGTCTCTAGATCATTCTCTATCTTTGTGGTACATCCACACTACTCAGAGAGCTTGTGGTTGAAGATCTTTTCTTGCCCATGTTCAATTTTCCATTTTCTTGGCTGACATGTTGGTGGTAATGTGTTGTGGATCTTCATGGCGAAATTAATTAAAGTATTTTTGTGTTGAAGATATTAATTTGGGTCTCCACTATGTTGTGGCCGACCTTGGTGATTTTGCATTGGAAATTTATTTGTCAATTTGGGCCGACATTGAAAATATGCCGTATTTTCTGGCTGACTAAGATGTGATGAAATCCCATGAAGTGGATATATAAGAGCAATTGGTTGAGTGAAGTTAGTGCGTGCATAAGTGTGAATGTATGCCAGATAAAATGTAAATGTGAAAATAGTGTTTCTATCATTCAATTACTAAGCAAAGAGTGAAGAAGATTGAGGAAAGTGTGAAGAGGGTTTTTTGAGCTTAATTGGAACTATAATCAGGCTTGTGTAGAAGATATTCTTTCAGTTCATACTCTGTGGTTTTTTGTATTGTTGGATAGTGAGTCCTCCTTTGTAAATGAGTAGTGAGCTCTAGGTAGTGTGCTTGAATTCATGTGCATTCCCCTTATTATTTCTCTTTATACTTTTAACAGAGTATAATCTTGTGGACTAACATTTACTATGGTTTTTCCCCTAACAAGGTTTCCACATGAAAAATCTTGGTGTTATTTGTCTCTTTGATGTGTTAATTGCTTGTGGTTATTTATTCATCAGATCTGAGATTAAAGTTAAGATAAGTTAGAAAAGTTGTTTTTATCACAACTAATTCAGCCCCCCTCTCAGTTGTGTGTCCTTGTTTTTCCAATAGTTGGTATTGGAGCAAGTTCCTCTGAAGAAGTCTAAAAGCTTGAGGTGATCCGAGTTGGAAAAAACATTCAAGAAGGACAGTCCTAGATTTGATGGCACTAACTATTTAATGTGGAATGTCAAGATGCAATGTCACTTAAAGTGTATTGGTGAAGCTTTCTGGAAGATTACAATAGATCCATATACTATTCCTCAGAATGGTCCCTCCACTGCTAATGAGATCAAAGATGCTGAAAATAATGTTAGGGCTATTGAAGCCTTGGTGAGTGCTTTGACAGATTTAGAGATGGCTAATGTGTTAGGTCTGGAGACAACTCATGAGATTTGGAAGAAACTAGAAACTTTGTATGAAGGTGATGCACAAGTGAAGATGGCTAGGCTATAGAGCTTGAAAGGAAAGTATGAGAATTTGAAGATGGGCGAAGATGAAAATATCACTTCTTTTATGCAGAGAGTAAATAAAATTGTGATGGGTATTAAAGGTGTTGGTGGTTCTGTGGATGAGGATGAAATTGTGGCTAAAGTACTCAGATCCTTTCCTCCCTCCTACAAGATGAAGGTTCATGCTATTGAAGAGTTCAGATTAGTAAACAAGATAACAAGAGACACGTTGATCAGGAAGCTTGTTGCTTTTGAAATAAGTGAATTTGGTGAATCCACACCAAATATTGAGTTTGCATTTAAGGCCATTGTATCCAAAAGTAACAGGAAAAGATATAATATGGGAGAGAGTTCCAAAAATATATCCAAGTATGATGAAGAACTGAAATAGCTTGAAGATAAAGAAAGAGAGGTAGAAGAACTGGAAGCACTGATTTCTAAGCAAGAATGCAGAGGAAAAGGTAAGTATGAAGATGTATTTCCTATTAAATATTTTTCATGTAGTAAAATAGGTCATTTTGCATCAAGATGTCCTGAAAGAGTTCCTAGGTCTAAGCCTAAGAAGTCTAGATTCCAAAAGAGATGCTACTTTGTTGAAGAAGCAGTGACTAATGATGAGTTTGATAAAGATAATAGAAAAGAAGATGAATGGGCTTTCATTGCTACCATTGAAGATAATCATGTGGCTACTGAATCTACTAAAGATGAAAAATCTCTTGCAGCTCAAGTTGAAGAAAAGGATGAGTGGGTAATTGATAGTGGATGCTCACATCATATGAGCAGTGATAAAAGAAAATTTGTAAGTCTAGAAAAGTATGATGGTGGGGTTGGAAGATTTGAAGATAACAATGTTGGTGTGATTTGTGGTAGAGGATATGTTTTTCTTGGTGGTAAGGATAACATTAATGATGTTCTCTATGTTGAAGGCCTAAAGCACAACTTGTTGAGTGTTGGACAAATGGTTCACAAAGGATATGATCTTTAGTTCAAATATGGAAGATGCAAGATACGTGGAAGTTTTGGGGATATGATTTCTATAGGAAAACAAACAAAATCCTGTCAAGATGAACACTGGTTGGAAGCTATGAAGGAAGAGATGACACAGATTAAAAAGAATGACACATGTGGTTATTGGTTCCGAGGCCTAAAGACAAAAATGTGATTGGTACTAAATGGGTGTTTAGAAAAAATTTGAATGAAGAAGGTGAAGTGGTCTGGAATAAAGCAAGACTGGTATGTAAAGGGTATTCTCAAATGGAAGGTATTGATTTTGAAGAAACCTTTTCCCCCTTCGCTAGGATTGAAGTTGTTAGACTATTTCTTGCTTATGTTGCACACAAGAACTATAAAGTCTATAAAATGGATGTGAAGTTTGTATTTCTGAATGGAGAACTAGAAGAAGAAGTGTACATTAAACAACCAGATGGATTTCAGCTAATAGACAAAGAAGATATGGTCTACAAATTGAAGAAAGCTTTGTATGGACTTAAGCAAGCCCCCAAAGCCTACTATGCTAGATTGGACAAATACCTACTGAAGCTTGGATTCAATAAAGGTACTCCTGATAGCAACTTATATTTCAAATTGGATCATGATAAAGAGTTAATTATAGAAGTTTTTGTTGATGACATCATTTTTTGAGGAGATGATAATCTATGCATGAAGTTTGCAGATGAGATGAAAAATGAATTTGAGATGAGTATGATTGGAGAGATGAAGTTCTTTCTGGGATTGCAAGTTACTCAATTAGACAAGGGTATTTTCATATCTTAGTCCAAATATGTGAAAGAACTACTAAAGAAGTTTGGAATGATGACTCCAAACCTGTTGGTACCCACATGGTGATCGGATGTAAGTTGAAATAGAATGATGACTCTCCTAAGGAAAATAAAACTAGATATAGGTCAATGATTGGTGGATTGCTTTACTTGACTCAAACTAGACCATACATTATGAATGTTGTATGTATGGTTGCTAGATTTCAAATGGATCCCAAAGAATCACATGTAATTGTTGTGAAGAGAATTTTTATGTATCTTAAAGGAATAGTTGACTTTGAACTTTGGTATCCAAAGGATGATGATCTCACTTTGTGTGCATATACTAATGTGGATTGGGCTGGTGATGTAGATGATAGAAAAAGTACTAGTGGTGGTGCTTTCTTCCTAGGGAAGAAATTGGTGTCCTGGTTGAGCAAAAAGAAAAACTCAATTTCTCTATCTATTGATGAAGCAAAATACATTGTTGTTGCCAATAATTGTACTCAAGTGATATGGATGAAATGGATGCTGAGAGATATTAGGGTGGTATATGAAGAACCTATTTCCATATACTATGACAATTAAAGTGCAATAAATATCTCAAGGAATCTGGTGCTGCATTCTAAGACTAAACATATATCAATCAAGTTTCATTTCTTGAGGGAGAAAGTGAATGAGAAAGAAGTCCAACTGGAGTATGTGCCTACCAAAGAAAAGATTGCATATATCTTTACTAAACCATTTCCAAAGGATACTTTTGAGTATCTCAGAGGAATGCTAGGGGTAATCACCCCTCCTGATAAGAACTAAAAGATGCATTTGCTTGCATCAATCCATGAACCTCATTGCTATATTCCGATCTGGATTGATGTTTCCATGGCTGCTACTCAGGGGGAGTAGTCAGATGTGTAAATATGTGGTTTATAGCTTGCATATGGGAAGGTCATTGTTAAATTTTCCATTGATGTCAAAGGGGGAGAAGTGTAATGTGAAAAATCCTTTCAAGAGGAGAAGTGCAAAAGAAATCAATGTGTTGGGTTGATGATATTTTTCACATCATGTATTGCCATCAATGCCAAAGGGGGATATTGTTGGAGATTGTGGATATGGTTGTTGATATGTCATTGTGATTGATGTCAACACTATTAGCATTTAGTGTACTAGAGGTTATATATTTCGAGGATATTTGTAAAATTGTAAAAGGAAGTGTTCTAAGTTCCTAGTGGAACTGTGTAGGTCATGAAGGTGCTTTGTTCTATATGCTGATGATTAGATAATGTGGATTAAAGGGTTTATTGCTGAATGTTTCTAGATCATCTACCAGAAGTTTCAGAGGTCCGCGTCAAGTTTTGAGTGTGTTGTGGTTTGATAGTGTTTATGTGGTTTTTATCAGTGTTCCTAAATGAAGATTGTGTGATTCTGGTAATCTTAGTTGTTTCAGATGCTTCTCTATTATTTCTTGGTGTTTTCTGATGTCTCTAGATCATTCTCTATCTTTGTGGTATGTCCACACTACTCGAAGAGCTTGTGGTTGAAGATATTTTCTTGTGCATGTTTGGTTTTTCATGTTCTTGGCTGACATGTTGGTGGTAACATGTTGTGGATCTTCGTGGCAAAATTAATTAAAGTATTTTTGTGTTGAAGATATTAATTTGTGTCTCCACTATATTGTGGCTGACCTTGGTGGTTTTGCATTGGACATTTGTTTGTCAATTTGGGCCGACATTGAAAATATGTCTCATTGTCTGGCCGAGTAAGATGTGATGAAATCCCATGAAGCAGATATATAAGAGTGATTGGTTGAGAAAATTTAGTGCACACATAAGTGTGAATGTATGCCAAAGAAAGTGTAAATGTGCGAATAGTGTTTCTATCATTCGATTACTGAGTAGAGAGTGAAGAATATTGAGGAAAGTGTGAAGAAGGTTTTTTGAGCTTAATTGGAACTGTAATCAAGCTTGTCTAGAAGCTATTCTTTTAGTTGATACTCTATGGATCTAATCCATATTTCTATATTGTTGGACAGTGAGTCCTCCTTTGTAATTGAGCAGTGATCTCTAGGTAGTGTGCCTGAATGCATGTGCACTCCCCTTATTATTTCTCTTTATAATTTTAATAGAGTATAATCTTGTGGACTAACATCCATCATGGTTTTTCCCCTAACAGGGTTTCCACATAAAAAATATTGGTGCTATTTGTCTCTCTGATGTGTTAATTGCTTGTGGTTATTTATTCATCAGATCTAAGACTAAAATTAAGATAAATTAGAAAAGTTATAGTTTCTGTCACAATTGATTCATCCCCCCTCTCAGTTGTGTGTCCTTGTTTCACCAACATATCTTTTCCATTGATGTCAAAGGAGGAGAAGAGTCATGTGAAAAAAATTGTGGGGAGAAGAGTTGAGGAGAAGAGGAAAGTTCTAAGAGAGAAAGTTGGGTTGATAGTGTTTTTAACATCATTTGTTGCCATCAATGCCAAAGGGGGAGATTGTTGGATGCTGCTGATATGTGGTTGTCATTGATGTCTATTGGAGATGTATATGTTGAGGATATTGAGAAACTTGTAATAAAGATAGTTGTAAGTTGTCGGTGGTGAAGTGAAGTTCATCATGTTGGCTAACTCATTATGTTGATGATCAAGGATTTTGGATTAAAGGGTTTCTTGCTAAGTATATCTAGTTTATCCACGTTGAGTTTCAAAGGTTTGCATAAAGATTTGATCGAGTTATGAGTTTCGGTGTTCTGACAATTTTTTTGTTGCTTCAGTTGGTGTTCCTAAATGAAGATCATATGATTCTGGTAACCTAAGTTCTTGTAGATCCTTCTGTACTATTTCATGATGCTCATGGATGTTTCTAGTTTGTATTCTATCTCTTATGTACATCTGCATTGGTTGGTCTACTCGCGATTGGAGATTCTCTCTTGTGTGTTCATGTTTTTCATGTTCTTGGCCGACTGTGTTATTGTAGCGTGTTGTGGATCTTTGAGGAATAATTATTGAAGGTGTTTCAAATTCAAGGAAGTTGTTTTGGGTCATCACTATGTTGTGGCCAACTTTGGTTGATTCGCATTGCAAATTGTTTATTGTTTTGGGCTGACAATTTGTATTCATTTTATATTTTATTTGGAGCCAAAATGGAGATGATGTTATTTCTTGCCACATATATATAGGAGCAATTTTTTTATCATTTGAATGTGTTAGAGAGTGAAGTGTGTGTCCTGTGTGCAAATAAAGTTCTAATCATTTAGAGGTAGAAGTGAAGTGTGATGTGTGAAGAGATTTTTTGTGCTTAACCGAAACTATAATCAGGGATGAGAAGATGTTATTTTCTTAGCTCAATCATGCAGATCTAATTTGAATCTTTCTATAAGATAGTGTGTCTTCCCTAGTCAGTAAGCCTTGTTATAATTGAGCAGTGAGCTCTAAGCAGTGTGTCTGAATGCATGTGCATTCCTCATTTATCTTTCTTATACTTTTAACAGGGTATAATCTTGTGGATTGATCTCCACCATGGTTTTTCCCCTAACATGGTTTCCACGTAAAAATCTTGGTGTTATGTGTGTTTCTGATGTGGTGATGATTTATGCTTTCATGGTTATTTATTAGATCTGAGAATAAAGTTAATAAGTTTGATAATTTGTTTAATTTATATGACAACTGATTCGTCCCCCTCTCAGTTTCCTGCCCTTGTGTTTCCAACAGAAGCAAGTTTCTCATCTCACTAAAGTGGGGGCTAAATGTGGCAATGGAAAAAGTATCCCTTTCCTTACTTAATTTGGGAATAATTAACATTAAAATGGACCTAATGTTGCCTTGATTTAGTGTTGTAATGTGTTTGACACATTCACATTAGATCTTGGGCCCTTGTGAACTAAATGGACTTAATTGTACCTTATTTTAAGATGTAAAGTTTTTTTCCACACTTTCACACTTTTCTAGGGCTATCATCATTAATTTCTTTATGCCTTATTTGTCCTTATTTTGCATCGACAAGCCTCATTTAATGTATCTTTCCAAGGATAATCCTGACATAAATCAACATTCAATCATAATTCATGTATTTTTAGGTTGTGTTGCCTAGATTTAGTGATTTCGGACTCATACACCACCTTGGGTGTATGTTAAATTTTTGATCTACATTTCATGACATCATTCAAGGTATCATTGTTCATGTTTCATATTTCATATTTCATGTTGATGTTGGATTGTTTCATCATTTGTTTTAATTACCTAAATGAGGTTTGACCATGACAAACCCCCATTACTTGACAATCAACAATTTTTTCTTCTCTTTGATGTGTGATTGCAGATTTATGTGTCTCAGAGCTTGAAGATCCTATGAAGATTAGGTTGCAAGGTTGAATAAAGTCATCAAGTTATAACAAGGTTGTCATCTTCACTAAAAGGCCACCTACAGGTTGCAAATTAGGGTTTCAGACCTAGAAACAAAGTGTGATAGAAATAATAGAGTTAGGAGAGTAGATTTAGGTCTTAACCCTTTGAAAAAGCATACTAGGACTAATACACCACCTTGGGCATATGAGTCCTAGTAGTGCCATTTTTTGGGTTTCAGGAGATTCAAATTAAGCACTGTCAAATTCTAATTCTGGCACAAAGTACCCAATCTGGGAATAAATCGCCCAAAATGGAGTATGAGTCCCAATGGGAACCAAACAACAATTTTTTAGCATTTTGGATAATTTTTTGACCTCATCACTCTTCCAGGTGCACCTCTGTTCATTTCCAATTTTATGTCATGTATTTTAGTTTCATTTCTTCGTTCATTTGGTTAGGTTTTGCATGTTACTTTGCACCTTGCATTCATTTCTTGTATTTCCAAGCCCTAGCTTGGTGGTGAACCCCTCATTTAGTCTATAATCCTACCAAAGGACACCCCTATTGCATATCTCTCTCCTTCATTTCATCCCTAGCTTGAGATCTCGAGGGGTATCTTTGAATGTTATGTTAGTGACATAGGAGGATTCTCATATCCCCTTATGTGTTCCATCTTCCAAAAAGGTAGAACACTATTTCCTCCATTACACCCTCAAATAATAAGTGCTAGTTAAAAAGTTTAGCCAATAGGACCTAGCAAATATATGAAACATTTGAAAGCTACCTTGTACCCATAAATTTTTTGAAGACCTATTTGAAATTTGGAGCATTGAGTATCAACTAATATTGTAGTTGCTAGGAATTTATTTTCTATATGTATTATTATCTCACAACAAACAAAATTTGACTATTTATAAACTACATCTAGATATGTTGTGGTCTTAGATGAAATATCCAAAGATACTAAAGCTCTGAGAATATTCTAAACTATATGATACATTGTGCAAGCATATGTGGTAGAGAAGGGATCAATTAGATATCCAAAAGAAAGGATTTGTTAGCACCATATCACTATTGCATAATGTGAAACATAATATAGTATTAGAGTTGAAATTGAAAGCTCCTTGTATAAATGAACTTCCCTATTCACACTCATGAAATGTATAAGAAGATTTGTTAATGTAGTGGCCAATACAAGTAGATAAAATACACCATGAAACATTCACAAATGACACACAATATTTGAAGTTGTATGCCCAAAAGTGCACCACATAAATTTGTTTGCTGCAAAAAAAATCCTTCCTACACAAATCTCTATCTCCCAAACTATCCAATTGCATATTGCATTCATTGAGTGGTTTATTTATATGTTATGATTAGTGTGTAAATGATATATTTTAGTGTAAAAGAGTAAATTCCTTGACCTATACTTAATTTTAACTTCTTATATCCTTAAGAACTATTTTTTATTCTCAAATTATCCAACTATTATTATGAGTCAAATATCTAGGGACAAAAGTGACCTAGTTTAGTTCTTGAGGTGCAAAATTAATCAACTTCAATTCCATGGGTACAAAATTGATCACGTTTAATTATGTGAGTATTACACTTGTGAATTTAAATTTAAATTTAGGTAAGTTAATCTCCCTCCAACTAGCAATTATAATCCAAATTGGGTGCAAATGTTTTTACTTGTGGGCTATGCTATGCCCTTAATCTTATATGAGCTTAGGGTTATAATTGGTCAAATTTTGGCTACCTTATCTCCTAATTAAGTAATGAAATCATTATTTTTGTAATATATATATATATATATATATATAGTTAGGTCATCATAGGGGTTATAAGGAAGTGTAGTGTAGAAAAATGTATCCCTTTACAATTTTACACTTTGTTTGGGCCCTCCTAATTAAAGTGGACTTAAGAGTGCCTTAATTTAGTGTTGAGAAATATATCTCTTTACATTTTCACACTTGTTTGGGCCCTCTTAATTAAAATTGAGGTTAATAAGGCCTTAATAAGCCCTATTATTCATTTATAAGCCTAATAAATTACATTTTCCGAAGGGGAAACCTGACAACAATTAATGCCAATACATAACACTTTACCTTGAGCAATGTTTGTTCAAGGAATATGGACCTGGGACGGTTTGAATCTAAATTTCAAATAAGATTTTGGTAGAGTATTTTAAGGTCCCTAAATCCATATTCCAATGTCAGATTGTAATATTTGAATTTCAAGAAATTAAGGATACAAACCTATAAATACAAGGTTATTTCATCAAATCAACATCAAAGAAGCTAGAGTTTATATGCAAGAATTCCTAGAGAAAAGATAATGATTAAGAGCATTTAAGAGTGGAATTATCAGAGATTTATTGTAGCAATCAAGATACAATCATCATGTCAAAGTCTTCTTGTATCATGCATGTTTTTGGAGCTAACATTGTGATGTAGGTTTCAAGATCAAGTTCAAGCATTCAAAGCATTATCTCAAGTGGGTAAAAGTACAAAGCTGTGTCATAGTTTTATAAAGGAACTGACCAACATTGACCTAAATTTTAAAGTTGAATCACTAGAAAGTGACATATATGTTTTGAATTTCGAAATCATGTAAACTAATAATTTACTGTTTATTTTTTAGTTTATTTTATGTTTGTATTTATTTGATAAAATTTAAAAATTATTTGAATTTAGTTTTTTATAAATTAACACTATAATTTAGTTGTTGATAAAATGTTGAAAAAATGACGTTACATGAGACGTCAAGCTTTATATAGTAAATTTTCTTTTTCTTTTCTTTGAATTTTTTTGTGTATATTTATAACTTGAAACTTTAGGGCATGGATAATTTTTTTTGCAACTTTAATAAATATATATTTGGGTATGTGCAGAATCATGATGGGCCAAAAAGTGGCAATATGATGGGTATGTGGTTGATGACTTTTTTTTACCCAAAATTGATGAAACGAAAAGGGTTTTTAAAGGAGACTCTCAGATTTCCACCAATATGAATTATTCTTTACTTTGAATTTAATAAGTAATTATTATTCAATTTCTATTTGAATTATGACTAAAGTCCTAATTGATAGGTTGATTGAAAAACATATATAGCTTTGAAATAGTATCACATTTTTTGAATCCAAAACATGCATCACATTCTATGTTTCACATACTGTAGGATTAAAAAAATAAAAAATGAATTTCATGAATTTTTGACCAAGTTAAGGTGGTCAGGCATACAAGTTTTTATATTTTTTAAATTTGTAATAAAAAATTCATAATTAATTATTTACTTGGAAAAAAATTACAAAAAAATATGCATCACACTGGTACATGATTCCTATGCTTATATCTAAAATATTATAAAAAAATATTATCATTTTATTGTGGTTAGGGTGGTTAGACAAATATCCACTTCTTATTTTTTCCCTGAAATTTAAGTACTACTGCATTGAAATTTTAAATTTTCACCAAAAATATATATTTTTTTAAACAAACCTAGTAGTTTAGAAACTACATTCAATTTGCTATAGATTCTATTCTTACATATTTTTGAAATAAGATAGATTATAACTTATTCAAATTTTTACATCAAGTTGCCTAACTCTGGTTTTTTTGAATTTTTTGTCACTTAAGGGCCTGTTTTTTCCATGATGATCCCGCACATACCCATTTTTAAATAAATATTTAAATGTGTCTGTATTAAAACATGACTATTTCCACTCAATGTCAACTTTTATAATAAATATTTATCTAAAATAGAAAAAAAATTATACTATCTTAATCTAGATTGTTTTATCTAGAGCATCACTTTTTAAATTTTTTTTTAATAAGTTTTAGTATTTTTCTTGACATGGTAATCAACCTAATATTTTTGTGTTGATAACCTACTTTTAGTAAAAAACTAAAAATAAAATATAAATAATAGTTGAACTATTAAAATAAAAATATATTTGAAAAGTACACTTATGGATCTACAAAAGGGTATTTTTTACATTTAAAAAAAATGTTATTTATATGAGTATGATTTGTTGAAACATTGATTTTTCAAATAATTTCATTTTTTTAGTAAATTGGCCTCAAATTGGTGCTACATATGCATTTAGCAAACAATTTTAGTTGGAAAAGTCATGGACATACTTAACTTATCTAGAATGAATCTTACTAGATCATATGTTTGACCAAAATTTACTTTTAGTTATAAATACTAAAATTCACCTGTGCTAGTAAGTTGGCCCAAAGTGTGACACAAATTTGTACTTTTACCCAAGCATCAAAATCCACATCCATTGAATCCATTTCATGCAAGTTTCAAACCTTATAAGATCTCCATTACCAAGGTTTTATACAAGGGTTTACTGAATGGTAACAACATTGTTCATTGTTCATTCCCTCTTTCATGATTTATTTAATTTCAAGGTTTGATTACCAAAATGGGGTTTGACCAAGGAAAAACCCCATTCACAAAAAAATAAATAATTTTTCCCTCTTGTGTTTGTGTTGGGGATTTAGGTTAAAAAAGAATTCAATACCTCTTAAAGTGCAATATTGGAAAAGTTGTCAAACTTGAAAAAGTTGTCAAATAACATAATCTAACCTACAAATCTGATTTCTGACTTTTTTGACACTAAAACTTGGGAAAATCAAAAGCTACAGATCAACATCAGAGGCTCCTGAAAGCTACTAAAAAACTCTGAGAAAATACACATTCACCCATGGGAAAATGAGTCCCAAACAACCTCTTGAAAGTGAATTTTGGTGACTAGTAAACATCATTCTACCTTTCTCAGATCTACAATTAGTTTTATGTTCCTGCTAATATTCAGCTTTATATTGTTGTTTCAAGTTTGAGTTTGCATAATTAGGTTGATTTTCTATTTTTAGTTTTGTTGTTTCCTAAATCTACAATCAACTTGAATCCTAAAGGGGTGTCAGGCCTAATGGTCATATTCAAGGAGAGATTTGGCCAACGAATGTGAGATTGATATAAAATATGTCTTCCCTACACTTCAGGCTCTATGAAACCTGGGAGGTTGATCCCAACAGTGTACCTATAGATACTTGTGTGCCAAAGTATCCAGAACACTGCAAATAGAGAATTCTCCTTTAATTTTTTAATAGACACAATACCCTAAAGATTTGTCCAACCTTCATGGTAATGCCTAATTTAAACATGATAAATACTATATATTAAGATTAACACATAATTACACCGAGATAGAAAATTAATGTTGATTTAATTTTTAGATGCCACAAAAGATCTCAGGAGACCGCAACATTAAAAGACCAGTGCTATATCCCAGGGTGGAGTCACTTAAACCATGTAATTTAAAGCACATCACAACATTTACTCTGTCATAACTATGCCTACCAAATGATGCTTTACACCACTGATACCAAAAATTTAACTAGTCATGCTTAGTAATCCTAGCACACAACTACATGAACCTTTATTTATGTTAATACAGTTTAACTCATTCTTTGAATGAGAGTAATAACACTAAATAAATATTCAAGGAAGAAAATGAAGATGAACACCAACAATCCTTGATTACTTATATTCAAAATCTATGCAATGTGCATAATGGAGAAAACCAACGCAGAATATCTTGTCATTTACATACCAAATACAATAGTGTAATGATTAAATTATCCATTACATGACTCAAAGTATTCCAAAACCTAAAACAAACTCCTATTCATTTTAGACTTGTCATAAAATTTCTCTCTATGAGACTAGACTGTGTGTCACCTCTCTTGCAAATGAAACAAAAATTACACTTAAGGAAAATGAAGAAACCCAAAACAGAAATCCACCTTGACATCTAGCACAAGGTGAGACTTTAGATCAATAATTTCCTCTCCTTTGAAGAATTCCTCCTCTATTCTTTATTTCCCGCCTCTTTCTTATTTATTTCATCCTACAACTAAAAATTTGTTTTATTTCACAAAATCCTTCACTCTTTCTTATCAGGCTATAGAAAGCCCCTTTTACCCATACATTCCACTTTACTCGCATCCTTTCCATCAAAATCCCTTAAAAATTTTCCATGGTCCCACCATCGCTTTATACCAATCACTGCTCGGTCATCATCGTGCATCACTGATGTGATGAGAAAAGGAAGATAGTCAATAGCAATGGGAAATAAAATAACACATTATTTCTCCATCACTAAAATTCTAAAGAGAAGAGATTGAAAACAGTGATGGGTGATGAAAATAGTATGCCATCACCGATTACTAAAATTGAATGGGAAAAACAAGGCCCTTTAGTGATGGGTGATGGGAAGAAAAAAGGAACTCCAAAATTCATCTCTAGATTCACTGTTCATTTAACATTTCCCTCAAAAGTATACTCTTGATTCTTCCCTAGTGCGGCACGCCTCCATACTTCTCCAAAAGAATTTGTTTAATCTTATCAATTACATGCCCATTCCACCGTGGCCTTCCTAGAACTCGGTAGCGAAAGTATATAAATTTAATTACAATGATGTCTTCCTTATGAGACAAGTAATTGGTGGAATTTTTAAAATACCAAAATCCCACTCCAAAATAGGAACCAAAGGTGCATAATGCACTTGGATCCATGTTGCAAAGTTGATTAAGATCTCTAATGGATTATGTTATTCTTGATAGAGGAATTGCAATGGAAGTATGATAATAGAATTTTCCCTTCACTCTCGTGTTCTGGGCACAAATAGTGTCATTTATTTTTAATTCCTTTCCCTTCCACGGACACATATTGTTCTCCTCATTGTGGGGATCAATCTGGTAACCTAAGGAACTATGCAAAAAGTGATTATAGGCCACCACAAGGAAGCCTCTGAAATTTTTCACAATCATACTCTATTATACTATTGCTTGTTTCACTTATGCGATCCCTTTCAAAAAATTAAAGGCCACCCTCTGTTAGATAAATATCATTAAATAAGAAATGAGATGAATTAGTCACTACATCTGCATCTTTACTTGCCAATAAAGGGTTCTTGTTGATTGATTTCAAATCATTGCAGCAACTAATATTTGTAATTTTGAGAGTTCCATCAAGTTTTTCTCTCAAAAGTGTTGTTTTAACTTGACCCCCATCCTCAAGTATAAGGAAATATAAATATTCTCACATTGAGTTGATTCACCTAAGGGTTGTTAGTCAATTCTTTGTTGGGATATCATTTCCTAATGAAATAAAGGAAACTAGGTCCCTCACCCCACATATTTTGATCCCATATTTATCCAACCTATTTTTATTTGTTTTAGTAAGTATCTAAGATATCCTAGATGGAAACCATGACATAGTTAGGTATATAAGAGCAAGTGGTAAGTTTATTGTTACCATATTGTAAAGTGTGAACTCTTATTAGATATATTTTGAGGTTTTATGCTTGAAGTATCCTATAATTATTTATTATAATAAACAACTTGAAAAATATTTTAAATTATATTCTATTGGATATTGTGGTGTGTTGCTGATATATGGTTGTCATTGATGTCAACACTATTAGCATTGTTGCACTAGAAGTTGTATATGTCAAGGATATTAAGAAAATTGTAATAAGAAGTGTTGCAGGTTGTTAGTGGTGAAGTGAGGTTTTTTCTATTGGTGAGTTTAGTTCATTGGTGTTCAGAGGTTGTGGACTAAAGGGTTTCTTGTTGAGTATATCTAGTTTATCCATGTCAAGTTTCAAAGGTCCATGTGAATATTTGATCGAGTTATGAAGATTTGTAATCTAACAGTTTTTCTATTACTTCAGTTTGTGTTCTTGAATGAAGATCATGTGAATTTAGTTAGTTCAGTTGTTGCAAATGCGTCTCTAGTGTTTCATGGTGCTTGTGGATGTTTCTAGTTTTTGCTCTATTTGTGTTGCACATCCACATTGATCATTGTGCTCGCGATCTGAGATTTTCTCTTGCGTGTTCATGTTTTTTATGTTCTTGTCCGACAAGGTGTTGAAGCATGTTGTGGATCTTCAAGTGTAATTAAATGAAGTGGTTCATGTTTGAGGATGTTGTTTTCAGTCTTCACTATGTTGTGGTCGACCTTGGTTGATTTGCATGAATAATATTTATTGATTTGATCCATCTGTTTATATATTTTTTTGCTACTTTGTTGAAGCCGACTTATAGTGATGTAATTTCTTGTTGTAGATATATAAGAGTGATTTTTTTATCATTTGGAAGTGTGCAAGTGTGAAGTGTGGAATTACTATGAGTGAAAATTTTGTAGATCATTCGAAGGCAGAATAGAGAGTGAAGAAGAGTGAAGAAGTGTTCATGTGCTTAAGTAGAACTATAACCAGGAATTAGTAGATGCTATTTTCTCAATTCAAATTCTGATGGATTTAATCAGAACCTTTCTATAAGACAGCATGTCTTCCTTTTTAATTGAGCAATGATGCCTAGGCAGTGAGCCTAAATGCATGTGCATTCCCCATTCATATTTCTTATACTTTTAACAGGGTATAATCTTGTGGACTAACCTCCACCGTGGTTTCTCCCCTAACAGGGTTTCCACGTAAGAAACTTGGTGTTATGTGTGTTTTTGATCTGCTATTCATTTATGCTTTGATCTATTATGTGGGTTTCCTTCAATAATTGAATAATTTTAGTTATTCAATTATGTTTGATCATATTCCTCTATTAATTAAATATTTTTTAATAATTATTTAATTAATTCACTTTCTAATCTTTATTATATCCCAATCGATTAAATAAACTAATTATGTCACTAATTTATCCCTCTTCTTCAATAGTTAAATAAATTATTATTTATTTAATTATTTTGTCACCTTTCATCTATAGTTAAATAATTATCATTAATTATTTATCTATTCATGGTCCTTTAATTCTTCTATAGTTAAATAATTATTAAAATTATTTAACTATCCCATGCCACCTCCCCTATTAAATAATTAATCTAAATTAATTATTTAAGGACTAATTTTTATCTCTCCATTTAATTAAATTGGTAAATTTAATTAAATGCTCCTCTTTTCATTTTCTCCAAATAAATAATTTGAATAAATTATTTATTTTCCACTTGTCCATTTCCTCCACTCTCTCCATTATTGAATAAATAATTTAAAAGAAATTATTTATGCACCACTTGGTCAAAGATGCTCTATCATAATCTTCTACCATAACATTCATTTCTGTCATAGCCTACATGTCTTACATGTCTGTCATAGCTACCAGGCGTCATAGCCATCGACGTCATAGCTTTTCCATGCATGGCATATTTTTGGTGCATCAATTCTGGACCATTGATCTTGGCATCTTTTCTGAGACTTAATCTCAATCATCCATTTCGTAACCTCCCTCTCATATATTCCCATTCATTGATCTTGGAATATTTCTAGACAATTAATCTCAACCGTCAATTCGAAAGGTTGTCTATAAAAGCAACCTTCCTTCTCCATTTTCATTTTAACAACTAATTGTCTCCAACTTTCTTGCTACCATTTGCAAGTTTTGCACAAGTATTTCAAAAAATCTGAGGGCAAAGTTGCATAACAAGAAGGAGAGAAAGAGAAGGAATCGACTACAATATGGGGAGTGCTTTATTTTGTTTGCTTTCATTTTGATATCTCCTTTTTGTTTGTATTCTCTTGTTGATGTGGTTTAATAGCTTAGTAGTGTTGGTTGTCACTTTATCTATACTATTTTATTTTTAACCCTAGGTTTTCATCTTTGCATACTTTGGATTAGGTTAACCTCATCACAATTTGCAAAATCATTGCTTTCGAAACTAGGTTATCTTGGACTTAGTCATCATTCCTATTTTCAGTCATTGTCCCTTTTGTGAGAATTTCCAACTCAACAGTCTAGTTAGGAAAATTCACTAGTCATCTTGACCTTGTCACTTTGCCATTTTCAACAAGTCCTTTGGTAACCAAAATTGAAAACAAAGATTAAGCTTAGAGTGCTTAGGTACTCCTTTCTCCAAATTGCATTCATTTTAGTTCATACCTTGTATACTTTATTCCTAAAAATCCAAAAATACTGTGCATCCTAGTCATCATTTTGAACCTAAAACTTACATTAGTTACCTCTTTATTCAATTTCATCACCTTAGTCCTCATTTTCACCTTGACCTTGCAATTTTCCTAGTCCACATTGTCATTTTCCTAATCAACATTGTCATCCAAGTCAACATTGTCATCCTAGTCACCTTGGCTTTTGGCATACTTGCATTATCATCTCTTTGCATTGTCATCCTAGTCACCTTGGATTTTGGCATACTTGCATTATCATCTCTTTGCATTGTCATCCATTATCACACAAAAAGAAAAAAACATAGACTAGTGTCATACTTGCATTGTCATCATCTTCATTTGAGCAATTTCCTTGATGGTGGAAACAAGACTTCAAAGAAAGAAAAGACAAATGGAAAACTTTGGACAAGACTTTGACAACAACACCAACACCAACACCAATCCCAATGATTGGATTTATGACGACCCATTTGGAAATTTGAACATACAATCATCCATGAGTATGTCAACTTCCTTTCAAAATCCACTTTTTGAACAATTCATTCAGAGAGACCAAAATGGACAAGTACTAGCTGAGGATTTAGACGTTTCTGCTCAAAACCCTGACATAGCTTCATTTGTAGAAGAATTGGTCTTGAACAATCCCGACAGATACCTTGCTATGCTTTTGGAATAAGGGGAAAAACTACAAAAATGCTTCGACATTAATACCATAAGACCTTCTTCTTCGGACAATGCGACACAAACCCTGATATCTCATCAGAACACAAACAATGCCCCCAATAGCAATAACATTGTGGTCACCACACAAGTTGCTACTAACACCATTAATGTGACATCTAGTGGTACCACAAGTCAAAACACCTCCACCTCAACTAATACAACATCTATTGGAGGAACATCTACTATGTCCATGCCTACAATGTCCACATCATCATCACAAACAATAGGAATAACCATTGGGTCCACATCAATGGGAGAAAATCCCACAAACCCTATGTTGGGATCTTCATCAATGACAATGGGGGCATCTTCATCACATCCTTACGGTGGAATCTCATTTAATCCCTTTGGAGGAAACCCATGACGAGTCTTCGTTCAAGGCCCTCAACACAACATTAATACATCATCGCAATTAAATATCCCACATGGACAAGGAAAAAATATGAACATCACACATGGACAAGGAAAAAATATCCACATACCATATGGAAACTCCCAAGGAACAAACACCAACATGCTACATGGACAATTCTTTCAACAAGGACAAGGAACTCAAATGACGCAACAAATGTGTAACTTTGGCAATCAAATGAGTCAAGGATTTCAAATACCTCAATTACAAACAAACATGGTTGGGTCACATATTCCCACGTACTCATCTTGGATTCATACTCAACAACAAATTCCCAATCACAACTGGCAATATCAGCAAACACCTAATCAGAACATACTGTACTTTCAGGCAACCAATGATCCCATTGTACATGCCTTGCTAGCAAGAGTGGATGACCTTCAAAAATAGATGGAAAATATGAAAACCTCCGAAAAAAAGAAACAAATTCCATATGACTTATGTCCATATCCTTTTGTTACAACTTTGTACATGCCACCATTTCCACATGGTTATGTGGCTCCAAACTTCAATAAATACAAGGGTAAAACAAATCCACTTGACCACATCAAAGAGTTTGTAACAAGTTGTGTGGATATTGATCATGAGCACACATATCTAATGCGAATGTTTCCTAAAAGTCTTGTAGGACTAGCCCTAGAATGGTTCTATACACTGCAACCCAAAATACAGTCATGGAAAGAAGTTGCTGAAAAATTCATGAAAAATTACACATACAACATTGACACAAATACCTCCATCATTAACTTATGCCAACTCACACAAGAAGATTCAGGTGAAACATTTTTACCATTATTTCAAAAATGGAGGGGCCTAGAGAGTTGCTATCATATAGACATACCTGAAAAGGGAAAAGTTGACATGTTCACACAAATGTTTTTGGGCCCACTAAAAAATGGCTTGCGTGTTCATTGTTGCATAAATTTTGTAGATCTAGTTGAGCAAGGTGTCCAAGTTGAACAAGTCATAGCCAAAGGAAAACTAAAATATGGTCCTAAAAACACAAACTCAAACCCTCCTCTTGTTGACAAAACTAAATACTGGGTTAAGAACAAACATGTCACCAACAACGGTGTAGTTGATGCTAAGGCTATCAACGCTATGGGTTCTATGATTACTCTAAAAGGGACACAACCACAAAATACATAGATGATGACACAAACCTATGCTGCTAATACTATCTAGACAAATCAAAATAATCAAGGCAATCAAAACAATCAAATTCAAAATCAGCCTAGACAACCCAAACAATTCCCTAGAGGACGTACATACACTCCCTTGGGTGATCCTACTGAAGAAGTTCTCAGGAAATACCTTCAGAATGGTGTCATCACACTTGAGGACCCCAAACCATATGACCCTGGACAGTTTAAACCATCTTGGTGGGATGATAACGCATTTTGTGACTATCACTGAATAAAAGGACACAAAACCTCTTCCTGTAGACAATTGAAAAATATGATACAAGACCTTATTGAAAAGCATATTATTGAAGTTGGTGGACCACAGTTTGCTTCTAATGTGGATCATACAATACACAAGAACCCACTGTAGGATCATGGTTCTAGAAATCCTTCTACATCAAATACAAATAACAATAGTCGAGCCAACTATGCCTGTATTGGATATGACTATTCTGGGGGACCTATCGTTCTTCACATTAGAACAATTGATGAACATGTCTGCACAATCACCATCAAAAGGGCCCCTGAATGCAATATCACCACCTGCGCCAGAAAGATCACCATAGCCAGCCCTCCTCCCCCTAGACAACCAAAGCTAACAATAGTTGGCCCATCCACTTCGCAGTCGCAATCACGTCCACAAAACAAGCAATCCCAACCTAAAGGAAACTTTAATATTATTGACCAACTTGGAAAAACACCAGAAGAAATCTCTATCCTTGAGTTGTTACGCATCTCACCTGCCCATAAGGCCATCCTAGATAAAACATTGCAAGAATCCTCTATTCCCCAAGATATTGATGTCAGCCAATTCAAAGCCATGGTAGGATATCTGATGAATCCCCACCATATCACCTTTTATGACCAAGACTATTCATCATCCAAATCCAACAATAATGATTCCCTTCATATCGATTTTTTTGTTCATAAACATAATGTCACACGAGTCTTAGTAGATGGCAGAGCGGGATTGAATATATGTTCCTTAAAATTGGTCAAGGAACTAGGATTTTATGATGCTTGTGTAGATGCCACAAGAAGCATTGTTATCAAGGCATATGATGATGAATAATGTTCCTCTCGGGGCGTAATTACACTCCCAATTTGAATTGGGTCAGTCATTGTTGACACCACTTTTCAAGTCCTGGATTTGGACCTCCCATACAACATTTTACTTAGTTGACCTTAGATCCACGCATTGAAAGCCGTCCCCTCCACGTATCACCAATGTTTGAAGTTTCCATTTGAAGGCACTAAGATTACTATATATGGAGACCCTGATCCGTTCCAATATTGTACCAACTTATGTGGTGTATTGGAGTGTCAAGTGCCTATCAATAGGGAAGCTTTGACATCTTTGTCTTCCAAATTCATTGACCCATTGGCACTTGTGAATCCTTCCACATCCACATCCATCACCACATCATCTCACTACATTGATCCATCTTCATTGACCAAGTAATACACTCCATTTACCCCGCCATCAAACCCCAAGGTCCAAATTCATGACATGGGATGTGGAGAATATTGTATGGATAATTTACCAGCAAACGACAATGCTAATGCCACTGATAGAGATCAAAATTCCAACTTTGATGTCAAGATAGTTATAGAAGGAACAAAAAAGTATGGTCGTACTTGGATTGAAACCTTTCAGGACCCTGATGACACATTGGCCTTTGCCATATCTACTTCCTCTCAAGCTTTTCATATCTATTATAACCCCTTGTTTGACCAAGAAATTTACGATAACTAACTCTTTGAGCATGACCCCGTTGAGGATATCCAATCATCATCCTTCCATCCCACCTACCCTGGGCTAGGATATGAATCTCCTATTGTCATCTCTACTAAGTCATCTTTCTAATTCATTAAGGATGTGCAAGCATCCTTTGATGTTAATAGTACAAAAAAGGATAGTTCAAAAGATTCCATTAATGGCATCGCCACTCTCATTCATCCACTAAACATTCCTTTCACTTCACCTACTTCCCCCATTTCACACACATCCACTCGCATCATAGACATGGATCAACAAATCATAGCTCAAGAAAAGAATAAAGGAAAAGCTCCAATGAACGAGATATCTTTAAAAGGAGATCAAAAATCAAAAGAAAGAAAAGAAGATCAAGACAAGTCCCATAGCCAAAATAAAAAGCTATCAGACGAAACAAAAAAAAAAATCCAAAAGTGAAAATGAGAAAAGTCTATCTCAAAGTATGCCTCTCCATCAAAAATCACTGGGGGCATCTAACAAGGAAAAAAGCCAAACAAAAGCACCTATTGATCCAAGGTCTATATCCATGTCACTCTCACTCATACCATATACTCTGTTCCATCCATCCATGTTCACATATCCATCATATCCCTCCATTGGTGATGTCTTTCAATGTATCTTTGACAACTCCTTGTACTCTAGCTTGTTGGTTGCCCAAGCTCCTTTTCGGCTGAAGCCTGATGGCCCACATAGTGTGCACATTAGGGATCCTACCATGGCATCTTTCATTCATCACATCTATCATCTTTCATATTTTCCACTCGTACTCCTCATCTCGATCAGGTCCTTTCATCCAACATAGTCATCCACATAATATCGAGGAATTGTCAAGGTAGTCCATGGATCTGGCATTTATCAATTTTATACCTAGCTTCAGAGAGCTAGGGAAAAAGTCTTGGAAAAATACAAAAAAATTGAAAAAACCAAAAAAATCATCACCTTGATGAAAACTTGGCAAACAGGCGTCCTGGTGACACCAAAAAAAAAAAAAAATGATGACAAAAATAAAGAGAAATAATTTGTCCAATAGTGAAAACATGGTAAATAGGCGCTTTGGATAAGTACCATGGTGAAAACTTGGCAAACAGGTGCCATGTGTAGTCAGTCATTGTTGTGCCATCTACTGTCACTCTATCTACCTTTGTCCCTAATAAACATACTCTTTTCTGACATTCATCATAACACTTCACCCGACATCATGATGTAGACACCTAAAAATGACCTAGGCCTGCAAGCTTCATTTTTACCACTTTCATCCTAGCATAATTATGACATTTAATTATGTCCTTGGTCCACATTTGACTATTGATTAAATAATTCATAATTATTTAATTAATTCATGTCCTTTTATTCTTCATGATTATTAGATAAATAAATTTTATTTATTTATTAAATACGTCATTAATTGTTTAAGTCTTCCCTTAATTAAATAAATTTCTTAATTTATTTAATTACCCTTCATCATATATTTCTTCCCAATCATTAAATAAATAAATTTTATTTATTTATTTAATATGTCACTAACTATCATAATTAAATGAATTGATTAATTTATTTAATTAATTAATCTTATCTGCTAAATTAAATAATTATCTTTAATTATTTAATTGTCGAAATTAATATTCCTCTCATTTTAAATAAATAAAATTATTTAAAATGTCATTACAATCTTAACTAACAGTTCACTTTGGTAAATAATTGGAAAATCAATTATTTATTATCTCATAAAATCCATAATTTGAATTAATTTAATTCAAATTGGTAACTAATCTTCCAAAAATCAAGTAAATCGGGCAGATTCTTGATTTTCCAAATTGAATTTTTTAGTTCAACTCTTATCTTTTGGATTTTTCGAATCTCACAAATCAGGCAGTCTTTATCTTCTTGATTTTTGAAAATCTTTATTTTCTAATTAATTTCCTCATTTATTCTCCACCGTCCATCCAATTATCTGAGATATTACTTTGACCGTTCGATTAAGGATTTTTCCCTAACCCTGATTAGGGATTCTCAGATTTAATCTGGACCTCTCGTTCTAGGTCTTTCTTAGAATTCAATCTCATATGTCCTCTCAAAATTGTGTTTTCTATAAAAGATAATTTTTCTCATAATTTCGGGATCCGACAACTTCATTTTTAATATAGGCATTATAGTCATTTGGCATTAGTAGTCATTATTTTCATTTTATCATATTGTCATAGACATAGTTTATAATTTACTTAAATCCTTCAAAGCTTGTTTAGGACAATGGCATAGTCAAATTGCTCACACACTCGATCTAAGGGCAACACAAATCAACAAGTTAGAAGGTGTAATGGATATCAGCCATGGAGATTAAAGACATTGGGTGAGATTGCTCTATTTTTTGTGTTTTCATGTATTTTCCTTTGCACTTCATTATTTTCTTTAGGTTTATGATCTAATTCATTTGATAAACTAATCTAGAAATTTACCCATTGATACACATGATATTTTCATCCATGGCTGACAATGGTTGAAATCAATTCTTGCATACTGTCCACTGTCCATGCTAGTCATGCCTTCTCTTTACATTCCATTTTTCTTGGCTCATTCTCAACTTGACTAGGGGAAATTTTTTATCATGAGACTATAGTGGGTACCGCACATGATCCTAAAAATAAAAAAAAGTCTTGAAAAAAGACCTAAAAATTGAAAAATGTCCTAAAAAAAGACCTATAAATCAAAAAATGTCCTAAAAATAAAAAATGTCCTGAAAAAAGACCTAAAAATAGAAAAATGTCCTGAAAAAAGACCTAAAACTTAAAAAATGTCCTAAAAAAGACCTAAAATAGAAAAATGTCTTGAAAAAAGACCTAAAAATTGAAAAATGTCTAAAAATTGAAAAATTTCCTAAAAAAAGACCTAAAAATTGAAAAATGTCTTGAAGAAAACACAAAAAATTCCAAAAAACAAAGTCATGTTAGTCAAAACAGTCACATCAATTCAAGTCTTGATTAGTCTTTGTCATTGTCAAACTACGTTGTCTCTACGCACTTGCTACATAGGCAAGGCTCATCTTCAAGTCCCTGAGACATTAGGTTAGTCCTATTAGGTTTGTCAAAATAAATCATGACTCAATCTTTGGTCAACAAGACAAAGTCATTGGTCATGTTGAACTACGAGGTCTCTGAGTGTATGATGTAAGCAAGGACATTTTTTGATGAGCACCCAAGGCCACACTAGGTCAGTCCATTAGGGTTCATTACACAATTTTCTCACACACATGAAATAATCTTTAAATTTATCATGATCTTTATCAAAATTCGAACAAACAATCTACCTTCTACAATCTATCAATTAAGCACGACAATCATCTTGGCATATCAAAATCAGTCAAGCTCAGTCAAACTTTGTCAAACTGGTCAAATCTTGCTTACTCTTAGATGTGTCCTTCTGAAGGGTAGCCTGTCATTTAATCATTCCCTAGGATGTGTCCTTCCTAGCATTGTCATGGTCATCTGGAATTTTGAGGATTCTCACAAAATTTGAGATCCATTCCTCTTGATATCGGCATCATTCAGGATGTGTCCTTCCTAAATTCGACAATCTTGACATCGACATCGTTTGGGGTGTGTCCTTCCCAAACTTGACATCAATTTGGCATCTTGACACTAAAATTGTTCAAGATGTGTCCTTCCTGAACTTGACATCAATTCGACATCTTAGCATCGACCTCGTTCGGGATGTGTCCTTCCCGAATTTGGTATCACTCTAGCATCAACATCATTCAAAATGTGTCCTTTTTGAATCTGACATCTCGACATCGTTTAGGATGTGTCCTTCCTAAACTCAACACCAATCTGGCATCTTCATATCGTCAATCCTGGCATTTTGACACCAAGACATTCAACATTCCACCACACTTGAAAAACTTGACAAACTTGACATTTTGACATTCAGACACTTGGAAAGTAGTTGGTATTTAATTTTATGATGTTTGTTTTGTCTTTTGGCAATCATGATGCTAGTTCCTCGAGGATGTCCTAACAATAGGATTTAGAGGAGCAATGACGTTTCATGATTTTTCTTGCCTATCTTTACTATTTGTGGTTGATTATGACAAAAAGATTGGGGCAATCACTCTCTTAGTATGAGTCATGATCATCCTTTTTTGTGGTTGCTTGTCTCACATGATGCTACAACCTTGCACACCTTGTTCTATGTCATATCATGGTGTTTGTTGGCCATTACAATAATCTTCCTAATGATGATAAATATAAACATGTAAGCATGGAAGTTGGTTCCCTTATCATTTCTCGTCTAGATTTCCATCTTCATCCTCCTTTCTCTTCTATGCTAATATCCATCCCCTTCCAAGCTAACATTTCTTCTATCCTTCATCCTTTAGTCTTATCATCCATTTCGAGAGCACACTTGTGAACTCACTTGTCCTCTCGAGGGGGCATACAGAACCCTCCTCGTCATTCTTCTTTCACTGGGGCATATTTTAGAATTAAATTTCTTTGACACAATGCAATGAATTGCATTATTTCAAAGAGGGGAAAAATGTAGACAATGAAAAATGTCCTAAGCTTGCGAGTGTCATTTTTCTTCATCCTCATCCTTCGATAATTGAATAATTTTAGTTATTCAATTATGTTTGATCATATTCCTCTATTAATTAAATAATTTTTAATAATTATTTAATTAATTCACTTTCTAATCTTTATTCTATCCTGATTGATTAAATAAACTAATTGCGTCACTAATTTATCCCTCTTCTTCAATAGTTAAATAAATTATTATTTATTTAATTATTTTGTCACCTTTCATCTATAGTTAAATAATTATCATTAATTATTTATCTATTCATGGTCCTTTAATTCTTCTATAGTTAAATAATTATTTAACTATCCCATGCACCTCCCCTATTAAATAATTAATCTAAATTAATTATTTAAGGTCTAATTTTTATCTCTCCATTTAATTAAATTGATAAATTTAATGAAATGCTCCTCTTTTCATTTTCTCCAAATAAATAATTTGAATAAATAATTTATTTTCCACTTGTCCATTTCCTCCACTCTCTCCATTTTTGAATAAATTATTTAAAATAAATTATTTATGCACCACCTAGTCAAAGATGCTCTATCATAACATTCATTTCTGTCATAGCCTGTATGTCTTGCATGTCTGTCATAGTTGTTAGGCGTCATAGCTTTTCCATGCATGGCATATTTTTGGTGCATCAATTCTGGACCATTGATCTTGGCATCTTTCTGAGACTTAATCTCAATCATCCATTTCGTAACCTCCCTCTCATGCATTCCCATCCATTGATCTTGGAATCTTTCTAGAAGATTAATCTCAGCTATCCATTCAAAAGGTTGTCTATAAAAGCAACCTTCTTTCAACATTTTCATTTTAACAGCTAATTGTCTCCAACTTTCTTGCTACCATTTGCAGGTTTTGCACAAGTATTTCAACAAATTTGAGGGAAAAGTTGCATAAAAAGAACAAGGAGAGCAAGAGAAGGAATCAACTACAATATGGGGAGTGATTTATTTTGTTTGGCTTCATTTTGATATCTCCATTTTGTTTGTATTCTCTTGTTGATGTGGTTTAATAGCTTAGTAGTGTTGGCTATCACTTTATCTATGCTATTTTATTTTTAACCCCATCTTACACTAAGAATAAGGTTTAATAAGTTTGAAATTCGGTGACAACTGATTCACCCCCCCTCTCAGTTGTCTATCCTTGTGTTTCCAACAATTGGTATCAGAGCTAAGTTTGTTGGAAGAAGTTTGATAGCTTGATGTGATTCGGGATGGTGACTTATAAGAAGGATAGTCCTAGATTTGATGGAACAAATCATTCTTTATGGAAGACTCAAATGGAGTGCCATCTGAGATGCATTGGTGAACCCTACTAGAGCATTACAAGTAATAAGTATGTTATTCCACTGAATAGTGTTTATGTTGAGTATTTGGCTAAGGAGGCATTGTTGAGTGCTTTAACTAATATTGAGATGACAAATGTGATGGATCTGAAGACTACTTATGAGATCTAGAAAAATTTGGAGACCTTATATGAAGGTGATGCTAATGAGAAGATTGCTAAGCTACAAATTCTGAAAGGGAAATATGAAAATTTGAAAATGGGTGATGATGAAAATGTTACTACTTTCATGCAAAGAGTGAATGAACTTGTGTGTGGCATCAGATGTGTTGGTGGAAAGATACATGAATCAAAGATTGTTGCTAAAGTGCTTAGATCCTTTCCTGATTCTTACAAAGTTAAAGCTAGTGCTATTGAAGAGCTCTGGACTATGACAACTATTACCAGAGATATGTTGATTGGTAAGCTTATTGCTTTTGAGTTGAGTGAATTTGGTGATGCCCTTCCTAAGGTTGAATCTACATTTAAGGTTACTACTTCTGGAGGAGATAGACATAGATATGATTCAGGTGAAATTTTATCAAGAAAGACATTCAAGTATGAGGATGAAATGAAATAACTTGATGAAGAAGAAAGAGAGCTAGAAGAATTTGAAGCATTGATTGTGAAGAGAGAAGCTAGAGGATAAGGTAAGTATAAGGGAAAGTTTCCTATTAAATGTTTCTCTTACAATAAGATAGGTCATTTTGCATCAAGGTGTCCTGAGAGAGTTTCTAAGCCAAGATATAACAAGCCTAAATTCCAAAAGAAGTGTTACTATGTTGATGATGAAGGTGTGACAGATGATGAATCTGATAAAGGAAATGCAAGTAAAGATGAATTAGTATTTATTGCTATAAAGGAAAATAATCATGTGTCTATTGAATCTACAAATTGTACAAATGTGGAAAAATCCCTAGTTGCTCAAGTTGAAGAGAAAGATGAATGGGTAATTGATAGTGGTTGTTCTCATCATACGACAGGAGATAAAAACAAGTTTGTGAATTTGGAAAAGTATGATGGTGGTGTTGTGAGATTTGGTGATAATACAGCTGGTGTGATCTATGGAAGAGGATGCATTTCTCTTGATGGTAAGTGTAATACTGATGATGTCTTGTATGTTGAAGGTTTGAAGCATAATCTTTTAAGTGTTGGAAAAATGGTTGATAAAGGATACAATCTTCAGTTCATGGATGGTAAGTGAAAAATATTGGGAAATTTTGGAAATGTGATTGCATCAGGTACAAAAAAAAAGGTAATATTTTTCACCTGAGTGTTGCTAGTAAAAGTTGCTTGATTGCTCAAATTGATGAAAGCTGGTTTTGGCATAGGAGAAAGTGTCATGTTAACTTTGATAATATTTTCAAGATACATTCTACAAAGGCTGTGAGAGACCTTCCTAAGTTGATGCAACCTACTAATGCCATATGCAAAAAATGTCAATTGGGGAAACAAACAAGAATTTCATTTTAGATTAAACAACAAAATTCAAATGGATTGTTGGATCTTGTGCATATTGATTTGTGTGGTCCTGCTAGAGTTAGAAGTTTACAAGGTTACATATAATTCATGTTGCTTACTGATGACTATTCAAGGATGATGTGGGATACTTTTTTAAGGGGGAAATCTAAAGCTCTGGAAAAGTTCAAGATTTTTAAAGCTAGAGTTGAGACAGAGATAGGTCTGAAGATTAAATGTCTAAGATTAGATAGAGGTGGTGAATTCACTTCCGGTGATTTTAATTATTTTTATGAAGAGCATGGGATAAAGAGACAATTATCTACACCATGGACCCCTAAAAAAAATGGAGTTGTGGAAAGGAAGAACATAATAATTCTAGATGCTACTAGAACCATGATGTTGGAAGGAAATGTACCTCATATCTACTGGAGAGAAGTTGTGAGTACTGCTATGTGCACACTTAATCAGGTACAAATCAAAGGTGATACTGGTAAGAATCCTTTTGAACAATGGACTGGTCAAAAGCCTACTGTTAGATATTTCAAAATATTTGGAAGCAAATGCTATATCAAAAGAGATGAAGATATAGGAAAGTTTGATGATAGGAGTGATGAAGGAATCTTTTTGGGTTATTCCTCTAATAGCAAGTCCTACCAATGTCATAATAAGAGATTGAAGAAAATGGTTGAAAGTGCAAATGTTAAGGTTGATGAAGACATAGCTACACCATCCAAAATCCGTGGATATGATTCTTGTGATCATAATGATAGTACAAACAAAGGAAAGCAAGTTTAGACTTCAAATCAAGTGCAAATCATTCTAGTGAATCAAGGAGATCAAGAAGAAGGAGAGATTGGTGAAAGAAAAGAAGAGAGATCAGAAGAGCTTGAAGTTAAAGAACATTCTAAGAAGACTCTAAGGTATGTAAGGTTGAATCATTCAAAGAATCAGATCATAGGTGATAAGAAAAAAGGTAGCCAAACTAGGAGAAAATTGCAGAAGAATATTGTTTGATTTCAAAGAATGAGCCTACTAATGTGAATGAAGCATGCAAAGATGAACATTGGGTTGAAGGAATGAAAGAGGAACTACAAAAAATTGAAAAGAATGATACATGGATTCTTGTTCCTAGACCTAAGGATAAAAATGTAATTGGAACTAGATGGGTCATTAGAAACAAAGCGAGACTGGTATGTAAGGGATATTCATAGATGGAAGGTATTGATTTTGAAGAAACCTTTGCCCTTGTTGCTAGAATTGAAGTCGTGAGATTGTTCCTTGCTTATGTTGCTTACAAAGACTACAAAGTTTATCAAATGGATGTCAAGTTTTCTTTTCTAAATGGTGAGTTGGAAGAAGTGTATGTTGAGCAACCAGATGGATTCTAGTTGATTGATCAGGGAGATATGGTTTTTCAGTTGAAGAAAGCATTGTACGAACTCAAATAAACCCCTAGAGCATGGTATGCTAGATTAGATAAATACTTGGTGAAGCTTGGATTTAACAAAGGTACTGCTGATAATAATCTGTATTTCAAGAATGATGATAAAGATTTTATTGTTGAATTTTTTGTTGATGATATCATATTTGGAGGAGATGATAGTGTGTGCATGAAGTTTGCTGATGAGATGCAGAATGAGTTTGAGATGTTAATTATTGGAGAGATGAAATTTTTCTTGGGATTGCAAATCACTTAGTTAGATAAAGGGATTTTTATATCTCAGTCCAAGTATGTGAAGGAATTGCTAAAGAAATTTGGTATGATAAATTCAAAGCCAGTTGGTACACCCATGGTGACCGGATGCAAGTTGACAACTGATGATGATTCTCTGAAGGAAAATTAGACTAGATACAAATCAATGATTAGTGGATTACTTTATTTGACTCAAAATAGGTCTGATATCATAAATGTTGTATGTATTGTTGCAAGATTTCAAGATGATCCTAAAGAATCTCATGTGACTGCTATGAAGAGGATTTTTAGATACTTGAAGGGGACAATTGATTTTGGATTGTGGTATTCTAAAGATGATCTTACTTTGAGTGCCTTTACTAATGCTGATTAGGAAGGAGATGTGAATGATAGGAAAAGTACTAGTGGTGGAGCATTTTTCTTGGAAAAGAAGTTGATTTCATGGTTAAGAAAAAAGAAAAATGCTATTTCCTTATCTACTGCAGAGGTAGAATACATTGTTGTTGCTAATAATTGTACTCAAGTATTGTGAATGAAGCAAATGTTGAAGGATATCAGAGTTGTGTATGATGAGCCTATTGCTATATTCTATGATAACTCAAGTGCTATTAACATTTCTAAGAATCCAGTGCTGCATTCCAAGACCAAGCATATATTCATCAAGTTTCACTTTTTGAGGGAGAAAGTAAGTGAAAAAGAAGTCAGATTGGAGTATGTGCCTACTAAGGAGCATATTGCAGACATATTTACAAAGTCGTTGCCTAAGGATAATTTTGAGTATCTCATAGGGAAGTTAGGGGTGATTACCCCTCCTAATTAGAATTGAGATGCATTGATTTGCATCAATCTGTGCATTTCATGATCATATTTTGATCCAGATTGTTGTTGTGGTGGTTGCTACTCAAGGGGGTAGTAAGATGTTCATATGTTTAGGTGTGTGGTTCAAGAGCTTGTAATGTATATCCTTTCCATTGATGTCAGAGGGGGAGAAGGGTAATGTGAAAAATTTCTGAGAGAGAAGAACCTTGTGGGGAGAAGAGTTGTGTGGATGAGTAGTGTTATGTTGATGGTATTTTTCACATCATGTGTTTCCATCAATTCCAAAGGGGAGATTTTTGGATATTGTGGCGTGTTGCTGATATGTGGTTGTCATTGATGTCAACACTATTAGCATTGTTGCACTAGAATTTATATATGTCGAGGATATTGAGAAAATTGTAATAAGAAGTGTTGTAGGTTGTCAATGGTGAAGCGAAGTTCTTTCTATCGGTGAGTTCAATTCATTGGTTTTCAAAGGTTGTGGAATAAAAGGGTTTCTTGTTGAGTATGTCTATTTTATCCACATCAAGTTTCAGAGATTCAGGTGAAGATTTGACCGAGTTATGAAGATTTGTATTCTTACAGTTTTTCTGTTACTTCAATTTGTGTTCTTGAATGAAGATCATGTGAATTCAGTTAGTTCAGTTGTTGTGGATGCTTCTATGGAATTTCATGATTCTTGTGGATGTTTCTAGTTCATGCTCTATCTGTGTTGCACATCCACATTGACTGTTGTGCTCACAATCCAATATTTTCTCTTGCGTGTTCATGTTTTTCATGTTCCTAGCCGACAAGGTGTTGAAGCATGTTGTGGATCTTCGAGGTGTAATTAAATGAAGTGGTTCATGTTTGAGGATGTTGTTTTCGGTCTTCACTATGTTTTGGCTGACCTTGGTTGATTCACATGAATAATATTTATTGATCTAAGCCGACTGTTTATATTATTTTTTTCTATTTTGTTGAAGCCAACTTATAGAGATGTAGTTTCTTGTTGCAGATATATAAGAGAGATAATTTTATCATTTGGAAGTGTGCAAGTGTGAAGTGTGGAAGTCCTGTGAGTGGATATTGTGCAAATCATTCGAAGGCAGAGCAGAGAGTGAAGAAGAGTGAAGAAGAGTGAAGAATTTTTCATGTGCTTAATTGGAACTGTAACCAGGCATTAGCGGATACTATTTTCTTATTTCAAAGTCTGATGGATTTAATCAGAACCTTTCTATAAGACAATGTGTTTTCCTTTGTAATTGAGCAGTGAGCTCTAGGCAGTGTACCTGAATGTATGTGCATTCCCCATTCATATTTATTATAATTTTAACAAGGTATAATCTTGTGGACTGACCTCCACCCTGGTTTTTCCCCTAACAAGGTTTCCACGTAAAAATCTTGGTATTATGTGTGTTTCTGATCTGTTGTTCATTTATGCTTTCATTGATATTGATTAGATATGAGAATAAGGATTAATAAGTTTAATAAGTTTGAAATTTTGTGACAACTGATTCATCCCCCCTCTCAATTGTCTATCCTTGAGTTGCCAACATATTCTTCTCTTTTTCATGTTGTTCCACTACAAGTGGTATTAGAGCATTATCTTTGCACTATGAAGGAATGAAATAAAATATTTTTAATACTAAAGATCATTTTGGAAAGTATATCTCTCTCACATTTTGATGAATATTTTAAATTTATTTTGGATGATTTTTCAAGGACATGTTAGCTCTACCGCAACTTATATTTTAGAGTAAATGAGTGAGTTATTATAAAATTAGTGTTTTCATCATTTTTTCTCCTAGGGATGAAATTTAGTAATTTTTTTCTTGATTTCTAGAGGGTTGAAAATGTGTACATTGATATATTTGCAATTCCTATTTGAATTGATTTGGAATAGATATGAGAATTTTATAGTGAAATCATGGTTTCCACCAATTTCAATCTTAGGACTACAAATTAGCTAGTTTCTAGGAGATTCATTTTTGGGAAGTGAGGTTTAGGCCCTAGTAAGTTTCAATAGTATTTTTTATATTAGTTGGATTTTTTTGTCATTTATCACAATATTATTTTTTTCTAGCATGGTGGGACATACTACAAGAGGTAAAAAAGGAAGCTTTCACAACTAAAAAATTTCCAAGTGACAAGGATATAGGAAATGAGGATATTACTCATAAAGATAATGAATCCATAATTTAACAAATTCATAAAGAAAATCATAAAATATAGGATGATATATTGTTAATTGTGTTTGAGTGAATGCAAGGGGTGGCTAAGATTGAGAAAATTATTAAAATATTTATTTATGGTCAACATCCTAGAGATCCTAAATATAGGGAGTAACTCAACATAGATTGTGAGGAAGATGAGTCTCTTAAGGGGAAAGTTTAATTATAGTTTTAAATAGACCTAATATGGCTCATCACCTAAATAATTTTATGGCTAAGAACTTTACACTAATGTTGTATATGTGAAATTTTGATGACAAAGATCCTACCAATTAGCTCTACAAAATGGAATAATTATTTAACATTCATAATATATTCCATGTCAAAAAAATGTGGAAATGACTTGCTTATTTATTTGGTATCATTAACTACATGAAGAAAATAAAAAGAAGGGATGTGTTGTCACTTGGTATTTTTCCCAAAAGGATCTCACTACTCATTATAGTGACAATCAAGTATGGATAGCTACTTTATCCATATTACCAAATCAATGAAAATAGACATGTATTGTAAGAGATTATATTCATCAATTATATATGTTCCCATTAAAAGTGGAAATATTTGTAGAGAAAAAAATGTTCGATTTATTCCTTGGGGGATTAAAAAATCACATCAAATATGAGGTACAAATGGTTTTCCCAAATTATATTCCCTAAGAAATGACTATGGTAATGTAGGTAGAGGAAAAAGTTTTAATTGATAAAGTTAAATTTTTGTAAACATAAATTCAAAAAAACTAATATATAGTCATTTCATCAACCTAATAAATTGACACTAGAACAAATTGAAGACAAGATATAAAAAAGGTTATGTTCTAATTGTGATATAACATACACTCAAGGTATTAATGCATTTAAAATAGTGTACTATATTAAAGGGCCAAGTGAGGAAGAAGAGGAAGAACCAATATTAGAGGGTAAAAATGAGTTAGAGGAAGAACCAATATTAGAGGGTGAAAATGAGTTATATGAGGAGTCATGGGATCCTCAACCAATCATTTATTTTCACGCACTCTCAAGTTTTAATACCCCACAAAATTTTAAGGTAGTGAGGTTGTCAGAGAAAAAGAGTAACCAAGTTGATAGACTTACAAAGAAAACATAAATTAATAAAAAATGGTTGGCTACTTGTCTAAATTATTTTATATGTATCCAAATATAGAATGTTAGGTCCTAATTATAGACGTATGTACTATTATTTATTTTGGGAAATATAATAGAATTGAATTATCCATGGGATATTGTCATCTTGATTTCCAAATATTGTTTAGGAGTACAATATCTTACAACTTTGGGAAAAAATGAGATGAACTTCCAAGGACTATTCATATTCTTTCACTCAGAGGGTTTAGGACAATAGAAATAAGAGGGTTACATGAAAACTATCCATATATGGTAAACTCTCACCAAATGTAAAATTTTCTTACGAAGAGAGGTATGGGTTTGTGGCCTAATTATTTTCATTAGAAGCAAGCCACTTACATGATTCTTCATGCTACTTTATCTAATATTAATTATAGATAAGAAATCAATAGTTTTTAGTAGATTCCATAAGGAATTAGGATTTCCTCCTAAAAAATATCATGAACATGGCATTCAACTAGTGTTAGGGAGCTAACCACCCAACATGAAGCTCTATAGGTAGCCATATCTACAAAAAAATGGTATTGGTAAGATAGTTCAAGAGATGAACTTGGTAGGTGTTATCATGTATAGTTATAGTGCTTAGTCCTCTTTTGTGGTAATGGTGTGCAAGAATGATTAAATTTGAAGGATATTTCTTTGATTATAAAGAGCCCAAAAAGTACTATTCTAGTAATTGATCTCTTTTCTATTTATCATAAAATTATAATTATAGAGAAGGATGTACATAAAATATATTTTAAAACTATGAGGATCATTGCAAATTTTGCATAATACATTTTTATTTCACAAATGTACCATTTATATTTCAAATTTTGATGAAATATATCTTCATACCATTTATATTAAAATTTATATTGCTATTTTTTATGAGAACCTAACATATATTAAAACTTGGGAGGGACATCTACAACTTGTGAATAATTTTTTGGACATTCTTAAGTAACATTAATTGTATGCTATGTCATCCAAGTGTGTTCTTGAATTCAAAGAAGTGGAGGTCATAGGTCACATTGTGTCCCATGAGGTCCAATTAAAGCGAAGTCTCATAAGATTACAAATATTGTATAGTGGAAAATTCCTAGGACCCTTAAGAACCTATAAGGTTTCTCAAGGTTTATAGGTTATTATAGCTTATGCATAAATAATAATAGAATCATAGAATCACCTCTCATAGATTTTTTGAATAAGGATTCCTTCTAGTGGAACAAGGCAACTACAAGGGAATTTGAAGAGCTAAAGGAAACCATATACATACATTGAGTCCTTACTACCCTAGTTTTTTTCTAAAACATCCATTATGGAATGTGAGACTTCTCCTGTAATACAAGTGTTTAGGTAGAAAATAGGGTTTACCAAAATCAAAATGATAGACCACTAATTCTCATCTTAAAACATGTGATTTTGTGTATGTTATGATGCAAATAATTATAATAAATCAATCCTACTATTATAGCAAAAATGAGGGGAGTTGTGAGAGGCTAGAATGATGTGTACCTTGATGCAAGAAGGATATTTTTAGGGAGCAAAGGACTCATTCACCTTTACTAGTGAATGGGTCACTGTTAGGGTTTTTGAAACTAAGATCTGGGTTATGTTCCTTGATGTCTGCACTCTAAGATCCTTAGTTATCAACTCCTAAAAACTTGTAAAAAATTATGTAGCCTTGTTTTCATGTTCTTACAATATGAATGACAACTTTTACAACTTGACAACTTTGACAATTTTTGCTCCAAACTTGTTCTCCACATGATCTTCAACCTATAAATCTACAAATACACATTAAAGAGGAGAAAAAATTGTTGATTGTTAGTGAATAGGGGTTTTCCAAAGTCAAACAACTTTTAGGTAATTAAGCCAAATGATGAAATAATGAAATTGAAGCATGAAACATGAAATAATGGATTGTTGATACCTTGGAAGCTATCTTGGAATATAAATCTGCAAAATAACATGAAGTGGCTGATGAGTGCATGAAATGACACTTTAATTAATCATGTTTTATGTTTCAAAGACTTTATTATATATTAATTAACTATGCTAGCAGTAGACTATATGCTTGAATGTTTGCTTTATTTTTCCATATATTTAACTAAATGAAGTATATATGAGAAATGATATTTTTCATTAAATGTCTTTCTTTTAAATGATGATTAATGCTGAAATGGTTATGCAAGTTGAGATATTTTTCTGTCTTGATTGCGTCCTATCTTTGAGGATTTTGTTCAGTTGATTAAGTGTCGACTTCATGAGGTGGACATGTTAAACTACCTGTTTAATAAATGTGAAATCTATCTTGCTCCTATTCACTCCAGTTGGCTCTTGATGAATGTGTTAGCTCTCAAAAACACAAGTAAGAATACCTCAAGAATTTTCCAATCTCTTGGTATTTTTTAGGGTAACAGACAAAGCCAAATGGTTTAAGATTTCTACTCTTTAGGTGCTGCTAGACCTAGGCGGGTGTACCTATATGAATTGGGCAGACTTGACTTATGATCTTCTCTCTTGCAGTGATTTGTGCATGATGGAAAATGGAAGTGGACAAATAAAATTAAATTTGGTATATATTGTATAGCAATATTCAAAACTAAATCCTAATATGCTAAGTTAACAGATGTAAAAAGAATTGAATAAATCTAAATGGTCAAATGCAGAGACTAGTGCCTTATTGGGTATGCAAAGTCAAATGAAATAGAAATGGGAAACTTATTTCTGGAGAACACTCAAACTTTTTGGCATATGTTTTGTTTATAACTTGTATAAACATGCAAGACTGTGACTACTAAGCTCTTCTTAATGATCCAGATGAATTTCCCTTATTACTGTGATCAACCAAAAGGATTTAATCTTTTCTTGAAAGAACCAATCAATTAATCACAAAGATACAACAAGTGTGCACTGATAAATTGAACATAAACTTGTTATATCAATTTAAACAACCAGAAAGCATCAATCTTGGAGACAACTTAGTAATACTTTTAATAAGCACGACAGATAATTGACACCAGAAATGAGCCACCACATCAACTAATTTTCATCGAAATCTTCATTTTGAAATCATACATCATAGTCTATGATCTGAAACTTTTATTCTACTGTATCCATTTCTAATCTATCTATTGTATATCTCCTATATAAATCTGATCTAATTTACAATCACGAGTGGATATTTATACATTTGCATTAGAAGAGACACATCGCTTTGCAATCCCATGTCGGCGAGCAACACTATTTAGGTTTTTGTTAATACTCACCAAATATTCGTCGTGACACCTTGTAGTCATACTGAAGTCCAAAGTATCATCGATAGCCATTCATCTATTCATTGCTATGATGTCATGTCATCTTATCGACACTTTGAGTCTCACCGACGAACGTCCTTCATCCAATGTGTTTCGCTGTGACCTTCTGATGTCGGGGAGACGTCCCATAGATCATATTATTTCTCATCGAGATACACCTTGAGTTCACTTTTGATTGCCGTGACAATATCACTCTCACACTGATGCAACAATACATCAGCATGAAATTTAGATCAGAAAGACTACAAGACCTTACTCTGAAAGCTATTCAATAGAATCCCTTTTGTTCTTTGTCGGCAAGACTAGAGCCACTCACCAAGACTTTACTCCGATGCTTTTAGTCTGGTCGATGAATATCCACATGCGCTGGTTGGCAAGACATAATGCGCTCGATGAGACCTTACTTTGATCACATGACTCTTGCCGATGCATATCCTTATCGATGAGACACAAGGGTCGGTGAGACTTCATAACTTCATTCTAAAATATTTTAATACAATTCCATTCACATTTGTCGGCAAGCCCTGATGTATTCACCAAGATATTATATCGATACCGCTTAGCTTGGCCGATAATCCTCCTCGCATTGGTCGGTGATACATGCCCCATTTGGTGAGACCACACACCGAATATAATTTGTTTGGCCGAAGTGTATACTCTTGCGCTGGTCAGTGAGACAATATAACTTCACTATGACTCATCCCGATGAAGACCCTCTTGCCTATAATCTGCAACAAAAGTATATCAACATAAAATGCAATATGGATCGGGGAGACCCTGATAATCTTATGCTGATATGGACCATAACGTGAAATATTCAGACCTAGATGATTTTATGGGACTACATGGCCAAATATGGGGAAAATATGCTCATGGTAGGACTTATTTGGAAAATTATGAGTATGAACAACATGTAAAATCATCAGAATTTTATAGTTCTAACAGTGGCTCCGTCTGGGGATGAATGATTGTGAGATCATTGCAAGGATCTAGATCTCTAGGTGAGTAGACCGGACTTAAGATGATAGATCAGTGAGCAAAATGGAAATGGAAATGAATGCAAAATGGAGATGAACAAAACCCTAAACTATTGTGCATGGAAAATAATTTTAAAGAGGATTAGCAAGAATTGTCCATGCACTAGCAACCCTTAATCCTTTGTGTTTCAACTTCATCAGTTTTGAACTATTATGGTTTAAAATTCAAACCACAAATGATGGCTCAAGGCCATCCAAATGAAAGGCCCATACTTCCCTCTGTCAAACACCCAACTTTGCTTTGAGTTCCTCAGATTCTTCTTGAAGATATTCATGCAATCTTCCCTGTCACTATTGTTGAAAGTTCTTAGAGAGTTATCATGCTCGGCTTGGCCCAAATTCCCTTCACCATTTTGAAGTTCAAATTCTTCATCATCATGGGAAAAATCTTTGTTATATTTAACATACAAAGTACATGCATATTCAATGCAATATTTCTCATTATCTTTCTCACTGTTATGAATTATAAAACATTCTCCCAGCTGTATTAAAGATTCACCATCAGAGCGCTTCTCTTGAGAATCAAAAGATTCTATGATATCAACACTATTTGAGACAAACAAATCTGAAACCTTTTGCACCTCTTCAGTATCTCTATTTGAAGACAACACTGGATCATGACTCATATCTTCAATATCATGCATATATGAACCAATCAATGTTGGACTTCTATCATCCTTGGTATGCAAATAATTTTTTTCTCCACATGAGATATAAGTTTCAAAATCGCATACCTCATCTTGAATATGCATAGATTTTTGATCAATTTCAAAGGTTTTTCCATCATTTCGGGAAATGCACTGGGAGTCATACGAATCATTGCACAAAGAATTTTTACTGTCAAGATAAATGTAAGCTGGACACAGGACTTCAGAATCACCTTCATGTGCACATCTCTAGTATTCAAGAGTTAGCATATCTAAAATTTTCTCACTGCTGAGTGCACATGTTTCTTCTTCCATATCTTCCATTATTTCTCCTTCTTCTTGATCAAATGTATCTTCATGGTATTCAACTACAGCTAGAGGAATTATTTGTTCATTGTCAAATGGACCTGCATTGTTCATTACTTCTTCTTCTTGACCTCCACAAGATCCAGAAATATCTCCTTTTTGTAAATTAAGATTCACATGATTGTCCTCAAGCTCTTCCTCACTGTGGCATGATACACAATCCCCTTCTACTTCATTTTCCAATTCATCAACATGGCAATTTTTGAGATCATTATAGTTATTCTCTTAATATGTTGATGCACTCTCCTCTTCATCATCAAATGTACCATGGATCTCATCTATAGTAGGAAGTGTTATTTGTTCACTATCAAATGAATCAACATTTCCCATTGCTTCTTCATCCTGATCTTCATAAGAAGTGGAAGAATCCCTTGATTGCAGATCAAAATCCTCAGGTTTGTCATCAGAATCTAAATATTCACTGGATCCCTCATAACATGCACTGCTTTCGCTGTTACAATTTTTTATGCAAGACAAATCTCTTGTATCTTCATCTTCCTCATGTAGGCTATCATATGAATGATATTGACTTGTACATATCTCATCTTCTATTGGATGCATTGTTTGATCAATTCCTCTATACTCATCAGAAATACAACCATTGGATTCAAAATTGATAGTGTTCTCATACATTATCTTCTCCACAACATCAATGAATTTATTCACTTCATCACATGCATGCTGTATTGATAATTCTGACCAATAGGCTGATTCAGGTTTCCAAACTTTTATGAACTATGCGACAAAAATGGGTCTTGTAGGCTTACAATTAGGAGGTAATTGCATATAGACATTTATCATCCTATTGTATAGGGAACAGTCATCTTCTCCATCATGTCTCCTTATGCTAAGAAATGCATCAAAGGGGTAAATTCCATATTCTGATTTTGTGATGGAGTCCTGGCTTTGAGTATACTCATCTTCTTCTACTTCAAATTGTTGATTCTGGCATACATATCGCTAATTTTTTTGAATCTCTAATAACCCATGGGAAGCCCAATTTGGTGCAGACAAATTTCCATATTGCTTGAGAAATTGATCCTAAAATCCTTGGAGAGATTTAATAGAAGCTACCAGTAGGCTATTAAACCAATCCCTAGCTTCATGAATGAGTGACATCATGAATAGCCTCATATGTAAATCTTCATATGGCACATCCAAGTCTTCGATGAAAGTATTGAAACTCCTTAAATGATTTTCGGCAGAAATTGCACTACTCCTCGTAAACTTTGGAACAAGACTTCTCCAACTGCCATTCAAAGGGTAAGGGTACCATTGAAACCCTGTTAGGTCAAATTTTTCGATCACTGATATGTATTGTTGGGGGGGGGCATTGGGTGGATACTGATATTGGTACATTGGATTATTGAATTGTGTATGATGATGTGGTGCATAATGTTGACCATGAGGTGGCTAAATATTTGTATATTGTGAGGATGTGGTGGATAGTTTGGCTGTCTATATTGATTCCCTATCTGATTGTGAGGAGCCTTTGATGGGTCAGAAGGCCTTGCACCATGGTTACCCTACTTATGAGGTGGTACATACTTTGGGCAACCAGATGCCTGAATAGTATTTTGAGCTTTCTGCACATTGAAATCTCTCATTGCTTGTATCATCTGGGATTTCTCCTATTCTTTTCTCTCCTTTCTCTGAGATTCAAACTGTGCCTTGACTTCCTCATAAGTTAAAGATTCATAATCATCTTGAGGATTTTCATGATCAATAGGCCCACTCTGATTACCCTCCATTTTTAGATCCTTGTGTGTCCACTTACTACTGCCAGTAGGAGCTCTAGTATGACCTCCCCTATATTGAGATCTTCTTCCATTCCATGTTGCAATGTTTTTGTCAGAGTCGCCACTCACTGTCTTGAAAGTGAGAAAATGTTTGATATTTCTTATTCCCAGTGGAGTTTGTACAAGGTTTCTGACTCTATGATTAAGGCCTTGATTCTGAATTGATTTTTTCCCCAGCAGAGTCACCAATTTGTTAGCTCTCAAAAACATAGGTAAGAATACCTCAAGAATTTTCCAATCTCTTGGTATGTTTTACGGTAATAGACAAAGCTAAATGGTTTAAGCTTTCTACTCTTTAGGTGCTGCTAGACCTAGGTGGGTGTACCTATATGAATTGGGCAGACTTGACTTATGATCTTCTCTCTTGCAGTGATTTGTCCATGATGGAAAATGGAAGTTGACAAATAAAATTAAATTTGGTATATATTGTATAGCAATATTCAAAACTAAATCCTAATATGCTAAGTTAACAGATGTAAAAAGAATTGAATAAATCTAAATGGTCAAATGTAGAGACTAGTGCCTTATTGGGTATGCAAAGTCAAATGAAATAGAAATGGGCAACTTATTTCTGGAGAACACTCAAACTGTTTGGCATATGTTTTGTTTATAACTTGTATAAACATGCAAGACTATGAATACTAAGCTCTTCTTAATGATCCAGATGAATTTCCCTGATTACTGTGATCAACCAAAAGGATTTAATCTTTTCTGGAAAGAACCAATCAATTAACCACACAGATACAACAAGTGTGCACTGATAAATTGAACATAAACTTGTTATATCAATTTAAACAACTAGGAAGCATCAATCTTGGAGACAACTTAGTAATACTTTTAATAAGCACAACAGATAATTGACACCAGAAATGAGTTGCCACATCAATTGATTTTCATCGAAATCTCCATTTTGAAATCATACATCATAGTCTCTGATCTGAAACTTTTATTCTACTATATCCATTTCTAATCTATCTACTGTATATCTCCTATCTAAATATGATCTAATTTACAATCGCGAGTGGATATTTATACATTTGCATCAGAAGAGACACATAGCTTCACAATCCCATGTCGGCGAGCAACAGTATTCAGGTTTTTTTAATACTCGCCAAATATTCATTGTGACACCTTGTAGTCATACCGAAGTCCAAAGTCTCGCTGATAGCCATTCATCTGTTCATTGCTATGATGGCATGTCATCTTATCGACACTTTGAGTCTCACCGATGAACGTCCTTCATCCAATGTGTTTCACTGTGACCTTCCGATGTTGGGGAGACGTCCCACAGATCGTATTATTTCTCGTTGAGATACACCTTGAGTTCACTTTTGATCATCGTGACAATATCACTCTCACACCGATGCAACAATACATCGGCATGACATTTAGATCAGCAAGACTGCAAGACCTTACTTCGAAAGCTATTCGATAGAATCCCTTTTGTGCTTTGTCGGCAAGATTGGAGCCACTTGCCAAGACTTTACTCTAATGCTTTTAGTCTGGCCGATGAATATCCACGTGCACTGGTCAGCAAGACATAATGCACTCGGTGAGACCTTACTTCGATAACATGACTATTGCCGATGCATATCCTTATCGGTGAGACACAAGGGTCAGCGAGACTTTATAACTTCATTCTGAAAGCTTTTAATACAATTCCATTCACATTTGTTGGCAAGACCCTATGTATTCACCAAGATATTATATCGATACTGCTTCGCTTAGCCGATAAGCCTCCTCACATTGGTCGGTGAGACATGCCCCATCGGTGAGACCACATACCGAATACAATTTGCTTGGCCAAAGTGTATACTCCTGTGCCGGTTGGTGAGACAATATAACTTCGCTATGACTCATCCCGACAAAGACCCTCTTAACAATAATCTGCAACAAAAGTATATCAACAGAAAATGCAATATGGATCGGGGAGACCCTGATAATCTTATGCCGATATGGACCATAATGTGAAATATTCAGACCTAGATGATTTTATGGGACTACATGGCCAAATATGGGGAAAATATGCTCATGGTAGGACTTATTTGGAAAATTATGAGTATGAAAAACATGTGAAATCATCAGAATTTTATAGTTCTAACAGAATTTTTATGAATTGAATTCTTCAGTCAGTTTGAGAACTTCTTGTTCAACTATTATCATGTGGTAGATTTCTTTATGGAACTTTCAGTTTTGTTTAAGTTTAGTTTCTACCGCTTTGCATCTTGGCGAGCTGCACCAATTTTTGTATTCAAATAAGTAGATATTCTTATAAATATCCATCCTTAGTTTTAGTTTAGGAGTTAGTTAATATTTTTCTTTAGCATTGTAATGTTTATGATTTGTACTTTTGTACTACTCACCTATTTTGGCCAATTGGAATGCAAATAATGAGTTAATTTAAATCTTGTTGGATGTTGTGGTTGTGTTGCTGATATGTGGTTGTCATTGATGTCAACACTATTAGAATTTTTGCATTAGAAGTTGTGTATGTCGAGGATATTAAGAAAATTATAATAAGAAGTTCTACAGGTTGTTAGTGGAGAAGCAAAGATTAGTCTCTCAGTGTGATCTGTATGTTGCTTATCTAAATTTTTGGTTTAAAGGGTTTCTTGTTGAGTGTGTCTAGTTTATCCACATCAAGTTTTAAAGATCCATTTGAAGATTTGGCTATTGACAGTTTTTCTATTACTTCAATTTGTGTTCCTAAGTGAAGCTCATGTGATTTTTGGAAGTTCATTTGTTGTAGATGTTTCTCTCATATTTCATGGTGGTTTTAGATGTTTCTAGTTCATGCTCTATCTTTTTTGGTGGTCCACATTGATTGTTGTGCTCGTGATCCAAGATTTTCTCTTGCATGTTCATGTTTTTCATGTTCATGGCCGGCTAGGTGTTGAAGTGTGTTGTGGATCTTCAAGGAGAAATTAATTGAAGTCTTTTTGTTTTGGAGTTGTTTTTTTGGGTCCTCACTATGTTGTGGCCGACTGTGGTTGATTCACATTGTGAATTTAATTGTAAACTTGGGCCTACATTGTGCATATGTTTTATTTTTTATTCTCGCCGACAAAGTTGTTGATGTAATCTCTTGTGGTAGATATATAAGAGTGATTGTCTTATCAGTAAAGTGTGCATGTGGAAAGTATGTGAAGTGTGTGAACCATTTGTTCGAATATTGTTTAGATCATTTGAAGGAAGAGTAGAGTGTGAAGAAGAGTGAAGAATATTTTATGTGCTTAACTGGAACTGTAATTAGGCATTAGCAAATGCTATTTTCTCAATTCAAATCTAGATGGTTTTAATCTGAATCTTTCTTTGGACAGTGATCCCTCTTTGTAATTGAGTAGTGAGATCTAGGTAGTGTGCCTGAATGCATGTGCATTCCCATTGATTCTTCTTATACTTTTAGTAGGATATAATATTGTGGACTAACCTCCACTATGGTTTTTCCCCTAACAGGGTTTCCACATAAAAATCTTGGTGTTCTTTGTGTTTCTAATGTGTTGATTATTTATGGTTTATTATTCTTTCATCAGATTTGAGATTAAGTTAAGTTAAGTTGAAAAAGTTTAAATATTTTGTGACAACTGATTCACCCCCCCTCTCAGTTGGTTTTCCTTGTTTTTCCAACAATTGGTATCAGAGCAAGTTCCTATGAAGAAGTTTAAAAGCTTGAGGTGATCCAAGATGGCATCATATAAGAAGGACAGTCCTAGATTCGATGGAACAAACTACCCTTTGTGGAAAGCTAGAATGGAATGTCATTTGAGGTGTATTGGTGAACCCTTATGAAAGATTACAAATAATAGATATGTTATTCCTCATAATGGTCCTTCCACTCCCGATGAGATTAAAGAAGTTAAGACTAACATTAGGGCTATTGAAGCTTTGTTGAGTGCTTTGATAGATTTGGAAATGAAAAATGTGATGGATCTAAAGATAGCTCATGAGATCTAGAAGAAGCTGGAGAATTTGTATCAAGGAGATGCAATTGTGAAGGTTGCTAATCTAACAAGTTTGAAAGGCAAGTATGAAACTTTGAAGATGGGCGAAGATGAAAATATTTCTTCTTTTATGCAAAAAGTAAATGAACTTGTGATGGGTATTAGATGTTCCAGTGGTACCCTGGATGAAAAGAAATTGTAGCTAAGGTGCTCAGATCATTTCCTCCCTCCTACAAATAGAAGGTTCATGCTATTGAAGAGCTCAAATAAGTAACAAATGTGACAAGAGATATGCTGATTGGAAAATTTGTTGCTTTTGAGTTGAGTGAATTTGGTGACTCTGCCCCTAAGACTGAATTTGCATTTAAGGCCTCTGTATCCAAAAGAAACAAGCAAATATATGATCCAGGAGAAAGTTATAGAGTCATTCAAGTATGAGGAAGAGATGGAACAACTTGAAGATGAAGAAAGAGAGGTAGAAGAATTGGAAGCACTGATTGTGAAGAAAGAAGGTAGAGGAAAAGGTAAGTATAAAGGAAAGTTTCCTATTAAATGTTCTCTTGTAGTAAAATAGGTCATTTTGCATCAAGGTGTCCTGAAAGAGTTCCTAGGTCTAAACCTTACAAATCTATATTTCACAAGAAATACTATTATGCTGAAGAAGGTGTGACTGATGAAGAATCTGATAAAGACAATGGAAATGAAATGAATGGGCTTTCATTGCTATCAAGGAAAATGGTCTGGTGGCTACTAAATATGCTAAAGTTGGGAAAGATCTTGTAGCCCAAATTGAAGAAAAGGATGAGTGGGTTATTGATAGTGGATGCTCACATCATATGGTTGGTGATAAAAGAAAATTTGTAAGTTTGAAGAAGTATGACGGTGGGGTTGTAATATTTAGAGATAACAATGTTGGTGTGATTCATGGCAGAGGATCTATATGTCTTGGTGATAAAAATAACACTGATGATGTTCTTGAAACATAACCTATTGAGTGTTGGATAGATGGTGGACAAGGGTTACGATCTACAGTTCAAAGATGGAAGATGTAGGATACTTGGAAGTTCTAGAAATGAAATTGCTTTAGGTACAAAAACAAAAGGTAATATTTTTCACCGAAGTGTTGATGGTAGTTGTTTAATTGCTCAAATGGATGTAAGTTGGTTGTGGCATAGAAGGTTGTTTCATGTGAATTTTGATAACATTTTCAAGGTAAGCTCCACGCAAGTAGTAAGAGATCTACCTAAGGTAGTGAATCCTACTAACACAATATGCAAGGAATATCAGATGGAAAAATAGACTAGAGTTTCTTTTTGGAGAAAACAATATCATTCTAATGGAGTACTGGAGTTGCTGCATACTGATCTATGTGGTCCCTCTAGAATTAGAAATCTACATGGAGAAAGGTACTTTATGCTACTTATTGATGATTACTCTGATGATATGGGTTGCTTTCTTAAGAGAAAAATGTGAAGCATTAGAGAAGTTCAAAATTTTCAAAGATATGGTAGAGAATGAGACAAGTCTGAAGATAAAATTCCTAAGGCCAAACAAAGGTGGTGATTTTACTTCCCAGGAGTTCAATTCTTTCTGTGAAGAGCATGGAATCAAAAGATAATCAAACCCCTCAAAAGAATGGAGTTGTAGAGAGGAAGAACAAAACAATTTTGGATGTTGCTAGAACAATGATGCTAGAAGGAAATGTGCCTCACATCTATTGGAGAGAAGCTATAAGCACTACTGTGTACACCCTAAACTAGGTAAATGTCAATGGTATTTCTATTAAGACTCCTTTTGAACTATGGTTTGGTTATAAGCCTACTGTTAAATACTTCAAGATCTTTGGAAGAAAGTTTTATATTAAGAAAGATGAAGATATGGGCAAGTTTTATGCAAGGAGTGATGAAAGAATCTTTCTAGGTTACTCTACTAAAAGCAAGGCTTACTAGTGCTATAATAGAAGATTGAGAAAGATGGTTGAAAGTGAAAATGTCAAAGTTGATGAAGACTTTGCTAGATCATCTAGATATTGTGGATATGACTCAGATGATCAGCAAGATAGTATAGAGCAAGGGAATAATGCTCAGAAATAGAATCAAGTTCATGTTGTTCTAGAAATTCAAGAAAATCGGGAAGGTGAGACAAGTGGAAGTGCAGAAGAAAGAACAGAAGAACCAGAAGTGAGAGAATTCTAAAATTCTAAGGTATGTAAAGCTAAATCATTCTGAAGATGAAATTATAGGTGATAAGAATAAAGGTGTACAAAATAGAAGAAGGATTGCAAAAGAGTATTGTCTAATTTCCAAGACTGAGCCTAACAATATCAATGAAGCTTGTAATGATGAATATTGGATGGAAGCTATGAAGGAAGAACTGATGTAGATAGAAAAGAATGATACATGGATTCTTGTTCCTAGACCTAAAGATAAAAATGTGATTCATACAAAATGGGTCTTTAAAAATAAGTTGAATGAACAAGGAGATGTGGTCCGAAATAAAGAAAGACTGGTATGTAAAGGGTACTCACAAATGAAAGGTATTGATTTTGAAGAAACCTTTGCCCATGTTGCCAGAATAGAAGCTGTAAGATTATTTCTTGCTTATGCTACATATAAGAACTACAAGGTCTATCAAATGGATGTGAAGTCAACATTTATGAATGGTGAGTTAGAAGAAGAGGTATATGTTGAATAGCCAGATGGATTTCGACTGATTGATAAGGAAGACATGGTTTTCTGATTGAAGATAGCTTTGTATGGACTCAAGCAAGCCCCTAGAGCCTGGTATGCTAGACTGGATAAATATTTACTAAAGCTTGGATTCAATAAAGGTAGTGCTAACAGTAACTTGTATTTTAAGTTGGATCATGATAAAGAGTTGATTATTGAAGTCTTTGTTGATGACATTATTTTGGAGGAGATGATGGATTGTGCATGAAGTTTGCTAATGAGATGCATAATGAATTTGAAATGAGTATTATTGGAGAGATAAAAAAATTTCTTGGGATTGCAAATTACTCAGCTGGACAAAGGGATTTTCATATCTCAGTCCAAATATGTGAGAGAGCTACTAAAGAAGTTTGGGATGGAAGACTCAAAGCCTGTTGGTACACCCATGGTAACCAGATGCAAGTTAACACAAAATGACGATTCTCCTAAGTCAAATCAAACAAGATACAAGTCAATGATTGGTGGATTGCTCTATTCAACTCAAACCATACCACACATCATGAATGCAGTGTGCATGGTTGCTAGATATCAAGCTAATCCAAAAGAATCACATGTGACTGCTATGAAGAGAATTTTTAGATATTTGAAAGGAATAGTTGATTTTGGGCTTTGGTATCCTAAAGATGATGATCTTACTCTAAATGCCTATACTGATGCAGATTGGGTAGGAGATGTAGATGAAAAGAAAAGTACTAGTGGTGGTGCTTTCTTCCTAGGAAAGAAGCTGGTGTCGTGGTTGAGAAAAAAGCATAATTCCATTTCTCTATCTACTACTGAGGCAGAGTATATTTCTACTGCAAATAATTGTACTCAAGTGTTGTGGATGAAATAGATGCTGAAAGATATCAGAGTTGTAGATGATGAGCCTATTCTCATACACTGTGACAACTCAAGTGCAATAATCATATCGAAGAATCTAGTTCTACACTCTAAGACCAAGCATATATCAATCAAGTTCCACTTTTTGAGGGAGAAAGTGAGTGAGAAAGAAGTCAGATTGGAGTATGTGCCTACTAAAGAATAGATTGCAAGAATTTTCACTAAGACGTTGCCAAAGGATACTTTTAAGTATCTTAGAGGGATGCTAGGGGTGATTACCCCTCCTAATTTGAACTAAGGATGCATTCGTTTGCATCAATCTGTGTACTTCATGATCATATTTTGATCTAGATTGATGTTGGTGGCTGGTACTCACGGGGAGTAGTTATATGTTCAGGTGTGCAGATATGTATTTCAAAGCTTGCATAGAAGATATCTTTGACATTGATGTCAAAGGGGGAGAAGTGTAATGTGAAAAATATTTTTTGGGAGAAAAGTATGAGAAGAGAAGAGTTGAGGAGTAAGCACTATTAGGTTGATAGTATTTTTCACATCATGTTTTTCCATCAATGCCAAAGGGGGAAATTTTTGGATGTTGTGGTTGTGTTGCTGATATGTGGTTGTCATTGATGTCAACACTATTAGCATTGTTACATTAGAAGCTATATATGTCGAGGATATTGAGAAAATTATAATAAGAAGTGCTACAGGTTGTCAGTGGAGAAGTGAAGATCAGTTTGTCGGTGTGATCTGTACGTTGCTTATCTAACGTTGTGCTTTAAAGGGTTTCTTGCTGAGTGTGTCTAGTTTATCCATGTCAAGTTTTAGAGATCCACATGAAGATTTGGTTGGTGACAATTTTTTTGTTAGTTCAGTTTGTGTTCTTGAGTGAAGATCATGTGATTTCTAGAAGTTTAGTTGCTACAGATGTTTCTTTGGTATATCATGGTGGTTGTGGATGTTTCTAGTTCATGCTCTATCTTTGTTGGTGGTCCACATTGATCGTTGTGCTCGTGATCTAAGATTTTCTCTTGCATGTTCATGTTTTTCATGTTCATGACTGACTAGGTGTTGAAGCGTGTTGTGGATCTTCAAGGAGAAATTAATTAAAGTCTTTTTGTTTTGGAGTTTTTTTTTGGGTCCTCACTATGTTGTGGCCAACCGTGGTTGATTCGCATTGTGAATTTAATTGTAAACTTGGGTTGACATTGTGCATATGTTTTATATTTTATTTTGGCCGACAAAGTTGTTGATGTAATCTCTTGTGGCAGATATATAAGAGTGATTGTCTTATTGGTAAAGTGTGCATGTGGAAAGTATGTGAAGTGTATGAGGTGAAGTAAGTGTGAAGTGTGCTAACCCTTTTTGCAAATATTGTTCAGATCATTCGAAGGAAGAGAAGAGTGTGAAGAAGAGTGAAAAAGAGTTTATGTGCTTAACTAGAACTATAATCAGGCATTAGCAGATGCCATTTTTTCAGTTCAAATCTGGATGGTTTTAATTTGAATCTTTCTTTGGACAATGAGTCCTCTTTGTAATTGAGCAGTGAGCTCTAGGCACTGTGCCTAAATGCATGTGCATTCCCATTTATTCTTCTTATACTTTTAGTAGGGTATAATATTGTGGACTAACCTCCACCGTGGTTTTTCCTCTAATAGGGTTTCCACGTAAAAATCTTGGTGTTCTCTATGTTTTTGATGTGTTGATTGTTTATGGTTTATTATTCATTCATCAGATCTAAGATTAAGTTAAGTTAAGTTGGCAAAGTTTAAATATTCTGTGACAACTAATTCACCCCCCCTCTCATTTATTTGTCCTTGTTTTTCCAACAAATCTCGGTGTTTAAGGTCCCACTAGAGGAAGAGCATGGCCCACTCAACTGAAGGAGGTGACATTGTGTTCTATTATTTGATTCATTTGATTTATGTTAATGCATGTTAATTGGAAAGTTAGTAATTTTAATCTTTACTTGATAATTATTAGTGAATGTGATTAATTCTTAGATTAAGTTCATTGTGTTCTTGGGATAGTTTATTATGCTTATTGCAGATTAACACTTATTCATTTACTATATATTTAATTATTGTTCATAGGAATTAAACTCGTTAGTTATTTTTCAAATGCATGTAGTTTTAATGGAAGAGACAATGATGACTTATGGAAAGATGAATTTGAAACTTGTTTGGAATTTGTTCATGAAATTTAGTATTGTTGCTTTCTAGATTAATATTTATTTTTTGCAAATGTAATTAGATTCTCTTATGCAAACGTAAATACATTTCCTTTCTAAAGTACATTTCAATTATAAATTTTAGATTAAAATTAAATTCAGTTTTTAACTTAATTCTTGCATGAACCAATCACAATTGAGTCAAGTGAAGTCTAAACTGAGTTATTGGAGTTTGAACAATCATTAGTTAAGAGATAAATTAGGAAATTAAGTCTTTAGAATTAGTTAGAAAATTGTTGTGAAGATCAGTTTTCAAGAGCTCCTGAAAGCTCCTGACAGAGCTAAGTCATAGCCAAAAGTCACTGTTTACAGTGCAAAACCCCCCAACTCATAGGAAAACCCTTATCGTATATAGCTCTAAGACAAACCCGGTTCAATAATTGATAAATTAAATGATGCAAGAAGTGACATCAACAACCTTGCACATCATTTTTATAGCCATTATCAGGGAATAAAATATCTGGCTATTTAAGTTTGAAGCCTTAGTGTTGATAAGGAAGATAATTTAGATTGTGGATGAGACGAGCTAGAGACCCTCTAGGAATATTTCTTCCATGAAATATTAATTTTGATCAAGAACAAGAAGTTCAACAATATCAAATTGAAAATCAACAAGTGAATAAGGAACATCAAGAAGAAATGGGTGATCAACCAGGAAATGATCCTCCACCAAATAATAGGAACTTTTCTTATCCTATTAATTTGAATGTACAGAATGATGGGCCTCCTATGAAAAAAAATTCACCTTTTGTATTACCTACCTTTAGAGGAAAAACTTCTGAGGATCCTAACCAATTTATCTTTGAGTTTAAGGTTTTATGTCAGACCTATGACTATACAATTGATGACCATAAGTTAAAACTATTTCCTTCTACATTGAAAGAGTTAGCTTTACGATGGTTCATAGGTTTAGGTGTAGGAACAATCTCAACTTGGAAGGAAATGGAAACTAATTTTTTGGATAAATATCAAGATTATTGTCGAGTAAGAGATATGAAAGAGGAATTGTTTCGAATAAGACAATTGGAGGATAAAGCTTGGAAGATTATGCTGATAGATTTCAGTTTGTGCATAACAAGTGTGGTAATGGTTTAGATAATGAGATTAGTAAGACAATTTTTTCTAAAAGGAATTGATGATGAATCTAGAGAATCTTCAAATCTTATGGGGAAAGGATACATCAATAAACTTTCCTTAGAAGAAATTATTGAGATATGTAGAAACTACTCTAGGACTAGAGTAGGGACTAGAAACTCCTGAAGAAACAAAGTAATTACCCCAGATGTATCTCAAGTAGTGGAAGAAATTGAAAATTTGAAGACTGATTTACTCCTTTATCTTAACACGTAAGGAGGTGAAAAAACTATTGATCCCTTATCCATTTATTGTTCCAAATGTAGAGGTAAACATCTTTTGAGATAGTGTCCATTAAATGAAATTGATCTCTGTGAAATCTGTGAAAAACATCATGCAACAAGTTCTTATAACCTCTTACTTGGAATTAAGAATCATTTGAAGTAGCAACTTGAAGTAGAGGAAGAACTTAATTATGTTGGACAAAGACCTCAAAATACATGATATAATGCTAATCAAGGGAAATATGGTCCTAGAGCTAATTGGAATCAAAATCCTTGGCCAAATGCAAACCAATGGACTCCTCCTTACCGAGCACAACCACCACCTACATTTTGGGGTCAACCTGAATGGATGAATCCTTAGCGGAATCAGACACAATGGAAATCAAATCAGTCATAGTGGCAACCAAAACAACCTTAATGGCAGCAAATTCAAATGCAATTTCAACCATGGAAAAATCAAGGACCAAGGCATCCTTGGGGATAATCACCTCCATTAATCACTAGTCCAAATCCTCCTAATGAACAAGTAAACCAGCCTCAATTACCAACACAACCTATTTCAAACCTGGAAAATAATCATAATGATGCCAATCCTCCTACTATGAGTGTGATAGATGCCAATGATATTCAGTTGAGGAACAAAAATTCTCCTTTCATACCAAATGATAAAAATCAGGAAAGTGAGAAAGAAAAAGAGTATTCAAAGGAATATCAAAACTCTGATGATGAAAAAAAGGTTAGGAAAGCACCTTATCCTGAACGTTTAAAAATAGAACAAGTAGCTCCTGAAAAATCTCAACCAAATTGCATGAATGTGGTAGATTCTCAACTTCTCTATGAACTGAAAAAGATCAATATTGAGATACCATTATTGTAGGCTATTAAATACATAGTAGAAATAAATCAATTGGTTAAATCTGTTTGTATGAAAATTCCACCTATAGGAAAAATAAATTACCTCCAACAATTCAGATAGGGACTAAAATTATTGATGTTTTATCAGGAAGATTACTACCTCATAAATATAATGATCTCGATAGTCCTATGATAACTAAGTATTTGAGGGATTGAGATAACCAATGTACTAATTGATTTAGGAGTGGCTATCAATGTTATCACATTAGACACTATTGAATTGTTGGGTATGAAAATTGTTCAACCCACAACAACTATTTTACAGTTGGTAGATCAATCTACTACTAAACATGAAGGTGTTATCGAAGATATTATGGTTACTATTGATAAATGGAATTATCCAGTCAACTTTTTAGTTGTCAAAGCTAGAAAGAAATTTTTTTGTTATTTGATTATCTTAGGTAGACCATGGTTGGCTATTGCAGCAACATTGATAGATTGCATATCAGGAAGTATGATCATTTCTAATGGTAAAAAAAGAAGGAATTGTCACTTTTTCCTCCTACCCAACCATGATTTCAGTTGAATACTCAACTTTGGGCTAATGAGGATATGGATTCAGAAGGAGATTGTGTTGTAGAATTAGCTATGGTTACCTTGGTAGAACATATTGAAGAATATGAGGAACAAGATATTAATTCTAAAAAAGATTTGTCAAGGAAAAGTGAAAAATTGTCAAGTACATCAGAAAAATCACACACTTGTCCCTTAAATACACTTGTTGGAGATCCATCTGATTCTAAGAATAAGACCAAAGAAATAACAGTAGTAGGGGATAAGCCTCTTTTCATTAATTCATCCTTATCTTTTTCCCAAGAAAAGGAATTGAAGTAGACTTTGGAAAATCATTTTGAAGCATTTGCTTGGGAGTATAAAGACATGAGAGGAATTCACCCTTCTATTTGTACTCATCATAGTGAATATGTTAAACTAGTAAGGAAAGTTCAAAGAAGGGTCAATCCTCCTCTACGAGATATTGTGAAACAAGAAATAGAAAAGATTTTGAAAGTAGGGTTTATTTTTCCAATATCTGATAGTCAATGGGTCTCTCCATTGGTTATTGTTCCCAATAAAAATGGAAAATGGTGTGTATGTGTGGACTACAGAGAATTAAACAAAGCCACTAAAAAAGATCATTTTCCTTTTCCATTTATTGATCAAGTACTAGATAACCTAGCTAGCAGTAGTTATTTCTCTTTCTTAGATGGATTTAGTGGCTATAATCATATTCAAGTGGCTCCTAAAGACTAGGATAAAACTAACTTCACATGTACTTGGGTAACATATGCTTATATAGTATTACCATTTGGACTTTGCAATGCACCAACAACTTTTCAGAGAGTTGTCTTCACATTTTTTGTAGATTTGACTACCTCATGTGTAGAAGTTTATATGGATGACTTCACAGTTCATGCACAAACTTTTGGGGAATCACTTGAGAGCTTGAATAAAGTATTGCAAAGATGTAAATATCTTAGGTTGTCTTTGAATCATGAAAAGAGTTCCCTTATGATGACAAAAGGGATTGTTTTGGGAAATCACATTTCAAAGAGGGGATAAAAGTTGACCCCAAGAAAATTGAAATCATTCAAAAGATTAAGATCCCTACAAGTCAAACTGAAGTTTGTAGTTTTCTTGGATAGGTTGGTTGCTATAGAATATTCATTGAAGGGTTTAGTAAAATCACTGAACCTTTGTTTACATTGCTCAAGAAAGATGTGGATTTTGTTTGGACAAATGATTGTCAAAAATATTTTGAAATAATCAAGCATGCCTTAACCAAAACTCCAATTATCAAAGGACCTATTTGGGGAGTTCCATTTCATATACATGCTGATGCATCTAACTTTTCTATTAGTACAGTTTTAGGAAAAAATGATGAAAATGAAGCAATGCATGCTATCTACTATATCAGTAAAAATTTGAATCTCATTGAAAGGAAGTACACAACAACTAAAAAAGAGTTCTTAGCAGTAATATATGCAATCAATAAATTTAGGCATTATATTATTGGTTACAAGGTATTTATTCATACAAACCATGCTACTATTAAATATTTGATGAATAAAGCTATAGTGGGTGGAATAATTATAAGATGGCTATTGTTGTTGTAGGAATTTGATGTAACAATTGCAGATAAGCCTAGTAAAGATAATGTTGTTGTTGATTTCCTTTCTAGAATTTTTTTGTAGGGTGATTAAGAGCCAGTAGATGACTCATTTCTAGATGAGCACTTGTTTGTAATATCAATTCATCCACCATGGTTTTCTGATCTTGTGAATTATCTTGTAACAAGGAAGTGTCCAAATTATTTCAATCCTAAATAGAAAAGAAGATTAATTCATGAAAGTTCGAGGTTCCAATGGATAAATGGATTATTATTTAAAATGTGTCCTAATCATGTTCTTTGCAAATATGTTGCTGAAATAGACGTTTATGATGTCATACATGCTTTCCATCATGAGCTAAAATGAGGACATTATTTAGTAGCCAGAACCGTTCATAAGATCGTAGGAGCTGGTTATTTTTGGCCATCTATGACAAAGGATGTTTCATTCTTTGTTAAGCATTTTGATGAATGTCAGTGAATGGGAAGACCTACATAAACAATGGAGATTCCATTACAACCTCAAATAGCTTTGGAACCATTTGAGAAATGGGGAATTGATTTTGTGGGACTTGTTGATCCACCTTCCAGATTCCACAACAATATATCTTAGTTTACAAAGACTATGCTACAAAGTGGGCTAAAGTGAAAGCTTTACCAACAACAAGAGAAGATAAAGTAGCTGATTTTTTGTACAAGCATATTTTATAGAGATTTGGTGCACCAAGAGAGATAGTTTCAAACCAAGGGCCACAATTTGTGTTTACTATGATGGAAGCATTTATGAAAAGATACCAGATGACACACAAGAAATCAACACCATATCATCCTCAGGCGAATGGAAAAGTGGAGGTTACTAACCAGGAATTGGAGAATATCTTGATAAAGACTGTTTCATTAAGGAAAACAGACTGGGTAGAAAGGTTAGATGAAGTAGTCTGGGCATACAATACAACCTGGAAGAAAACTACTGGATTCTCTCCATATGAATTAGTATTTGGAAAAAATCCAATAATTCCTATTGAATTTGAATTGTAGACATTGGAAACAACATTAGAGGTTGGTATTGACTTGCTTGAAGTAGAAAAGAATAGAATTCTACAGTTGAACCGATTAGATGAGATGAGAATGGAAGATCTTCAATATATAGAAATAATTCAAAAGCATAGAAAGGAGTGGCATGATAAAAATATTGTGACAAGACAATTTAAGAAGGGACATTTGGCATTGTTGTTTGACTCCAAATTTCAAGAGTTCAAAGAAAAATTTCATACAAGATGGCTGGGACCCTATGAAATTGATGATTTTTTTCAAAATGGAGTTGTTCAACTGATGCTATAGATGGAGAAAGAAGGATCATTCTAGTTAACGGTCATCGTTTGAAGATGTATCATAAACCTACATCAAAATAGGAATTTGTAGTAGAATTGCAAAATAGAGTTAAATATTTTCTGATGGAAGATATTCCTTCCATAGGAGAATGTACTCCTGGATATTCTTTTGAAAAGGTATGAATAAAGGAGTTAAATTGAAAACCAAAAATGGTGGTTTACCTTCTGAATAAAAGAGATAGCTTGAAAACCAGAAATGGTGATTTATCTCTTAGAAAAAAAGAAAAAAAGGATGGCTGAAAACTAGAAATAGCTTTCTTTTGATAACTCCCGATGACTCCTATAGATAGGTAGACAATCCAAAGAGTTTAAATGCATTGAAAACAATAAACAAATTAAATCCTATCAAGCACCATGAAGTACAAACTAGAATGAAAATAAAAATAATAAACAAAGAACGTGCAAATCGATTTTCAAACTAGTATTGATTGATCTCCATGGCTCTTCTCCACCTGCACAAGGATGCAAGATTTTGAAGGTTGATTGTTGGAGGAATGTTGGTTGCTCAATTTTGCATCATAACAACCTGATGAAGATGATAGAAGATTCGATCGAAGAATTATTTTGACAGCATAAGGATGTCTAAAGATTCCATGCAAATGGCCTATGAAAGGTTTGATTTATGGATTTTCGATGTGGACAAAGATAAGATTTGATAAGATTGATAATGATTTGATTTTTGTCAAAAGAGGAAAAACAATGAGATGAGATAAGATTTTTGAAAGATAGAAAGATTTTGATTTATTGTTTTAAAGGAATTAAAACAAGATAAGATAAGATGTAAAAAAAAATAGAAAGATTTTGATTATCTTTTAAAGGAAATAAATCCTGAAAAAGATGAGAAGGATAATTGATGAATTATCTAATTAAATAAATTAATTAGATGCACATGAGTTTAGATTTTGGAAAGAAAGCAAGAAGATATTTTTGAGATTTTATTAATTAAATAAATATTTGATTTATTCAATTAATGTTGGATTTATGATTTCATCAATTAAATAATACAAATTATTTAATTAACATTAGAAGAATTGATAGAAATGATTTAATTAATTAAATAATATAAATTATTTAATTAATATTAGAGGAATGGATGGAAATGATTTAATTAATTAAATAATATAAATTATTTAATTAACATTAGAGGAATGGATAAAATGATTTAATTAATTAAATAATATAAATTATTTAATTAACATTAGAGGAATGGAAGGATTATTCATAGGAAGGGAATAAATGAAATTAGTCAAATAAATAAGATTTATTTAACTAATTAGATGATGACATGGGTACCTAGGGCAAAACATGATACAAGGTGTCTAAATGATGCAATGTTGTGACAAGGTATCGTAAGATGACAATTTTTTGATGTCTACAACTCCTAATGACTCTTGATGACTTCTAACATTCCCAAGGTTCTCTATAACAAATGTTCTTGTTAATTTCGAGCTCTTTTTGATTAAATCATTGGAATTTTTTCCAACTGAAGTAATTCTTATGCTCTAATTGACTCTTTCATTTAATAAAAAGGTACACATTTATTGTAGATGTTATTTTCAAAATATTACTTTCTGATTTAGTTAATATGATGTGACATTAAATAATTTTTTTGAGCATAGAAATCTCCACCTGTAGTTATTAATGTTATAATAAATAAGTCTTAATCATTTCAAAATCTGGAAGAGACATAAGGATTTGACATTGAGGTGACTGTTGTAATAAATGCAAGTAATAAGGAAGATTTCATATCAGTTCAAAATAAGTATGCGTATGTCAGCATTGCCACCAACCATCTAAGTCATAATTCAAAGTATTGGTTGATATGTGTGAAATGTTCACAAGGAATGAGGTGAATTAAATTCCCAATGTCTTGACACAACGTGCATTTTTTTTAAAAGTTTTACGTTTGTGGAAAGAAACATTCATTTTATATTTCACTCAATTAGTTTCATCTGCCATTTTCTCTAGTAAAATTGCAGAAGTAAGGAAAAATGGGGCAAAAAAGGAATTCAGAGCCTGAGAACTTCATTTTAGATCCTGAAATAGAAATATTATTGAGAGAGGCAGGGTGGCTTGAGATCATACAAATGTATGAAGGATTCAAACTTAATTTGGTTCAAGAATTTGTTATGAACTTTCATGTGAATGTTACTAGGGTAAGAGGGGAAATAATTGAAGTTAGCCTTGTTGTTATTAATGAACTCTCTAGAATTCTAGCTGAAGGTGAGCCAGTAAACAAAGGGCATGTAGGTTTTGAGGAATTGGTGTCTGCATTTCATGAAGAACCAAGAAGGCAGACATAAATTCAATGGCATAAAGGTATCCAAAATGGATTTTCTCGCAGTAGTCTGGAAGAACCATGGAAGAAAATCATAACATGGTTAATGAAAAATTTCACTTGTGAGGGGTAGTACGACAAAATTTTAGGGCCAGGATGTGAATGCTCATGCATTTGATGTATGAAAACACCAAAACTTTTGCAAGAATTAACCTTCCCGCCTTTCTATTCACACAAATATCTTCTATGGTAGCTAGGGTAAAATCTAGAGGTGTGTTTTCCATTAGATACATAGCTTGATTCATTTAATTATCAAACATCATTTCATGAAGAAGGAGTTTGGTAAAGAGGGGTGGTTGGAATTTCTATCAACCCCCATTTCCAAAAGTGGAAAGAAATCTAAAAAGGGGTCCATAGTGAAAAAATTGAAAATTGAAAAAGGGGAAGCTTCCGAAAAAGGAGAGAAAAAGGGAAAAAGAAAGCTACAGGAGATTGAAAGAGAAACCCGTAGTATAGTAAAAATAAAAAGGAATGCGTCACAACAAGAAAAATCCTGTCTTGTTGGCGCTGATGTTCCAACTTCTCTTGAAAAACCAGTTGAAACCCTTGATGCCCCTCAAGATACCTTGAAAAATAGGGAAGAAATCCAAGAGCCTATTCATTCTCCTGAACAACCTGAAAGTCCTCCTAAAGCCCCAATTCCATCTCTACAAAAATCCTTTATTCTAGTGTCTCATGGCTCTCCATCTGAAAAGCAATCCCCTGATATGTCAAAAGAAGATAACCCTGTTGGAGGGTCTGATGAATCTTCTTCACCACCTATTTTAGTTTTTAAGAGAAGGAAAGGGAAAGAACCAATACCTAAATAACAAAAATCTCCTCAAATGCAAGAAGAAGAGGAGATGGAAGAAGAAGAAGAGGAAGAGATGGCTAAGGCCATGGAAATATCTAGAATGCAAGCAAAAATGGGTGAAGAAAGGAAAAAAATATAAATTTTGGAGAAGTTAAAATAAAAGAAGAGTTGCAAAAATCTGTATCAAAGACTGAGAAAATAGAGAAGGAGATTATAGAGAAAGAATTTTTTTTGCAAACACAGTTGAATCAAACAAAAAATTCCTTATAGTAGGCTAATGCACATGCATTAGCCCAAATAGAGGAAACAACAAGGCTCAATGTTGTAGAGATAAAGAGGTTGAAGGTTGAATTGCAACAGAAAGAGGAAGAGTTAAAACAATAGTCAAGTAGATTGCATTATCTTGAAGCTTCTACTTCATCTACTCCAAGGAGATACCTCTCCCTTACAACACTCAAGCTTAAGAATGAGAATAATCAGTTGAAAAGACAAAATCAACAGCTAGAAAAGGAGAGAGATGAGGCAAATGAAAGATTACAACAAGTGGTAGAGCTATCTTCAGTGATGATATCAATGAGGAAACCTTCAGAATTATATGCATTATTCTTGAGGGAAAGGTTCTTAAAATGGAAAATTAATTAGTTGGTTTTAAAAAGAAAAATAGATTATGATAATGAATGATAATTTCTTGAAGATTTCTACAATAGACATCCCACCATTCAAAACCAAATGTGCGAATACTTTCAACATGGATTTCTTCTTTTCAATTTTCCATAGTCTTTTCTGAATGTTTACATTGGGGAGTTCTAAATCAAGTCTTTTGTTTCTTTATTACAAAACCAAGTTGAGCGGGATAACAGGACATACCAGTACAAACAAGAACAAATGAAATTGGTAATTCCAATGAGGAATGAGAATCCTTGGTCTATGGCTTTCAGATCTGCATTTAGATACTTTTCACTGAGAGATAATGTGGCATCAATCTATAGGAGAAATTTGACTAAAAGTATTAGATTTTTTTAAAATGTTCAAGAACATCTTCCACATAGATCCTTGACTGCAATAAGAGAAAGATACAATAACATTCCAACATCACTAAGAAGGAGAGAACCAATCTCTCCAACAAACATCACTCAAAGTCTCACAAGAGTGAGATCCTTGATACAGATCATTGAGGAGCTGAATAAAAATTTGGTTGGAATGAGGTTCAAACCACCATTGCTCATAGCACTTGCACCTACATTGAATTCTCCACCATAGTTTATTGGAGAAAATTTTAGAGATTGGTTGAGGAGAATCGAAGAACAAAATAGATATGCTCATCGAGGAACATTCCTGCAGCATATGACTTATTGTGGTGATCTAGTTATCTAGTTGGAAGGCAGAAACATGAATTTTCTAGATCCTCAACTATGAGGACATGGTTGACAGTAGGAGGGGGAGAAATGATGAGTGCATGAAATGACACTTTAACTAATCCTTTTTATGTTTTCAAAGACTATTATATATTAATTAACTATGTTGGTAGTAGACTATATGCTTGAATGTTTGCTTGATTTTTCCTTATATTTAACTAATTGAAGTATATATGAGAAATGATATTTTGCATTAAATGTCTTTCTTTTTAATGAAGATTAATGATGAAATGGTTATGCAAGTTGAGATATTTTACTTTCTTGATTGCATCCTATCTTTGAGGATTTTGTTTGGTTGATTAAGTGCTAACTTCATGAGGTGGATGTGTTAAACTCCCTATTTAACAAACATGAAAGTTGTCTTGCTCCTGATGAATGTTTCTGAATTGACTTCTTCAGTCAGTTTGAGAACTTCTTGTTCAGCTATTATCATGTGGCCAATTTCTTTATGGAACTTTTGGTTCTATTTAAGTTTAGATTTTACCGCTTTGCATCTTGGCGAGCTACACCAATTTTATTATTCAAATAAGTGGATATTCTTATAAATATCCATCCTTAGTTTTAGTTTGGGAGTTAGTTAATCTTTCAATTTAGCATTGTAATGTTTATGATCTGTACTTTTGTAGTACTCACCTATTTTGGCCAATTGGAATGCAAGTAAGGAGTTGATTTAAATCTCAGTGTTTAAGGTCACACTAGAGGAAGAGCAGGGCCCACTCAACTGAAGGAGGTGACCTTGTGTTCTATTATTTGATTTAGTTGATTTCTGTTAATGAATGTCAATTGGAAAGTTAGTAATTTTAATCTTTACTTGATTATTATTAGTGAATGCGATTAATTGTTAGATTAAGTTCATTGTGTTCTTAGGATAGTTTATTATGCTTATTGTAGATTAATACCCATTCATTTACTATAGATTTAATTATTGTTCATAGGAATTAGACTCGTTAGTTATTTTTCAAATGCATGTAGTTTTAATGGAAGAGACAATGATGAATTATGGAAAGATGAAACTGAAACTTGTTTGGAATTTTTTCATGGAATTTAGTATTGTTTCTTTCTAGATTAATATTTATTTTCTACAAACGTAATTAGATTCTCTTTTGTAAACGTAAATAGATTTCCTTTCCAAAGTACATTTCAATTCTGAATTTTAGATTAAAAGTAAACTCAGTTTTTAGCTTAATTCTTCCATGGACCACTTGCAATTAAGTCAAGTGAAGTCTGAACTAAGTTTAAATTAGGATTAAGTCTTTAGAACTAGTTAGAAACTTGTTGTTAAGATTGGTTTTTGAGAGCTCCTGAAATATCTTGAAAGATCCTAACAGAGCTAAATCATAACCAAAAGTCACTATTTATAGTACAAAACCCCCCAACTCATGGAAACACCCTTATCACATACAACTCTAAGACACACCCGATTCGATAATTGATAAATTAAATGATGCAAAAAGTGACATCAATGACCTTGCATACAGTGGCCATGTAGAATGTAGATCTTGATCTCAAATTAGATCTGAAACAATGCTTGCAATAGATCTTCAATGTTACATCAACAATATTAGATCAACAATATGCTTGAATGCACTATGCCTTTGACATTATGAAATAACCTTGAATTTTTGCAATAAAATCCACTAATCTACCTTTGAATGCTTTTGAAATGCTCTTGTAAACTCTATAATTCTCTTTCTACTGGTCTCATGAAGTCACATAATTTTTTGCTAGCTAGGAGAAACAATGTGAATTAACCTCATATTTATACTAAATCTAGAGATTAACCCTAAAATTAAAATAATTCAAGTCGACACCAGATCTAGGATTGAAAATCATTATAATCTCACCATAATTAAATTCAAAAAGGGGTGTCTTATGTGAGGAGGACCCATTCGCCACTAAAGGTGAATGGGTCCTAGCACAACTTTTTAGGACCATGATTCGAGGGGATGAAATAACATAAAAAACCCATCTCAAAAATGCAAAGAAAGGGGTGTCTTATCTGGAGAGGACCCATTTTCCACTAAAGGTGAATGGGTCATATCAGCATTTTCTAGGACCTCAAATTTTCCAAATCAAATGTCATACAATATCATTATGGGGTGTTGGGATAGATCCTTAATTAAGAGAGCTTGAATTTGAATTAAAGGGCCAATTAAGCTCAATTAACCACAATTAATTAATGAAACCCTAGATAAGTTTGAAAGTGTAATACAACACTTTACAACACCCAAAATAAGGCAATGTTAAGTCCATTTTGATTAAAAAGGCCCTAGATTCAATGTGAATCTGTACAATGCATTACAACACTAAATCAAGGAATTATTAAGTTAATTTTAGATGATTTGTTCCCAAATTAATTGTGAAAAAGGGTTAATTTTTTCTACAGTATAGTTCAAGTAGTATTAATTTAAGAAGGAAGACTAATATAATTTTAAAGTCATCAACTTAAAGGTAAAGATTTTTTGAAACCAATTTATGAAAAGAAAATGTTGGCTATCTTGTATGCAGTCAAATATTGGATACCTTATCTAATGTGATGACAATTTAAGGTAAGGATAGATCATGATAGTCTCAAATATTTCTTGAAATAAAATTCATCATTTGAGGAATTAAAAAATGGGTCACAAAGATGTTGGGTTATGATTTTAAAATCATATTGTAGTGTAGGAAAATGCATACCCTTGCATTTTGACACTTGTTTGGGCCTGCCTTGCTTTTTTTATCCTTATTTATGTCTTAATTGGTCCTATTTTGCATCCACAAGCCTAATAAATTATATCTTTTCATGGCTAATCCTGGAAAACATCAAAGGGTAAATGATAATTTATCGATTCTAGTAGTGTTTCCTTGTTTTTTAGACTAGGACTAATAAGACACCTAGGGCGTCTTTTTCCTCCAAACGTCTTGGGACCTTGATTTCAAAGGCACCTTAAATGGGCCCCTTTTTGGAGTTTGTGCCTTGAGTTTCAAGTCTTGGGACTAAGACACCACCTAGGGTGTCTTAGTCGCCCTCAAATTATTTTTAGGATTTAATTTCAAATCTTCATAGGATTTAGCCTCCTTTAATTAATGAATTCATATGTCAGCTTGTGGTGTAATTTTAGGATATTAAGCATGGATAAGTATAAATACAAGATTCTTTCACTCATTTTAACATCCAAGAATCAAGCAAGTTGATGAGAGCACTCCTAAGGCAAGTTTATGAGATCAAGAGCATTCAAGAGAAATTCATCAAGAATTTGGATCCATCATCAAGATTCAAGTATCATGTCAAATTTTGATTCAATAAAGGTGGTGAAATATCACTATTCAACACAAAATAACCTAATTCAAACAAAGAAACAATTCTTACAAGACAATTCCCTCAAACTGTCCCAAAACAACACTAGGCTTCTAGCCCTCAAATCTTGCCTTTGTTTAAACTCTTTTAGAGAAGGTTGTCTAGTGGCCTAAGAATCATCAATTAAGGCATACCATAGACCCAACACAACATCCCCAAAATACCCCACAAGTTTACTTTGACACAACATAGAGAATCACCAAACTGACCCAGTTTTAGGCCACTAGAATTAGGCCTGTTTTCCAAATGAAGTACCAATAAAAAATTTTGTTCTCATCCAACCACTTTTTATAGAGTTATATTATGATTCCAAACCATAGATTCCACAAAAATTACTTAGTGTTAAGGCCTCTAACCTGTTGATCCATCAAAACCTCCATTTTCTTGCAAAACACTAGGGTTTTCAAAAACTTCACCATTTTGGGTTTACAAAACACAACCAAAGCATCAATAAACTTCAATTAGGTCTATACAGACTTTATACACCTTCACAAACTCAATTCAATTAATCATTCACAAAAACCTTTCTTAAAACCACCATTTTCACATAGAAAATCACAATTACCAGCCCTAGCACTTGACTCCACATTAAATACCTTGACTCCACATCCTTCCAAATTATTTGGACATATAATCTACCCTTAGATGTTTCATCCCACCAAGGAATAGGCTCATACAGTAGGTGGGATGACTAATTTACCATTTTAACTTCAAACAGACCCTAGACTAGCCTTAACCAAGTAGTTTAAGAAAAAATGAGAAATCTCCCTAAAAATTTAATGTGAGAACCTCAAACTTGATACAAAAGGAAGTGAAAACACTCTTCTATTGAATTCTATGAATTTCGAAGCATATCAGTGTCTGTACGGGCTGTACAGATCTTAAGAAGTTCTAAAAAATAGAGAAAATGCAGCAAATGAATGTTATATTGATATGAAATCTCTAAAACATTCTTCAACAACCCTTTAGTTTGAGCCTTGGAGGCTTTAAATAAATTTTCAAATCAATCTAAAAATTCCCAACACTTATTCCTAACTTTTGAACTACCCCGACCTTTCAAATTCTCTCAGAATTGCATTTTGACAGCTTTTCTTCTTGACAACATTTTATTGCATTTGAGCAACTTTAGCAATTTGACCCCTATGACTCAAGACACACCTAATTACATTTCCAATGTTATTTTTAGACCTCATTGATAGTAATTAGACTCAAAACATCCCTACGCTATCCTTGACTCACCCCATGACTAATCAAATGAACAAATTTTGACAAAGGTGTTTAGGTGCTCCTGCACCATACACCACCACAAAAAAGAACTCTTGTCACAAGTGTTATGCCTTGCACTGACTCCTCCAAGCATCTCACACACCTTCTGATCTATAAACATATTTATTTGTTTCATATACAATGAATTAGTAATCTTCCCTACATTTGTGTTCTTGTTTGGATTTGAACATGACTTCTTATTTGCTATCAGACCTGAGGTCTGCCTTCTTTCAAACCCTGCTAATATCTTTGCTTTTACACCTGAAAAAAAAATTGTCAGTATTCCCTTGATCTATCTTTACCTTTATCTCATCTCCATGCTTGTATCCACTCTTAACCTCTTGTGCACTCTGTGTTTTCATCACTGTCATCTAACTTGTCTTATCAACATGTACCACTATACTTTCCTTTCCATAACCCACTATACTATCAGACTTACCACCTATTGTACCTATAGATTCCTTACACTTTAATACTTTATTCTCAACTAAAGGAAACAACATGGTCCCTATCAACACATTTTATTTCTAATTCACTGTCAATTCACTCTTCAACCCTGCATTCATCTTTACATCTACTGTCAGAGCATCCCCATGCCTTGAACTATCTGCAAAACTTATCCTTTTTCCTTCTTTCACAGTGTCTACAAGCTCCTTTCCACACATAATCACCTTAGCCTTTCCCTTTTCATCTTCCACCAAAGGAGTCAATACAAACTTGCATCCATCCTTAACTATTGTATATGTGTTTTCTCTCCCATCATGCATTGCATGCCTGTCATATTGCTAGGGTCTACCTAGGAGTAGGTGACAACAATCCATGGGAAGGATATCACAAACCACACTGTCTTTATAGCCTCCAATATGGAAATCTTTCACAACCTTTTCATTAACCAGCAAAGACTGTCCATCACTCAACCAAGATACTTTATAAGGAAATTCATGAGGTACCTTTTTCAAATTCAACTTATTCACCATCTCACTAGACACCATATTTTCAATAGATCCATAATCAATGACAACTCTACATACCTTATTCTTGCACTTACAATTAGTTTTGAAAAGACTATCCTTTGCAATGGCTCCACCTCTTTTTCTACCTTCAATACTATCTACCTCACCATCAACATCTCCTGTATTTCAGGAGTAGCTCTCAAACTTGTAGAATGATTGCTTTCACACTCCTCTTCTTGAACCAATTGTGCTCTTCTATCAATCCTTTTTTCACCACTTGATGAACTACCTACCCTTTTAGGGAACTTCCAAAATGGATGACCATATTCATTGCATGTATAACATCTCCTTGCAAAATCATTAGTGTTTCTACCACCACTAAACCTTCCTCTACCCCTAAAACCACCTCTAGTATCAACACCTTTCTCCTTACCTCTATTTTCTCCTTATTTTTCTTCCAATGGATGCTTTGGTGTAGGGATTGTCCCTCTCCCTCTTGCACTAATTCCTCTTCCTCTCACTGATTTCTCTTTTCTCCTTTTAAGCTTTTCCTCCACCTTGATTGCTAATTGAAAACATTCTTCAACATATTTTGGGTTAGCAAACACATGTTCATCTTGTATATTGAATCTCAAACCACCTAGATATATAGCCACATTTATAGCCTCATCCTCATCCCTCCTTGACCTTATACTTAATTTATAAAATTCATCAATGTAAGACTTAACATCTATCCTTTTGTTTCAAACCTTGCAACTTCTTATACAATTGAATTTCATAATCCTTTGGAAGAAATTTACCTTTTAGTTTTTGAACCATCTTGTCCCATGAAGTAATCCTTGATTTTCCTTATTTTCTTCTCTCTACTTGCTTATAGTCCCACCATAGAAGAGAGTGACCTTTGAGTTTTATTTTTTCCACCTTCACCATCTGCTCATCTGAAATGTCTTCACTTTCAAAGTAATTATCCATAGCAACAATCCAATCAAGCAATTATTCTTCATTTAAATTACCACCATACAAAGGAAGATCATATTTTACCTTATGAGAATCACCTTTAACTACTTTGAGCATCTTCACCATCCTCTGATCTTCAGGGTCTAGTTCTTCATCAACATCCTCATATTCTTCATCATCTTCCTTTGTTTCACTCTCATCATTCAATTTTCTTCTTTTATTTGTCTCCAAGGAAGAAATCCTTGCCAAAACTGCATTATGTGACTCTAGAAGCTTAGCATGCTTCTCTTTCTGATCCTACAACTCTCTAGCAGCACCAACACCGTTTGGAGGCATCTTCACCAATCTGCCTTTCACCTTCTATCTTCAAACCTGCAAAAATCAAACAAATCACCAACAAGGGACCTTGTCCCTGAGCTCTGATACCAATTTGATGAAATCAAGGTGGTGAAATATCACTATCCAACACAAAATAACCTTATTCAAACAAAGAAACAATTCTTACAAGACAATTCCCTCAAACCGTCCCAAAACAACAACATTAGGCTTCTAGCCCTCAAATGTTGCCTTTGTTTAAAATATTTTAGAGAAGGTCATCCAATGGCCTAACAAGCATCAATTAAGGCCTACCATAGACCAGAAACAACATCCCCAAAGGACCCCACAAGTTTACTTTGACTCAACATAGAGAATTACCAAATTGACCCAGTTTTAGGCAACTAGAATTAGACTAGTTTTCCAAATGAAGTACCCACAAAACAATTTTTTCTGATCCAACCACTTTTGAAAAAGTTATATTATGATTCCAAACCATAGATTCCACAAACATTACTTAGTGTTAAGGCCTCTAACCTATTGATCCATCAAACCCTCCATTTTCTTGTAAAACACTAGGGTTTTCATAAACTTCACCATTTTGGGCTTACAAAACACAACCAAAGCATCAAACAACTTCAATTAGGTCTATATAGACTTTCTACACCTTCATAAACTCAATTCCATTGGTCATTCACAAAAACCTTTCTTAAAACCACCATTTTTACATAGAAAATCACAATTACCATCCCTAGGGCTTGACTCCACATCAAATACCTCGACTCCACGTCCTTCCAAATCATTTGAAAATCTAATATACCCTTAGATGTTTCATCCCACTGAGGAAAAAACTCATACAGTAGGTGGGATGACTAATTTACCATTTTAACTTCAAAGAGACCCTAGATTGGCCTTAACCAGGCAGTTTCAGAAAAAAAAGAAGAGAAATCTCCCTCAAAATTTAATGTGAGAACCTCAAACTTGATAAAAAGGAAGTTAAAACATCTTCTATTGAATTCTATGAATTTCAAAGTATATCAGTGTCTGTACGGGCCGTACAGATCTTAAGAAGTTCTGAAAAATAGAGAAAATGCAACAAATGGACACTATACTGATATGAAATCTCTAAAACATTCTTCAAAAACCCTTTAGTTTGAGCCTTGGAGGCTTTAAATACATTTTCAAATCAATCTACAACTTCCCAATTCCTATACCTAGCTTTTGAACTACCCTAACCTTTCAAATTCTCTCAAAATTACATTTTGACAACTTTTCTTCTTGACAACATTTTATTGCATTTGAGCAACTTTAGCAATTTGACCCCTATGACTCAAGACACACCTAATTACATTGCTAATGGTATTTTTAGACCTTATTGATAGTAATTAAAGTCAAAACACCCTTATGCTATCCTTGACTCGCCTTATCACCAATTAAATGAACAAATTTTGAAAAAGGTGTTTAGGTGCTCCTGCACCAAATATATTCTTGCATCATCTATGTTTTTGAGCTAACATTTGTGATCTATGGTTTTGATTCAAGTAGGAAATTCAAGTCAAGATCTATCAATCATTCCTTTTATTCAAGATCTACATTCAAGCTAGCCACTTCACACAAGTCTGAAGACTTCATGACAAGGGTTTGGTGAATTGCAACATAACATTTTGTTCATTCATCATTTCCCTTCATTATTTCATTTTATTCCAAGGTTTAATTAGCAACTAGGGGTTTTACCAAGGAAAACCCCCATTTAATAACAATCAACAAGTTTTTCTTCTCTTGCATGTTTATGTTTGTAGATTTAGGTTGAAGATCATTTGGAGTGCAATGTTTCAAATTTGCATTGCAAAGTTGTCATCTTCACGAAAAGTCACCTAGATGCCAGATATGGAAGTTTCAGGATCTAAGATTTGAGAAGAAGAAGTTGCATACATTGAACCTTAGGGTCATCTTCCAAAATTGAAAAAATTCAGATCGAGACTAAGAAGACAGTAAGGGCTTCTTAGTCCTCTTGGAGATATTTTTTAGAGATTCGTTCATATCTAGTTCTAACATATGAAGATTATGTGTTTTCCCTGAAAAACAACCACAAGACTAAGAAGACAGTAAGGGCATCTTAGTCCTCCATGGCATATTTTGGCATTATTTTTTCATTTCCAGACTCCTTATCACTTTTCTAGATTTCCTAGGTACATACATCCTAACTTGTTACTTAATTTTATTATTTGCACTCATTATTTAGCTTGCATTACTAGGTTTTGTGAGTTGAATATCAAATTGTCTTTCCCAAGCTTTTACTTGGAGGTGAACCCTTCAAAGCCTAAGGAATCTTCATAGGTCTCCCTTGTTGAGAATTGACTCACCTTTTGTGCTGATAGTCAATCAAATTTGGGATCCTAGGCTTCCTTGAATAAACCTTCCCCCCTATTGGGAAAATCCAAGATTAGGGATTTATTTCTTGTATTGTGAGTCCCTTTTCCACATTCATTTTTCCCAAAAGTTCATTTTGGTGATCCCTTAATGTGTGTAGTGTAACCCTTTTGGATAGGCTTTGTGTGGATAGATAAAAAATTCAACCTGAATCTTTATCTATTAAAGGATTTGACAATGTAGGAAAATAACCGCTCGACGTGATCACTTTTCCTACCATAGTTGGAAAGGCCACATTAGAAACACCAATCCATGTTATTCCTTATAACTTTTTGTGGACACCGAAAAAGTAACCCTTCTAATTTTTCTGTCTCATTTGGGCCCTTGTGATTTTGGCTTAATTGTGCCTTGATTTAATGTTGTAATGTGGATAACACATTCACATTAGATCTTGGGCCCTTGTGAATTAATAAGAATTTTATGATGCCTTGCAAAAGTGTTGTGAAGTGTTGTAACACACTTTCACACTTTTCTAGGGTCTTATTAATATATTTCACCTAAATAACCTCTTTTTATCATTTACCAAGCCTTATTTCAAAGTGTTGTAACAAACTTTCACACTTTTCTAGGCTTGTCATTAATAATTGGACCTTTCTTATGCTTTAATTGGCCCCATTTTACACTTCTAGGCCTTATTTAAGTGTATTTTTGAAAATAATCCTGATAAACATCATCTAAAATATCTAATTTCGAAAACCCACTTAAAATGCCTTAAGTGGGACCCATTATTGAGTAGGGGAAAATGAGTCCTCTTTGGCACAAAAATCAAAATTATTTCAAATTTCTAGCGGGTTATTAATTTCTAAGATCTAAGGTCAGCTTGTGATGTGGTATTTTTGGGAATTATTGCATAATTGTGTATAAATATAGGGTTTTTCTACTCGTTTCATCCTCCCTAATTTCTTATTCAATCCAACAAGTAATCAAGTGATTTATCATTCAAGCACATTGGAGCCATTACTTGCATGTCTACAACATTCTACTTCAAGGGTTTGGTGAGATGTAGCAATGCATGTTGTTCATTCATCATTTTCTTTCGATATTTCATTTCATTTTTAAGGGTTTAATTACCAACAAGGGGTTTGACCAAGGAAAACCCCTGTCCACTAACCTTGAATTTTTTTCCAACTCTTTGTATGTGTTTTGTAGGTCTAAGTTGCATATTTTTCAAAGAGAAAGATTGGAAAAGTTTTCAACAAATTTTCAAAGTCATTCAAAGTTGTCAAATCCCTAAAAGAAGCTTGGAGAACACCTACAAGTTGAATTTACCAGTTTTAGATTAGGAAACTTGTCAGGTGTAGAAGTGTAGACCGAGAGCTACAAATTCTACATTTGAATATCTAGAAATTAGGAAGTGTAGTGATATGCCATCAGTGGTGAATGAGTCCCACTACCAGGCGTAAAAAAATATTTTTACAGTTATGAGTACCTAGTTGTCCAAAACCTGTTCTAGCAGAATCTTCCCGAAACAAGACTAAGTCACCCATCTTGGCGTATGAGTCTCAGTTGACTTCAAAAGTAGCAATTTCAGGATTCTAGAACTCCATTCCATCTTTCTCCAGTTTCCAAGTGCACACTGTAAACCTCACACTTTTATGTTACATTCTACTTCCATTTCTAGGTCTTTTTGCATATCATAGCATGTTTTCAAATATTTTTCATTTTCTAAGTTTTACATTAGTAGTTAATTTCTTTTATCAATTTCCAACCTTGAGGACAATCCCCTTTGATAGATTTCAATCTCCTTTGCATTGAAATCTCAAGGATTTTTTCTTGAGTGTGAACATTGTGAAATCAGATCCATCTTCTTGCATTCCCCTTTTAGTGTGGATAAAGGAAGTTGTGCATTCTATTTCCATTGTCGACACTTTCATATAATCTCCTTTTAGGTAGATCGTGGATTCATGAAATGAATGGTGTTCCTTCTATTTTACATCGTATCATGAAATATGTTTACAACAACAAAGTGCACATAGCCGAAGCTGACCTTGAACCAAACAATTGTTTGAACATTCAAAAAAACAAAGAGAATCCTTTGAAAACATTAACACCAACTACACAAGTGGAACCCATGCAATATAAAGACAAAGAAAAACACATTGAGGATATCACAAAGCTATTAAAAAATGATTGGGGTTCCTTGGATTTTGAACCAACATTCATAGGAGAATACAAGATCACAAACAAAGACAATGAAAAGGGAAAGGAAAAAAGTAGTAATGTCAACAAAACAATCAGAAGACCCTTCAAAAGCATCCACCTCAACCACTCTAAAATAAGAAGCAAATTATATAACAAAATTTGTTGAAATTAATTATGAGCAACCATCGAATCCAAAAGAGATGCAAAATCTTTATGGAAAAGGTTATGAAATTATGAAACAACTTACATATAGTGGAAAAGGATTTTGTGCTTGAGAACAAGGTATCCGTGTCCCTATAGAGCCTTACATGCAAGAAACAAATTCTCATGGCCTTGGTTATTGTCCCTCAAAAGAAATAAACAAGCCTTCGCTCAATATCAACACTACTACAAAAGATTCTCTTAAGCCGACTTTAACAATTTAGTGCATCCTGAATTAATAGACACTAGTGGTCTTGATTTTTATTGTGAGTGTCTAATCTATAATTAACTAACAAGAGAAAAAAAAAGGGTGTTAATTATGTTAGAAAACCAAACAAAACACTCCCTATGAGATTCTCAATCATGAAAGACAAGAAAACATGATGAAAACATGAAATAAACAACACCAAAGCATGCAAACTCATGTAAATCAATCAAACCTTCATCCCATAGGGGGATTGGTTCTCCTTTGATATGGAAAGAAGCTCTTTCCCAATCCCAATGATAAGCTCCAAAGTGATGAAAATGGTGATTGCTAACAGTGAAAATGGCTATAGTAATATTGCTTCAAGTTGTGGATCCATATTGTGAAGAGAATGATTCTATTTATAGAGCTCAAGGGTTGAGGAATGAGAGAAATCAGTGAATGTGGGATAAAATGGGAGCCAATAGGAATGTGACACTTTTCATAATTCTATTGGGTGAGAGTGGAGCACATTTTGGGAAATGTGTTGAGGAAAGGGGGACGTAAGAGGAATAAATGAGAATGGTTGAGGATTTGAAAGGTTGTAAGAAGAATTTACTGAATGTGGTTGGAGATGTGAGAGGATGTAAGAGGAGTTATTGAAAATGAAGAGAAGTTATTGAGGATGTGATAGGTTTTTGAAACCTTGGAGGAAAATTGAATGAGGAGGTGGTTGAGAGGAATATTCCTTGGAATATGCCTTTGTGAGGATAAATAGAGTAATTAGATAATTAATAGAAATGAATTTCATGTGCAACCTGGTTAGTTGACCATGGGTTGATTTAACTCTTGAGGAGTTAAAATTAGGAGGATTTATTAATGATGATTAGAAAGTGATTTAAGGTTAATTAATTGGAATGGATTGAGGGATTGTTACATTTGATTTGATTGATTTAATCAAATGAGAGGACTTAGGGGGATTTAATTAAATGACTTGATTTAATTCAATATGATGAACGATAGTTAGAAGAAGGGTGAGTTAATCTAATAAAAATAATTATTTGATTAATAGCTAAATTTTTTTATTTAATTAAATAATGTTGATTATTTAATTAATTGGTTAGTTTGAGGTGATTTAGGAAGAAATGGTGTTAATTAATCAAAATCAGATTTATAGTATCAATCAAAACTTTTTAAGTGTCTACATTTTTCCCCTCTTTGAAGCAAGGTACTTGCTGCATTGGTTCAAAGAATAACACTGCTGAGATCAAAATTCAAATAAAAATGTTTTTTTTCTAAATGCCTCACTACTACCCCAACGAAAAGAATTACGCTTGTACATTGCCCCCTCAAGAGATGAGGGGGAAATTTCAATTTTAGGTCAAGCTAGTGAAAAAGGTTCACCAAGTATTTAGGCGTAGAAGAGAGCCCATGGGATGCAAAAATAGGCTCATGGTGACGAAAATGGGTCTAAATGGACTTCGTTTGGAAAAAAAGAGATTAACGGGATCAAAAACCATAAAAATACCCCAAAAAACCCTAAAAAAAGAATGAAAAGGGTTAAAGGGGTCATTTTCAAATCATTTACATACCTAACCTTCTAGAATTCCTATGATTTTGCTCTGAGGCACTGATGGAATGGTGGCTCACGTGCTTCCCAAACATCAGATGGAGCGGTTCCAAGAGTTCTAGAGGCCTCAGGCGTAGGAACCCTGGTATGTCTTTCAAAAAATTTCTTGTTTTTCACGTTTTTGATGCATTTATTAGGGTCCAAGTGGGTCAGCCAAAAGCAGAGCTAGAGGGTGTCACAATTGTTACGGTCGACATCGCTTTTTTCTATGCTGAACCACCTTTGCAATAAAGCATCATGTGATGTTGGAAGGTCTTATGGTTGCACAAAAAATGTCAGCCTTCTTTTGCATGATTGTGTTGGAAAAACAAGGACAGACAACTGAGAGAGGGGGTGAATCAGTTGTCACATAATATTTAAACTTTTCAATATTTACTAAACTTAATCTCAAATTTGATGAATGAATAATAAACCATAAACAATCGACACATCAGAAACACAGATAACACCAAGATTTTTACGTGGAAACCCTATTAGGGGAAAAACCATAGTGGATGTCAGTCCACAATATTATACCCTGTTAAAAGTATATGAATAATGGGAATGGACATGCATTCAGGCACACTGCCTAGAGCTCACTGTCCAAATACAAAAGAGGACTCACTTTCCAAAGAAAGGTTTGGATTAAAACCATCCAAATGTGAACTGAGGAAATAGCTTCTACACAAGCCTGATTACAATTCCAATTAAGCACAAAAAACCTTCTTCACACTTCGCTCAATCTTCTTCACACTCTGCTCAATCTTCTTCACATTCTACTCTACAGTCAAATGATATTCACACATAAACACATAGGATAACACCAAGAATATTGAGCATTATTTACACTAATGAAACAATTGCTCTTATATATCCACAACAAGAGATTATATCAACAACTTTGTTGGCAAGAAGAATAAAACATATTTTCAAAGTCAGCCCAAATTTACAAATAAATTGCAATGGAAATCCACCAAGGTTGGCCATAAGATAGTGGAGACAAAAATTAGCAACTCCAAAAAAAAAATACTTTAATTAATTCCACCTCGAAGATCCACAGCACGCTACCACCATGTTGGCCAAGAACATGAAAAACTGAACATATAGAGAAAAATATTCAACCACGAGCACATTGATCAATGGGGAAGTACCAAAAAGATAGAGCACAATCTAGAAGCATCCAAAAACAACAAGAACTAATAGAGAAACATCCACATCAACATAAATTACTAGAATCATATAAACTTCACTCAGGAACACTGACAGAACCCACAAAAATATTGTTAGAACTCAACTGTTCATAGCACAGTCAAAACTTCATGTGGATCTCTAAAAATTCTGGTAGATGAACTAGATACTCTTAGAAACAAACCCTTTATTCCACAACAACTGATCTTCAAGAACAGGAAAAGACACCTTCATGACCTTCGTTGTTCTAGTGGGAACTTGCAAATATTCTTTTAAATTTTTTCTAAATATCCTCAACATATACAACCTTCAATGCAATAATGCTAATAGTGTTGACATCAATGACAACCACATATCAAAAACAAATCCACAACATCCAAAAATATCCCCCTTTGGCATTAATAGCAACACATGATGTGAAAATACCATCAACACAACTCTCAATCAACACTTACTCTTCCTTAGATTCTGACTCTCCTTCACATTTCTCTTCTCTCCTAGAAATATTTCTCATGTTTCTCTTCTCCCCCTTTGACAACAATGGAAAAGATAAGAATTATCTTTCCACATAGAAGCTTTGAACCAATATCTACACATCTGACTACTCCCCCTGAGTAGCAGCCACACAAACATCAATCTGGATCAAAATATGATCATGAAGTGCATAGATTAATGCCAATTAAAGCATCCTAGTTCATATTAGGATGGGTAATCACCCTTAGCATCCCTCTGAGATACTCAAAAGTATCCTTTGGAAATGGCTTAGTAAAAATGTTTGCAATCTGCTCTTTGGTAGGCACATATTCTAGTTTGACTTCTTTCTCACTCACTTTCTCCCTCAGAAAGTGGAACTTGATTGATATATGCTTGGTCTTAGAGTGTAGCACTAGATTCTTTGAAATGTTAATTACACTTGAGTTGTCAAAGTATATGGAAATAGGTTCATCATATACTACTATGATGTATTTTAGCATTTGTTTCATCCACATCACTTGAGTACAATTGTTTACAGTAGCAATATACTTTCCCTCAACATTAGATAGAGAAATCGAGTTTTGATTTTTTCTCAACCACGACACCAACTTCTTCCCTAGGAAGAAAGCACCACCACTAGTAATCTTCCTTTCATCTACATCTCCTACTCAATCCACATCAGTATATGCATTCAAATTAAGATCATCATCCTTAGGATACCAAAGTCCAAAATCAATTGTTCCTTTCAGATATCTAAAAATTCTGTTTATAGCAATTACATGGGATTCTTTTGGATCAGCCTGAAATTTAGGAACCATACATACAACATTCATAATGTCTAGTCTATTATGAGTTAAGTAGAGAAATCCACCAATCATTGATCTATACCTTGTCTAATTTTCTTTAGGTGAATCATCATTATGTATTAACTTACATCTAGTTACCATGGGAGTACCAATAGGTTTTGAGTCATCCATGCCAAACTTCTTCAGTAGCTCTTTCACATATTTAGACTAGGATATGAAAATCCCCTTATCTAATTGAGCAACTTGCAATCCTAGAAAGAACTTCATCTCACCAATCATACTCATCTCAAATTCACTCTTCATTTCATCAGCAAACTTCATACATAGATTATCATCTCCTCCAAAAATAATATCATCAACAAAGACTTCAATAATAAATTCTTTATCATGATCCAACTTGAAATATAAGTTGATGTTAGCAATACCTTTATTGAATCCAAGCTTTAGTAAATATTTATCCAATCTAGCATACTAGGCTCTAGGGGCTTGCTTGAGTCCATAGAGAGCTTTCTTCAATCAGAAAACCATGTATTCATCATCAATCAACTGAAATCCATCTGACTGTTCAATGTATACCTCTTCTTCTAACTCACCATTCAGAAATGTTGACTTCACATCCATTTGATAGACCTTGTAGTTTTTATATGAAACATAAGCAAGAAATAATTTAACAGCTTCAATTCTAGCAAGAAATAATTCTAACAACTTCCATTTGTGAATACCCTTTACATACCAGTCTTGCTTTATTCTAGACCACTTCACCTTGTTCATTCAACTTATTCTGAAAGACCCATTTAGTACCAATCACATTTTTGTCTTTTGGTCTAGGAATAAGTATCCATGTATCATTTTTTTCAATCTACATTAGTTTTTCCTTCATAGCTTCCATCTAGTATTCATCATTGCAAGCTTCATTAACATCTTTAGGTTCGATATTGGAAATCAAGCAATACTCTTTTGCAATATTCCTTCTAGTTTTCACACCTTTTTTATTGTCTCCTATAATTTTATTTTCAGAATGATTTAGCTTTACATACCTTAGAGTTTTAGGATTTTCTTGAACTTCTAATTCTTCTTGTCTTTCTTCTGCACTTGCACTTGTCTCTGCTTCCTATCTGCCTTGATTTACCAAAACAAATAGAAATTATTTTACCAGAACATATGTCACAATTTGAAGTTGATTATGTTTCTGAACATTCTTCCCTTTGTTTGTATTGTCTTCATCTGAATCATATCTACAATAGCTAGATGATTTAGCAGAATCCTCATCATCTTTGACATTTTCACGCTCAACCATTTTTCTTAGTCTTATGTTGTAGCACTAGTAGGCCTTGCTTCTAGTATAATAACCTAGAAATATTCCTTCATCACTTCTTGCATTAAACTTTCCTATATCATCATCTCTCTTGATGTAGCATTTTCTTCCAAAGATCTTGAAATAATTAACAATAGGATTATAACAAAACTATAATTCAAAAGGATTCTTACTAGAATTACCATTTACATATACCTGGTTGAAAGTGTACACATTAGTGCTTACACCTTCACTCCAATAGATGTGAGGCACATTTCCTTCAATCATCATTTTTCTATCAGCATCTAGAACTATTCTATTCTTCCTCTTTGCAACTCCATTCTGTTGAGGGGTTCGGGGAACAAATAAGTGTCTTCTGATTCCATGCTCATCACAAAAATGATTAAACTCCCTGGAGGTGAACACACCACCTCTGTCTGACCTTAAGCATTTTATTTTCAGACCTTTCTCATTATCTACCATAGCTTTGAAACTTTTGAACTTCTCTAATTCTTCACATTTTTCTCTTAAGAAAGTAACCCATATCATTCTAGAGTAATCATCAATAATTAACATAAAGTACCTTTCACCATGAAGAATTCTGACTCTAGAGGGGCCATATAGATCAGTATGTATTAGCTCCAGTAATTCATTTGAATTATGTTGTTTGCTCTGAAAAGAAACTCTTGTCTGTTTTCCCATCTGACACTCCTTGCAAATTGTGTAAGAAGACTTCACTAGCTTAGTTAGATCTCTTACTGCTTGAGTGTAACTTACCTTGACAATGTTATCAAAATTCACATGACATAGCCTCCTATGCCATAACCATCTTTCATCCACTTGAGCAATCAAACAACTTTCACTAGAAACATTTAGGTGAAAAATATTACCTTTTTTCTATTTACCTGAAGCAATTACATTTCCATAACTTCTAAGTACCCTACATCTTTCATTCTTGAATTGAAGATCATAACCCTTTCCCACCATCTGTCCAACACTCAACAGATTGTTCTTCAAGACTTCAACATAAAGAACATCATCAATGTTATTCTTACCACCAAGACAAATAGATCCTCTGCCATGAATCACACCAGCATTGTTATCTTCAAATCTCACAACCCCACTGTCATACTTCTCTAGACTTACAAATTTTTCTTTTGTCACTAGTAATATGATGTGATCATCCACTTTCAATAATCCACTCATCCTTTTCTTCAATTACGGTCTACAAGATCTTTCTCAACTTTAGCAGATTCAGTAGCCACTTGACTATTTTCTTTGATAGCAATGAAAACCCAATCATCTTCATTTCCATTCTTTTTATCAGACTCTTCATCAGTCACACCTTCTTCAACAAAATAAAATTTCTTCTGAAATCTAGGTTTGTAAGGCTTAGAATTAGGAACTCTTTCAGGACACCTTGATGCAAAATGACCAATTTTATTGCAAGAAAAATATTTGATAGGAAACTTTCCTTTATACTTACCTTGTCCTCTACCTTCTTTCTTTACAATCAGTGCTTCCAACTCTTCTACCTCTCTTTCTTCATATTCAAGATGTTTCATTTCTTCCTCATACTTGAATGTATTTTTAGACCTCTCTCCTATATCATATCTTTGTTTGTTTCTTCTGGATACAATAGCCTTTAATGCACTTTATGTCTTGGGAATAGATTCACCAAATTTTCTTAAATCAAAGGCATCAAGTTTACCAATCAGTCTATCCCTTGTCACATTCATCAATGATCTGGTTTCTTCAATAGCATAAGCCTTCACTTTGCAGGAGGGAGGCAATGATCTAAGCACTTTAACCACAATTTCTTCTTCATCCAGGGTACCACCGCCACATCTAATACCAATCACTATTTCTTTTATTCTTTGTATGAAAGAAGAAATATTTTCATCTTCACCCATCTTCAAGTTTTCACACTTTCCTTTCAAACTCTGTAGCTTAGCCATCTTCACATGCACATCTCCTTCATACAAAGTTTCCAACTTCATCCACATCTCATGAGCTACCTTTAGACCTATCACATTTGTCATTTCTGAATCTATTAGAGCACTCAATAAAGCTTCCATAGCCCTGACATTATTTTCAGCTTCTTTGATCTCATCAAGAGTGGAAGGACCATTCACATGAATAACATATGTATTCTTTGTAATCTTCTAGAAAGATTCACCAATACACCTCAAATGACACTCCATCCTAGTTTTCCACAATGAGTAGTTTGTTCCATCGAATCTAGGACTATCCTTCTTGTATGATGCCATCTCATATCACCTCAATCTTTTGAAATTCTTTAGAGGAACTTGATTTGATACCAATTGTTGGAAAAACAAGGACATAAAACTAAGAGGGGGGGTGAATCAGTTATCATAGAATATTTAAACTTTTCAATCTTTACTTAACTTAATCTCAGATCTGATGAATGAATAATAAACCATAAATAATCAACACATCAGAAACATGGAGAACACCAAGATTTTTATGTGGAAACCCTATTAGGGGTAAAACCACGATGGAGGTCAATCCACAATATTATACCCTGTTAAAAGTATATGAATAATGGGAATGCACATGCATTCAGGCACACTACCTAGAGCTCACTGCTCAAAAACAAGAGGACTCATTGTCCAAAGAAAGGTTTGGATTAAAACCATCCAAATTTGAACTGAGGAAATAGCTTCTACACAAGCCTAATTATAGTTTGAGTTAAGCACAAAAAACCTTCTTCACACTTCGCTCAATCTTCTTCACACTCTGCTCAATCTTCTTCACACTCTGCTCAATCTTCTTCACACTTTGCTCTATAGTCAAATGATACTCACACATACACACATAGGAGCACACCAAACATATTGAGCATTCTTTACACCAATGAAATAATTTCTCTTATATATCCACAACAAGAGATTACATCAACTTTGTCAGCTAGAAGAATAAAATATATTTTCAAAGTCAGCCCAAATTTACAAATAAATTTGCAATGTGAATCCACCAAGGTAAGACAAAACATAGTGGAGACAAAAAATAGCAACTCTAGCATGAAAATAATTTAATTAATTCCACCTTGAAGATCCACAACACACTACCACCATCATGTCAGCCAAGAACATGAAAAACTGAACATACATAGAAATTTTTTTGACCATGAGCACACCGATCAATGTGGATGTACCAAAAAGATAGAGCACAATCTAGGAGCATCCAAAAACAACAAGAACTAACAGAGAAACATTCGCAGTAACATAAATGACCAAAATTGCATAAACTTCACTCAGGAACACTAACAAAACCCACAAAAATACTGTAAGAACACAACTATTCATAACATGATCAAAACTTCATGCAGATCTCTAAAATTTATGGTAGATGAACTAGATACTCTTAGCAACAAACCCATTAGTCCACAACAAATGATCTTCAAAATACAAGACAAGAAACCTTCATGACCTTCACTGTTCCACTAGGAACCTGCAACTCTTCTTTTAATAATTTTCTCAATATCCTCGGCATATACATCCTTCAATGCAATAATGCTAATAGTATTGACATCAATGAAAACCACATACCAACAACACATTGGTAGAATCCAATAGATTGTGTTGCATAGGCCTAGAAGAGTCTAGCATCGCCTAGAAATGTTGATTCCCCTTTGCGATATGGTGTTGCTTTTGTGAAATCATAGAGTGTTGACTTTGAAAATATCGACTCACCTTTCCTTATTAGGAATTTTTAATTTTTGAAAACATGCCATGTTGATTAAATTTGACATCATGGGAACTTTGGGTGCAAGAGGTCCTTCGAGTGCTCATCTCAAAGGAGCGCAGAGGCCAGATACTACATCGAGAGAGGTGCTTGATAGATGAGGTATTATTTTTCATAGGTTTGATTGGGTTTGGACACATGGAGTAGATGCTCGAGGTTAGGACGCACTTAGCAATGATGATGACACTATTGGAGAGATGGTGAAGCAAGACTTCATCATTCCATCTACCGACCGTCAATGCCACTGTGACTTTGGAGGATGTATGACGGATCCTACATATCCCCATACATGACGAGCACATTATATATGACATCGATGCCAGTGGCGATGCGATATTTTAGTTGTTCAATGTCAATGAGTATGAGATTGATAGTGGGAAAATCGAGCTTGCTTGATATGAGGGGATTGCCCTTGATTTGACCCTTTTTTTGGTGCGTTGATCTTGGGAGTCCTCACTCCTGATAAGTGAGCCAGAGGCTACAGTATTGGATGTGGAATTATTTGGTCAAGAATGATGGAGGAGATGACTGTTTATGCTTGGGTGCCAGCTTTCCTCGTGTCGTTATATCATGATATGCATCAGGTTGTATATTGTGTGGCCCCTAGCATTGGAGTGGGAGTGACACTCCTCCATGTCTAGGAATATTAGCACATAACTATTTTGAGGCCCAATATCATAGATGTGCAGAAACATTATGATGATCCAACAGTCTATAGATACAGGGGTATGACTACCCTCCACTACATAAGTATCACATGCATCTTGCACTGGAGGAAGGTTATCAACGAGATGATAGTATTTCAATGGAGACCCTAGCTCCATTCCCATAGGTGGAATGACAATGATGATTAGTTGTTTTATTTCCATTAGATGAGATATATGCAGGGTCATGAGCACCACTTGATTGAGCGATATTTTCCAGACAAGGTTGCTCAGTAGTTCAGGGAGGTGTAGGATGCATCTGACTTGGCATATAGAGCCATTTTTTTATGCGGATCTCAAGAGACAGCCTGGGGGAAGCTGATGTAGCCCCAGGTCATTGTTGATTATTTCAGGCAGTTAGTGATGCACTCATGGGTGTACTTCGATGGTCTCGCAGATGCAGACACCACAAGATTTTGATGCATACTGGAAAGCTCATGCCTTGATCAAATTGATTTACCAGTTGTGCCAATGGAAGGTAGAGGGTGGGTCAGAGGACCCCAAATAGGATAGGTACCATGACAGCCAACTCAACATCCCCATGATGGACAAGACAGAGGTGGCAGGGATGGAAAACATGATGGGCATGATAGACAGGTGCCACCTCTAGTACCACCAATTAGACAGAGGGCACCATAGTAGCCCCCACCAAGTCTCAATGCTAGGGAAAGATAGATATCAGTGCTACAGGTATAGGTACATGAACTAACAAGGTAGTTGCAGTAGGAAAAAGGCCCAAATAAAGACCTTGATCCAACAGAGAGATCAGGCTAGACAAGAGGTGGCACAGGAGCACTAGCAAAGATAGGATGAAGACCTTAGCATAGCCCAAGAGATAGGACAAAGATAGCAGCTAGAGGCAGTAGCATAGTAGGTGCAGGGATAGGCTACAGTCCCAACTGAGATGTACAGGTGAGCGATGCAAAAGGAATCATACTACAAATTGCTTTATTACAGAGCTTTCCCACAGGAGCATCAAGAGCTAGATTTCTCTGATATTAGCCAGGTTGCTCCAAGTAGGTCTCACCCAGGGCTATCAGGAAAACAATTAGGATCCCACCATTAGAGCTGAGGTAGCCACCATAGTGATTTCCAAAGCGAGGGGAGCTCAGAGCACCACTAGTGGCTTAGACACATTTTTTATGTATAGGCTGATTTATGATGTGTATACATTCATGTTGGAGTTAAAATGACACTAAGAGGGGGGGGTGAATCAGTGTCTTAACAAATTTGATCAATTTTCAAAAATTCAAAAACATAGCCCAGATTTGATCTCAATATTACTCTGATTAATGCATTCATGAGTTGAATGTAATCATTCATAAACAAAATTGACAAAAGTAATAATCCCAATAGTGAACAGAAACAACAACACAGTAAAGCAGTGAGCACACAAAAGAACAAAGAGACACAAGATTTTGCCAAGTGCAAAACCCTCTTGGGGTATAAAAACCACTCCTGAAATGCCTTGCAGGTTTAACCTTTTTAATCAACTGTTCACAATGCCTTATAGGCTGATTTTTGAGCACCCACTCAAGGAGCACCAACCCCTCGTTTAGAGATATCTATCTCAAGGAGCACCAACCACTCAAATTATATTTCAGAACAATAATCATTTCTCAAAGGATCTCTTTGTTTTCAGTTAAGCTCATAACTCTCTGTTTTCTTGTTTACAGAATACCCTAAAGATTCAATGATTGAATCCCTAAAATACTATATAGAGAAGAAATTTACAATATCTCTGCATCTTGTTATTCAGATTTTATTGTAGAGTTTATCCATACATTTTCATATAGCCAAGGAATGATAATCTCAGAATTACAACTACCAAACAAAAAACATAGTTTTTTGCTTCTATTTATACATCTTTTTGATTTAAATGCCAGAAAAGTAATTGACTTCAGAAGTAACAGCTGAACAACCAACCTAAGAATATTCAGACTGAAGTTAACAAAGTTGTTTATAATAGAAATCTTCATCTTGTACCTAGCAAGATTATTAGTCGAGGTGAAATTGATTTCCAAATACAAGAGCCGTTTCACCCAGCTAAGAGCTGACCTCAACAAATTTGAAACGTATGTGATCATTTCACTGCTTAAAAAGCACAACTGCCCACCACAGACAAATCTGCAACTCCCATGGCTCCATCAACCACTATTGAGCTTTTAGCCAGAAATGTACCAAATAAAGCTTCGATATACCACTGATAAAGCTATTACAGCCAACAACAACAGTAACTAAAACTCTCATGATGGCGGCCAGGCTACGGTTCCATACCTAGCCAAAAAGAATAATCATGAAATTTTTCCCTAAACTATCATTTCCGTCGATGTAACGTTATGCCGAAGGAAAATTTATCACCGTCAGACATCCCTATGTTTGTCACTGAGACAATTCATAATCGGGGAGACCTTATATAGAATACCTTTTGTTTTACTGAAAGCCCCCTTGATACACATTAGTCGCCGTGACACATGGTTTTTCTTGCCGATGAGTCCATCCGCCCTATATATGTTGCTGTAACTTCAAACTATTGGGGAGACATCATGTAGATTATTTTATGTCATACTGAAACACCCCGAATTCACACCTATTTGCCAAGACGACATAAATCTCTCGCCGAAAGCCACTCATTAGACTTTGTTGGAAAAATATGATGGGCTCACTATGACAATACTCCGATGCTACAAAATTCTCAGCGAAATAACCCTTTGCATAGGTCGGTGAGACACCATGGAATCGCTAAGACCTCACATTGATAGCACTGACTCTTACCGATACGCATTTTTTCAACGGCGGTCGGTGTGACATACCAATTTCACTGTGACCACATACCAACGGTGTAACACTTGCCGAAAGCTGCCTGAATGAAAAAATCCAATCGACATGACATCATAAATGTCTTGCCGATAGGCAACACAGACATTTCAAAATGGATCAGGGAGACCTTGCCATTCTCATGCCGATATGTGTAAGCCCGAATGAGAAACAACCAAAACCATTAGACAAATGAGATGTCAGAACCAAGGTAAATGTAATGCCTTCAAAAATGTGAGTTCAAAGAATGTAATCAAATGGCATGAAAACATGTGAAATACACCTATGGTATGCAAAGAGAACCATCCTGACAAAGAAACCATCTGTCAAGCTTTGTCAGTCAAAGAAGTAGCATTCATAACATGAACTAGAAATCTCACCACCATGAATTTGAATCATAACAAATATCTTTCTGTAATAGCCAAGAGACATCAAACAAGTGCCAAAATAAAGCATAAGGATCCAAACTAAGACGGATTATAAAAGTGAACTAACTGAAAGGGATTTTTTCATCAAGGACAAACTATAAACACAACAGAAATCCAACAAACTCCCCCTTTGTCCTTGATGGCAAAACACAAATGACGCTCCCCTTTTTTTTCCTCAATGATGAAGAACAGAAGAGAAGAATGTGCATTGCCATGAAACACAACTGAGAAGCCAACCAAAATATCATGAGAAACAGCTGCAAAAAGCATAACAATGCAACAACCAAGATTGCAAGAGAGCTATAAGTGAGTCAAAATAGATAATATGCTCCCCCTAAGCCAATTCTTGTAAAATCAGAGAAGTAAAGATTGAGAGATAACTTCCAATCGAAGTCTCAACCTTTCAAATAACTCTTTAGCTAAGGGCTTAGTAAAAATATCAGCCACCTGATCTTGTGAGCCAACAAACTGTAAGCAGACTTCATTAGCCAAAACTTTTTCTCGTAGAAAGTGAAACTTGATAGCAATATGTTTAGTGCGTGAGTGCATAACAGGATTTTTTGAAATATTTATCGCACTAGTGTTATCACAAAGAATGGTAACAGGTTTAGGAACTTCAATACCCATATCAGATAGAGTTTGACTCATCCAAAGAACTTGAGTATAGCATGAAGTGGCAGCAATGTATTCTACTTCAGCAGTAGAAAGAGAAAAAAATACTTGTTTCTTGCTGTACCATGCCACTAAACGATCACCAAGAAAGAATGCAGCACCACTAGTGCTTTTCCTATCATCCAAACAACCAGCCCAGTCAGCATCAGTATAAGCAATCAAAGAGAAATCATTGCTTCTACGGTACCAAAGACCATAATCAAGAGTTCCCTAAATAGATTTAAAAATCCTTTTAACAACAGTGACATGGGATTCTTTAGGTGATGCCTGAAACCATGCAACAGTGCAAATTGCCTGCATGGTGTCAGGTCGAGAAGCAGTTAAATATAATAGACTGCCAATCATTGATCTATATTCAGTTTGATTTGTATCAGGAGAATCATCAACCTTAGTAAGTTTGCATCCAGTAACCATTGGAGTGCTAACTGGATGGCATTCATCCATCTGAAATTTCTTAAGCATCTCTCTAACATACTTGGTTTGAGAAAGAAATATTCCATTTTCACGTTGAGAGATTTGAAGACCCAAGATGAAATTTAATTCTCCCAATAATGAAATTTCAAATTCAAATTCCATTAGCTGAGAGAATTTTTTACTCAAAGTAACATTGTTGCAGCCAAAGATAGTGTCATCAATGTAAATTTCAACAACCAAAATATTAGAACCTTCAGTTTTAACATAAAGAATGCTGTCTACACCTCCTCTAACAAAACCATTTGAAAGAAAATGACTATCCAGACTAGAGTACCAAGCTCTAGGTGCTTGTTTTAAGCCATAGAGGGCCTTTTTCAATCTGTAAACATGATTAGGCTTATTTTTGCAAATAAATCCTTCAGGCTGTTCAACATAGACCTCTTCATCTAAATAGCCATTTAAAAAAGCAGTTTTGACATCCATTTGATAAACAGTAAATTTTTTGTAAAAAAAATAAGCCAAGAATATTATGATAGATTCTAGTCTAGCAACAGGTGCAAAGGTTTCACCAAAATCAATACCTTCTTGTTGAGCATAGCCTTTGCAGACAAATCTTGCTTTGTTGCGAATAACATTACCATTTTCATCAACCTTGTTTCTATATATCCATTTGCCTCCAATGAAATTCTTGTCATCTGGTCTTGGGACTAACTCCCAAGTTTGATTTTTCTCAATCTGATCAATTTCTTCCTACATAGAATTAATCCAACATGAATTTGTGAGAGCTTCATTAAAATTTTTAGGCTCAAACTGAGTAACTAAACAAAAAGCAATTTGTGCCTTTTCATTAGATTTTTCCGCCTTTCTTCTAGTTTGAACTCTTGCATTTTTATCCCCAATAATCTGATCTTTGGGGTGATATTTAGCTAGAGCTTTTGATGCAACCTTTTCAGGACTTGCTGTTTCATTTTTAGGGCTTGCTAAATCAGTATTAGGCTTTGTTGTTTCAGCTCCTGAAATTATTTCTAGTTCAAGTTCTTCCTCATTATCCTGCAAAGATTCAACATACAAATGTGGTCTTTCATCAAATTTTACATTAACAACTTCAACAATCTTATTAAGCCTTTTTTTAAGGCATTTATAAGCTTTTCTATGAGTTGAGTATCCCAAAAAGATACCCTCATTACTCTTTGATTGAAAGCTCCCAAGGTTATCATCATCTTTCTTGATAAAACACTTACTTCCAAAAATTTTAAAGTGTTTGACAGAAGCAGTTTTTCCATACCAAAGTTCATAAGGAGTGTGTTTAGATTTCACCCTAAGTTGCACTCTATTCAAAATGTATACAACTATATGAACAACTTCTTTCCAATACATATTAGACAACTTAGCTTCATCTAGCATGGTTCTAGCCATTTCTTTTACAGTTCTATTCTTACGTTCAACTACCCCATTTTTTTGAGGTGTTTTTGTTGCAGCATACTGTCTTTTAATGCCGTGTTGTTCACAGTAATCAATAAACTCTTGAGAAGTGAACTCACCTCCTTTGTCAGATCGCAGCCATTTAAGTTTTAAATCAAATTCCTTCTCAACCAATTTACGAAAGATTTTAAACCTTTCAAATGCTTTTGATTTGTGCTTAAGAAATGTGGCCCAAACCATTCCAGTATTTTCATCCACAAATAACATAAAGTACTTTTCACCATTAATAGACCTTGTTCTGGTTGGTCCACATAAATTAGTATGCACAAGTTGTAAAGGTTTTGAAGAAGAATGTTCTTTTTTTTTTAAGCTAATTTTAGTCTGTTTACCACTCAAACATTCTTTGCACACAGAGTTTTCTGGCTTGCTAAGAACTGGTAGACCTCTAACATTCTAATTTTTACTGATTCTAACCAGATTTTCAAAGTTTATGTGTCCTAATATTTTATGCCATAACCAATTCTCTTCAATTTGGCCCATTAGACACATACCTTGACTATTTTCATTGCTTGATGTGTCGAGAAGATTGTACACATTTCCTTTTGTCCTCCTTCCAGCTGCAATAGCCTTTCCTAGCTTGTTCTTAACCTCACATCCCTGCGAAGTGAAAAGAACATGATAACCACTATCATAGATTTGACTAACACTTAGAAGATTGTGCTTGAGACCTTCCACATAGTACACATTATAAATAGGAGTGTCTTCATTCAGAAGAAGTGAACCTCTACCTTTAATTTGAATACCAGAGTTATCACCAAACTTAACATAACCACCTACATAATCTTCAAGATTTATAAACTTATCCTTGTCGCCAGTCATATGGTTAGAACATCCACTATCCAGGACCCATAAGTCCTTTTTCTTGGAATGAAAATTAGTTTGAACCAACATAGTTTGCTCAATGTTGTTAATAGTCTTAGGTTTCCAAACCTTTTTAATTTTCTGCTATTTCGATTGCAGATCAGTTCTGCACTGTTTGACAAAATGTCCCAAAGCATTGCATTTAAAACATTTGATCTATCTAACAAAACCATAGTGTCTCCTAAGACCAAACCTGGGTATTCTAGGATTCATAAGTCTACAAGTGCTCACCTTGTGGCCAAATTTGTTGTAGAAAAAACAATAACCATAGAAGAAAGGATTGACTCTGTATGAAGATCTATTACCTCTTAAAGACTGAACATGATCCTTACCAAATTCTGAGTGATTTGAACCTAAACCTTTGACTTCAGAAGAGGGGTTTTGTTTTGCATGGTCAATTGAGCATTCACCCTTTTCAAAACCAACACCAGTTTTATCTTTGTACATCTTCTGCTTGCTGAGCATCTCATTCAGTTTTAGAGTGCTTTCATATTTTTCAATTTCCTTCCTAAGATAGACTACTTCTTGTTCTAGTTTTGAATTTCTGATCTTTGCAGCTTACTCTCTGAAGACAGTCTTCAACTCTTTTAGCTTCTTCAAGCTGAGTTTTCAGAGAGACCATTTCTTGATCTGGTTTATGTTCTTGAGCAAGAACTTGTTTTTTGAGTTTTTTGACCTATTTTAAAGCACATTTCACTCACTTTCAAGATCTACCTCACCTTCTTCAATGTCAATGGTGTTTGAATCTTCTTGCTAAGTAATCTTAGCCATGAACAAGGTTTCATCTTCTTCTGCTGATGAATCTTCAGACTCAAAATCAATTTCATCTTTGCTAAACAAACTCTTCTTCTTTATGAAGTTGAAATTTCGTTTAGGTTTAAAGGCCTTCTTCTTAGGTTGTTTTTCAAATTTCTCATTGTCACTAGTTTGATCATCATAGGGACACTTTGCAGCAAAGTGACCTATTTTGCCACAGTTAAAACATTTAAAGGGAAGTTTTCCCTTATATTTTCCTGGTCCCTTTTAAAATCTTCTAACAAAATGGGATTCATTAGAATCAGATAACTCTGATTCACTGACTTTGACTTTTTCTTTCTTTTCAATGTTAAAGGCAGTTTCTTTTCCTATTGAATTGTTTTCGCTAGTTCTCATTTCATAGGCAGTAAGTATTCCTTGTAGGCTGTCTAAGGTAAGCTAATCAAAGTGTTTCTTTTCTTCTAGGGATGAAACCTTAGATTCAAATTTGGATGGTGACCACATCAAATTCATTAACCTCTTGACCTAGACCTTTCATTGCATTGACAACTTCATCAACTCTTAGGAAATATTCAGCCACTTTTTCATCATCCCTCATTTTCAACTCCTCAAATTGATGTTTGAGTGTAATGATTTTTGACAGTTTGACTTTCTCATTCCCTTGATATATAGTTTCAATTTTTTCCCAGATATCATGAGCAGATTTGCAATGCCTGACTTTAATGAACACATCTTTAGTTAACCCACACAAGATGGCATGCTTAGCTTTGGCATTTGTTTCATACCTCTTTTTTTCAGCAGGATCAATGGAAATAGAGGCTGGTACATTGTAAGCATTTATAACAATGCTCCAAACATCAACATCAAAAGAAATAAGAAAAGCTTCCATTCTGATTTTCCAGAACACATAATCTATTCCATCAAATAACAGAGCTCTGGTTACAGAGGCACCGTCTTGAGAATGTGCTATTAAAAATAAACTCCAAGACCAAGATCAATCCAAGGTCATTAAAACCTATCAGAGGACCCTACGCTCTGATACCAATTGTTGGAGTTAAAATGACACTGAGAGGGGGGGTGAATCAGTGTCTTAACAGATTTGACCAATTTTCAAAAATTCAAAAACATAGCTCAAAATTGATCTCAATAGTACTCTGATTAATGCATTCATGAGTTGAATGTAATCATTCATAAACAGAATTGACAAAAGTAATAATCCCACCAGTGAACAGAAACAACAACAACACAGTAAAGTAGTGAGCACATAGAAGAACAAAGAGACACAAGATTTTTCCAAGTGGAAAACCCTCCTGGGGTATAAAAACCACTCCCAAAATGCCTTGTAGGCTTAACCTTTGTAATCAACTATTCACAATGCCTTATAGGCTGATTTTTGAGCACCCACTCAAGGAGCACCAACCCCTCATTTAGAGATATCTATCTCAAGGAGCACCAACCCCTCAAATTATATTTCAGATCAATACTCATTTCTTAGAGGATCTCTCTGTTTTCAGTTAAGCTCATAACTCTCTATTTTCTCATCTACAGAATACCCTAAAGATTCAATGATTGAATCCCTAAAATACTATATAGAGAAGAAATTTACAATATCTCTGCATCTTGTTATTCAGATTTTATTGTAGAGTTTATCCATACATTTTCATACAACCAAGGAATGATAATCTCAAAATTACAACTACCAAACATAAAACATAGTTTTCTGCTTCTATTTATACATCTTCTTGATTTAAATGCCAGAAAAGTAACTGTCTTCAGAAGTAACGGTTGAACAACCAACCTGAGAATATTTAGACCGAAGTTAACAAAGTTGTTTATAATAGAAATCTTCATCTTGTACCTAGCAAGATTATTAGTCAAGGTGAAATTGATTTCCCAATACAAGAGTCATTTCACCCAGCTAAGAGCCGACCTTAACAAATCTGAAACGTATGTGATCATTTCACTACTTAAAAAGCACAACTGCCCACCACAGACAAATCTGCAACTCCCATGGCTCCATCAACCACTGTTGAGCTTTCAGCTAGAAATGCACCAAATAAAGCTTCCATATACCACTGATAAAGTCGTTACAACCAGCAACAACAGTAACTAAAACTCTCATGATGGTGGCCAGGCTAGGGTTACATACCCAGCCAAAAAGAATAATCACAAATTTTTTCCCTAAACTCTCATTTTCGTCGATGTAACGCTATGCCGAAGGAAACTTTATTGCCATCAAACATCCCTATGTTTGTCGTTGAGACAATTCATAATCGGGGAGACTTTATATAGAATACCTTTTGTTTTACCGAAAGCCCACTTGATACACATTAGTTGCTGTGACACATGGTTTTTATTGCCGATGAGTCCATCTGCCCTATATATGTTACTGTAACCTCAAACTATCGGGGAGACATCTTGTAAATTGTTTTATGTCATACCAAAACACCCTGAATTCACACCTGTTCACCAAGATGACATAAATCTCTCGCCGAAAGCCCCTCATTAGACTTCGTTGGAAAAATATGATGGGCTCGCTATGACAATACTACGATGCTACAAAAGTCTCAGCGAAATAACCCTTTGCATAAGTTGGTGAGACACCACGGAATCGCTAAGACCTCACATCGATAGCACTGACTCTTACCGATATGCATTTTTTCAATAGCGGTCGGTGTGACATACCAATTTCGCTATGACCACATACTGATGATGTAACACTTGGCTGCCTGAATGAAAAAATCCAGTCGACATGACATCATAAATGTCTTGCCGATAGGCAACACAGATATTTCAAAATGGATCGAGGAGACCCTGCCATTCTCACGTCGATATGTGTAAGCCCGAATGAGAAACAACCAAAACCATTAGACAAATGAGATGTCAGAACCAAGGTAAATGTAATGCCTTCAAAAATTTGAGTTCAAAGAATGTAATCAAATGGCTTGAAAACATGTGAAATACACCTGTGGTATGCAAAGAGAACTATCCATACAAAGAAACCATCTGTCAAGCTCTGTCAATCAAAGAAGTAGCATTCATAATATGAACTAGAAATCTCATCACCATGAATTTGAATCATAAAAAATATCTTTCTATAATAGCCAAGAGACATCAAAGAAGTGCCAAAATAAAGCATAGGGATCCAAACTGAGATGAATTATCAAAGAGAACTAACTGAAAGAGATTTTGTCATCAAGGACAAACTATAAACACAACAGAGATCCAACAATTCATTGGCTGAGTTTTGATGAGCCTCTTGTATATTCCGATGATGAGTTTATATATTTGATTATGATTGTATCATGACACTAAGATTTTTTAATATATATACATGAGATGGATTCAACGATGTGATTTTATTTTACCTTATATGTTATGGATGCATATGATATTGATAGATTTATTTAATGTTTATGCTATGATTCTTTATGTTTCATGGTGTGATGCAATATTATAGATATATGGGATGAATGTATATGTAATGTACGATGGATCTATGTGGATGTAATTTTATGTGATGGATGTAAATCTATACTATGTGATGATACATGTGATGGATGTAATGCAAAGATATGTTCAACTTCTTTTTTAGTATCTTTTCTATGAATGTAAATGTGTTGTTTATTGGATGCTTAGAATAACCAATCTATATTATGATAATCCAATGGTGGATGATGCTTTCTATTATGTTTATATTTATGATATTTATTATTTTGATGGTTTTTGGATGCATGATGGATGCAAATAAATTTTTATTTTGAATGTCATGATACCGTGTCAATATGTGGAGAAGATAGAAGAAAAAGGAATCAACCCTTGAGTTCGAGACAATGTAGAATTCCAACAAGTCCATGAATCTTTGAGACTTTATTAGATATGATGATGAGTGATGATGATTCATTGCTTATCAGGGATTGGGGATGTAAAGATCATTATTTTCATTATGTTTGATAACAAACATAGATATGATGCATCAAGGTGTAAAAAACTAGGATCAAATTGTACCTAATGAGATGGACTTTGACTCAAAAAATAGATAGGAGTATCCTTGTTCACACCCAAAATATGAAACCTTATTCAGATGTACTTCAAACATGTCAAACATCTCAGACCAAAACACAAAGAGGAAAAACCTCCCAATGTAATAGTCAACAAGATATTCAAAACACCCTCCATACATACCAACAAAATCTAGCATGACCAAAGTTATATTACAAGAATATCCAACAAGCATAACAAAAAAAGATAATGATCAATGCCCCATTCCTTTCGCTCTAAATCATTTTAATTAGACATCATCAAGAGGTCACTAGAATGAGAACAATAAGATAAATCAAAAGAACAGATCAAGTAAACAAACAAGCTAATGTTCTTCATACCTCTAGCCAAGACTAAACTACGGTGATGTCTAGTGTTGATGTCCAGTATAAGAAGGATGCATACTAGGACATGTTGATCAGATAATTGTGAGACTAACAGGATGATAGGTTATTGATACCAAGAGTTAACCAACTTGTTTACCTACTGACCTAGACTTGAGACCCTGACGTTTGATTTTTACTTTTAATTTTCTATACTTGTTTTTGATTGTTTTACCAAAAGGTGAAGATGACGATTGATTTATTGTGAGTGGATGTTTATTGTGGGTGAAAAGAAAAATGGGATGGGTGATTTTGTGTTTTTTTAATTTTTTTGGTATTTTGAAATGTTTTGAGGTTGTTTTGGGATTTTCTGAGATGTTTACAAATGTTTTGATTTTCAAGTTTTCCAATGTTTTTGGTGTTTTATGAGATTGTGACCAAGAACCTAACCTAATGACCTATCCTAGGGGCCTTGGGAGCTGATCAAATATTATCCTTGCCTACGTTATACATGCAGAGACCATGTAGTTCGACTGACACAAACTTGTTTATTGATTTGATATGAACAAATGGATTGTCAACTTGTTATGATGGACACCTAAAGGACCTAACCTAGGGGCCTCAGAGGCTAATCAAAGATCAGCCATGCCTACGTTATACATGCAAAAGCCTTGTAGTTCAACATGATGACTCCTTTTTTGAATTTTTATGTTTTTGACCTATTTTTTGGATATTTTGACATTTTTTTAATGTTTTGGATTTTATGAATGTTTTTGAATTTTTTTGGTTTTAAGAAAACTTTCAAGAATATACATGAATCTGATTCAATGTAGGTATAAGAACATTCCTGCAGCATGATGTGATAGACTACCCTAATATAGGTAGCAAAAACTGACCTTAGGAATGTGCCAAGTAGTTCTAGGATGGAACATGATACCAACATAGGATCAAGCTATGATGTAGACATAGATAGAAGGATCAATGGAATGTGATGGACTATGAATATGATGAAAAGCGAGGGTAGGTGATGCAGAACAAGTCAAATATTCCATGATGGATGGAAAGTGCTTTATTTACACAAGGCACCTATTTTCTAGGTTTTCACCAAGATACTTGACCAATGTGCCACCGAAGAGGTTTTCACTAGAGGATGATTTTTTTTCTTTACTGTTTTCAATCCTTTTTTTGATTTTTTATATTTTTTGATTTTTTGTATTTTTGATTTATACCTACCAAGCTTAGGCATAATTTTTTTTGAGAGGGGAGCTATTGATGGGTTCTTGTGGAGGTTCACCTTTGAGTGTGGATAGCTGATATGCTCATGATTTGTAACTTTCAGTGATGACAAAAGGTCCCAACTAGTTGGGTTCAAAGTTGCCCTTGTTGTCTAGATTTGGCACATTCCTTTGATTTTCTTTCAACTTGAGTTCTCCAACTTGAAATGACTAATTCTTTATCTTCTTATTATAGCTCCTTTAGAGATGGTTCTAATAGACCTATAGATGGTTAAAACAATCCATGCAACTCTCATCCAGTAGTTCCAGCTCATTCAATCATGACACTCGATATTCATCATCAGTAATGAGATTCTGTAATGATATTCTTAATGATGGAAGCTAGATCTCAATGGGAAGGATGGCTTATGATCCGTAGACCAAGGAGAAGGGTGTTTCACATGTAGGCATGTAGATACTCATTTGGTAGTCCCATAAGGTAGGATTTAGTTATAGGTTCCAATCATGACCAACTTCATTAACCATTTTCTTAAGGATATTTAGGATGGTTTTATTAGAATCCTCAGCTTGGTTGTTACCCTTGGGATATTATGGAATGGAGAAGCAATGTTGGATGTTGAATATTTTCCATAGCTCATGAACATCCTAGTTTTTGAAATGTGTCCCATTATTTGAGATAAGGGCTTGTGGAACACCATAACAATAAATGAGGTAATTCAGGATGAAGTTGGATATTTTCTTCCCTATGATATAGGTCATGGGGATGGCCTCTACCCTCTTTGTAAAGTTCTTAGTGGTAGTGATAATGAACTTATGTCCATTAGATGAGATGGGTGTGATTTTTCCAATGAGATCGAGCCCCCATTGTGAAAAGGGACAAGGTGTTATAATCAGTTGCAGATGAGCTGGTGAATGGATGAGGTCCCCATGCTATTAGCATTACAAACATTTTTGGACATAGTCATGTTCTTCCTTCTCCATTGTAGGCTAGTAGTACCTAGTCCTCAGCAGTTTCTTGGCCAAGGTCATACCACTAGAATGTGAACCACAAATACCATCGTTTACCTTAGTTAAAGCAATCAAAGGTTCCTCAGGGTTAAGAAATCGCAAGAGGGTTCCTTTGATACTCCTACAATAGAGAGTATTACCTAAGATGGTGAAAGGGGATGCATTTTTGATAAAGGCTCTCTTAAGGTTTTAGGTGATGTCGGCAGGGAGGACTCCTATTTTTAGATAGGTGAAAATTTCATGGTACTAAGGATCACTAGGACCAATGATTTTGCACACAAACTGATATTTTGGTACCTCGAAAGCTAGTATGAGAAGCTTCTCTACCAAGAATTCATGTCTAGGGACATTGTGTGGGATATCCAACAATGATCCAATTGTAGCCATAGTGTCAAATACTCTATTGTTTACCATTCATATTTTCTCAAATTTTATGTCGATGAAGGACTCCTTGAGATCCTCCACTAGCTTCTTGTATGGGGTAAGTTTATCATCCTTTGTTTGATATTCATCATTCACTTGGTTGATAATCAGTTGTGAGTCCCCATAAACATTGAGTGCCATGATTTTCCATTGTACTGTAATTAAGAGTCCTATTACAAGATCCTCATACTCCATAATGTTGTTAGTGCAAGGAAAATATAACCTATATGATTTAGGAATACAATCCCCTTGTTGCATGATGAATAAGACTCCTGATCCTGACCCATGTTGTGTGTATGATCTATCAAAATATACCTTCCAATGATCTACTACACTAAGACTGAAAATGAAATCATCTGGAAATTCTGATACTAGTAGGTTGTATTAATATATAGGTGGCTCCACTCAATTGATTTGCAATTACCTATCCCTTGATGGATTTCCTTTCCACATATTAAATGTCATATTTCGTCAATATCATGACCCACTTAACCATTCGTCCTGTGAGTGTTGCTTTAGAAAGTAGATACTTGAGGGGGTCTATCTTGGTGATGAGCTTTATTTGATGAGCAAGCATGTAGTGACTGAATTTTTGTGAGGAAAACATTATTGTGAGGCAAGCCTTCTTAATGAATGTGTAATTTAGCTCATGTCCCACCATGGTCCTACTGATATAGTAAATGGCTCTTTATTTTCCTATATCATCATGTTGAGCTAGGAGAGCACCAAGAGCTACTGTTGTAGCTGAAATGTAGAGGATAAGTGGTTTGTTCTGGATCGGTGGCATGAGGATTGGCGGTGTCAACATGTATTCTTTGATTTGATTGAATTCTTGATCACATTTTTCATCCCATTTGTATACTACCCCCTTATGGAGTAGATGAGAATATGGGATGGTTTTATCAGCTAACTATGCTATGAATTGGTGGATTGATTTAAGCCTTCTCTGTAGACCCCTCTATTGTTTTAGTGTTCGAGGTGCTTCCATTTCCATAATTGCTTTGAATTTTGCAAGGTCTATCTTGATTCCCATAATTGATACAATATACCCTAGGAGTTTTCCTAATTGCACATCGAAGAAACATTTCTTAGGATTGAGTCATACCTTAGATTCTTCCATTCTATCAAAGATTAGGCCCAGTGTTGCTATGTAATCTTAACACTTTCTTGAATTTACTAGTATGTCATCCACATAGTTCTCTATAGATTTGTGGATCATGTCATGGAAAATAAAAGGCATAGACCTTTGGTATGTAGCTCCAATGTTCTTCAACCTGAATGACATCATGTTCCAATAGTAAGTGCCCCATGGATAAGTGAAAGCTATTTTATGTTGATCATCCTTTGCTATCATAATTTGACTATACCCTGAAAAACCATCGATCAATAATAACATTTCATTCCCTACTGTTAGATCTACAAACATGTCTATGTTGGTGTATAGGAGAAAATTTGCACCCCTTACAAAAATTCCCCTTTCATCTTCCCTCACCTTAGAAAACCAAGTCTGAAGGTGAAAATCCACATCAGCCCACTGCCTTCATTCCACTTGGCATCTATTTTGTGCATCAGTAGAAGAATAACTATCAGGGAAACCCGTGTACCATGCAAATGTCCATGCAACGTACTTATGTCCCTGATGGATTCCTATGTCTGAAGCATGCAAAGGTGTTACACTTCCCATTGGGGTCAATTTGTAACACCCCTCCTCGACCAACTGACCTGAATATGGTTGTTTTTATCATTCGCCTTCAAATTCACTCTTCATTCCTTCATTTCATCTCTCCAAGAATTCCATTCAACCCTCTACATACTTTCTCAAGCATTCTCTTAGAATCCATCACTTTCAAGCAACACTTTGCACTCATTAGTAGCAGCAACAACACTCCATCAACTCTGTAGAGAAAGTATGGAACAACACCATTGCAACACAGGCTTGAGTCCTCTCATTTTCTCCTCCATTAGCTAGTGAGCTCTTGGTGGAGGTGGTAAGGTTTTCATTCCTCTCCTCTATGATTTGGTTGAGTAGCATAATACTATTTTGTAGTGTTATTGTGTTCTTTGAATTCATTTTCCTTTATCAAACTTTTTCTCCATTATTGCTATCTTGGCTGTCTGTGGAGGTGGAAACACCAAAATAGGGGTATGACTGAAGCAAGCCCCTATATATCCCCCCAACAATTTCTCTCTTTCTTGTGTGTAGGTAGAAGTTTACTTGGAGCTAGATAGTGAACAAGCTCTTTTGTGAGATCATTCTTGTCACCCTAGCTTTAATCTACTTGTATCACATTTGTTTATATCTCGTACTTCATAGTTTTGTTTTCTTCTCCTAAAAACCATTAGCTAAGCCATTTGTCTATTTTCTGGTGGTTCACATTGTCTCTTTGGTCCTTTGGTCATACGAATGCCAACACATTGCACTGTCATCCTAGAACTACAGTTTTGTCCTCGAGTAGAGAGCTTGAGACATAGTGTTGAACTCAAAAACTAGAATGCCTAGCACCATTATGAGTTTTGAGTTTGTAGAGTAATTGAAGGACCTTATAGTCCTTATCATTCTCATTCCTCACCTCTAAACACCCCTTTAAGTTGAGTTAAGTTAGGATGGCCTTTTGCTCTTGGCCCTCCATGACCTAGGGCCTTGAATGTGGTTGGTCCCCCTCTTACATTTTTGGTGAACCTGATGTGAACCAATGCCTCATCCATTGGTGTTGAAAATTTTCCCTTATACCTTGTGATCATTGTGCCCCTAAGTGTTGTGAAGATTTATGAGCATCACAACCCAATCCACAACCTCTGGGTATATTGTTAGGAGAAGTATATGACAACTTTTAATGGAGAGGACGAAGGTCACTACTCGTCTCTTTACAGGACATTTTTTGGGATCCACTATTGGTCTCGCCACACAAGAGCAGTTGTCAAGGGGAAAAGTTGGATTATCTAACAAGACCTATCACGTCGTCACTCCTCCTACATCCCATACACCATCGTTGGTTGACGAGCATGAGACTATTCAGAATCCTTCAGAATATGTCTCCATCCTTAGTAAAGGGTTGGGTGACTTGGAACATCACTTGGAAAGAGACCCAAAGTTGGCTAGGGCCACCCAGGTTATCAACAAACTAAAGTATATGGTGGGAAAAGACCTAATAGCCATATAACTCTTGGCTAGTCTCTCTAGTTTGACTGATGCATGTGCTCCTCCAGACAATCCTAACATTATACAAGGAGCCACTTTTGAATATCATGAGAGACAACTAGGACTGTTGATGCCTCCTATGTCTATATACATGACCGATACCACACCCTTTATCAGTATCCCCTCTGCCTTTGAGGGATCCGACACCTATCAAAGTGAACAAGATCCCCTTGGGTTTTAGATTCAGCCCTCCTGTCACCTCTAGTGGTGGAGGTTTTGGTAGGTTGAGCAGTGGGGTCTTTGGTAGTGGTGGTGGCTTTGACAAAGGGGGTGGTTCTGGTGGAGGTCATGGTGGTGGCTCTGGTGGAGGCCCTACTGGTGGTGGTGGCTCTAGTGGTGGTTTTGACAGAAGTCACACCAGTGGCTCTGGTGGTGGCTCTGGTGGGAGTTCTGGAGGAGGTTCCTCTGGCCCTCTATCTTATAATGACCCTATCTTGAACACTCTTCTTTAAAATATGGGTAAGATGCATAGCTAGTTGGTGAGTCTCTCCCAAGCCTTTTCCCACACTATCTTCCAACCCTTCTTCCAACATAGCCCATTGTCGGTCATGATTCTAAACACTCCCTTCCCTCAAGGAATGGATATCACTAAATTTGATAAATATGGCAGCAAAGGGGACCCACAAATGCATGTGTTTACTTTTAACATCCTATGCATAGATTTCTTCCATCATGACACATTGATGGAAAAGCTATTCCCTCTATCTCTCAAGGATACAACTCTCGAATGGTATTGTTGCTTGCCTGATAATTCTATTTTCTCATTTGACCAACTTGTAAACAAATTTCTATGATAATTCCAAGCTAACATTGGGCTGAAGATGACCTTTTTGGATCTTTTCTAATGAAAACAAGGTGATAATGAAAAGATCACTAATTTTATACCATGGTATCAAGTGCTCTTCTCACATATCTCATATTTGCTGCTCGATTCTAACGTGTAGAAGGTATTCATAGGGAACTTGCAAAGGCCTTGGCAGGAGAAGTTCGCCCTTATAAAATACCCTTATTTCGGGCATTTGTGTGTAGCCCTATGAGAATATCAATAGACAGTAGTTCAGTTTGGGGGACCCTCCTTGCACTCCCATTCTGAAGGAAAGTCCATCATACTGATCTATGGGAAAGGTAAATCCATTGTGAATGTAGTAGTTGTTGTGGATGAAAATGACCTCAAATGTTGGAAATAGGATGCCATTTAATTGCAAATCCTATACATTAATTATTTCATGTATCTCGTAGATTCTTGGAATGTGTTCAACAACACTAAGATTAGGATGAGATTAATTATTTGGATGAAATAAATCATGAAATTGACATTTATAGTTATTCCTAAATAATAGGAGCATGTGGGTGCACACATGGTAAGGTGACACTCACCTTGTGTTCAATTAACTATACAGAGTAACAATTAACACTTCTGAATGCATGTAAAGATCCTAGGAGTTAGGATTTGATGTTTGCATGCTTGAAGTTCAGTTTAGTTCAGTTCAATTTAGTTTAGTTCAACTCAATTTAGTTCAGTTCAGTTTAGTTCAGTTCAGTTATGGTTCAGTTGTCTTCAGTTAGTTTTAGTTGTATGTTAGTTAACTTCAATTAACTTGGAATGCATGGCTAATAACATTGAGTTGTATGACAGATAACAAGGAATACCTCCAGTTAACAGGGGATGACTATTCTTAGGGAATGGTGTTGAGTAAATGTTTCAGTTAACAAGAAATCACTTGGATCTAGCTTGGGTGCCCAAGATGCTTTCTTGGAATTAACTCCAATGCATGATAAGATATTTCTAAAGGCTCTGTTAAGTGGGACCCTCTTTTGGGTGCCATCTTTGAGGAAGAGCTTTGTAATTATCACCGAAGTGAAGGATGAGTTGTAGCTTTAGTTTGGGATTCCCAAATGGCTAAAGAACATGTTCTAAGCTTTGGTCTTCATGGTAGAACTCAACTTGAAGCAATATGGAGTACCTTTTCTAAGGCTTGAGCTTGTGCATTGTAATTATCACCATTTGGAGATTACAAGGTTGCATATTGTCTCTATATATCATTCAAGTTGAAGAGAGTTTTCATAATTGTTATTGCAGGTGTGAAGAAGATTGGTAAAGATAGAAGAAGCATTCTTAAGCAAGAATTGGAGCTATTGTATTTTAGAGATTGAATAATAGAATAATTCTTGGTGGAGTTTTTTCCCGAAAGGGTTTCTCCACGTTATATCTTGTGTGATCTTTCTAATATCCTGTCTAGTTCTTCTATCAACTTCTCTCTTCATTCTACAACAGTAAAATGAATTAATCAAGATAATCACCCAAAAAGAATATATGTAACAAAGAAAGAGCTTACTTAGATCAGCAATATTAAATTTTTATAGAGTATTAAGCTAAGAAAACACCTCATTTTTCAACATTTGGTATCAGAGCTAAGGTTGGGTAGAGTTTTAGGACACCTTTCTCTGAAAAGATTGGATGTTTTTTAGATTAGTGGGAGCTTTTATTATTTTTATTATTTGCTGATTTTGGAATTAAGTTTTGTTACAATGAATTCAAGGTTAGAGATTGAAAGGTTCAATGGTTCTAACTATGAAATGTGGAAGTTAAAAATGGAAGATCTTCTTGAAGAAAGAGATCAATGGTTAGCAATTAATAATGATACAAAGACACCTACAACTATGTCAGATGAAGATTGGGCTAAGTTAGATAAAAAGGAAAGAGGAACAATTAGATTGTGTCTTGCTGATGCTATTCTTTTAAATGTTTCTATGGAAGCCAGTGCATATAAATTATGGAAAAGAATAGGGGATATTTATCAAACTAAGAGTCTCACCAGTAAGTTATATCTGAAAAGGAAATTATATTCATTGAAAATGAAAGTTGGTGAATCTATTGCACAACATTTGAATGCTTTCAATTTAATTCTCAGTCAATTAGCATCTATAGATGCAAAGCTAGAGGATGAGGATAAGTGTATTTTATTACTTTGTTCTTTACCAGATTCTTGGGAAAATCTAATTGTTGCAATTAGTGGTAATGGTGCAGATCCAAAGATGGACAACATTATTCCTACTCTCCTATCAGAGGATATGAGGAGGAAGTCTAAGGAGGAAATCCAAGATGCCTTATTTGTAAAAGGCAGGCCTAAGAAAAAGGAGCCTAAGGGAAACAAGGAAGGGAAGGGTAAGTCAGAAGGATGGAGTAAGGTAAAGTGTTGGAACTGTGGGAAACCAAAACATGTGAAGAAGGATTGTAAGAACAAGAAAGAGAGTTTTGATTCTTCTATAGAGGAGTTTTCATATGTTAGTAATGCTGCATTGGTTATTTCAACTAATATTGTTTGTGATAACTCTTTGCTTCATGTTTCAGAGTAATCTTCATAGAGAGGATGGTAGTCACGATGCCATGTGTGACTCGGTATCAAGGTTCAATGGGAGTTGTTGGTAGTGACTTGGATACATCAATGGTAAGGTTATCTCCATGTGATTAGACATATGGTTTCTTGGTTTAGAGTATATTTGTTATGGATGTCATGGTTTACTCTTGATATGCATTTAGAGTTTGGAATATTACATGGTTCTCTTGAGACTAGGATGTATAAGTATGTTATGATGCATGTGATATCCTAAGAGGAGATGGTTAGATCATGGATGTCATGTTTATGTTCAAGGTTGGAGCTTTGAAATTGATCTTGTGTAGTTCTCTTAAGTTCTAGGTACATTAATCATTTGCTTGATTACTTCATGAAAGTGTTGTGTTGCATTTGGAGTTTGGCATGGATTGGTTGGTTACAGGTCCTCATGGATACTTGGAGAACTAGGTGAGGTTGGAGTTCTTTTGTGGTAAGAGACATTTGTTAGAATGGTTACTTGTAAGAAAAAAATTTCAGCAAAAAATACCGAGGAGCCTACACCTTGGTTGAATGTGAATTCAACACACTTGGTGGTTTAACATGCCTCTAAAGAGGTGGTTTGGATACAAAGGCTTGGGAAAGGTAATGGTTTGGTTGATAATGGGAAGGTATTAATTGAGAAAGTTAACACTTTAATTAATGTTATAGATTATCTTATGAAACCATACAGATAAGTTCTCTTGGTTTTAATCATTTGCTTGGAAGCTACATGATTATGCAAGTTGCATTTGAAGTTAGCATGGTTTGATTAGTTGGTGCAAGAAAGCCATTGGCCTCTAGTCTTGTACTTGTTTTATTATTCCTTGTTTAGAATAATTGCAATGTAGTTCAATTTGGGGGACCCTCCTTGCACTCCCATTTTGAAGGAAAGTCCATCATATTGATCTATGGGAAAGGTAAATCCATTGTGAATGTAGTAGCTGTTGTGGATGACAACGGCCTCAAATGCAACCAAAAGTTCATGAAGTTGGTAGAATCTTACTCTTCCATCTTGCAGAAGTTAGTGAAGGATAATATGGTAACCTTGTCAAACCCTAGACCTCTTAAAGAACTTTACCCTAGTTGGTATGATTCAAGTACCTATTGTCAATACCATTGAGTTAATAGAAATGATACTGAATGTTGCATGCACCTGCATCATGAGATACAAGACCGCATCAATGATGGTACTATTTATCTTGATGGAATAAAACAAAATACAAATAAATCAGTGGTGAAAGTGAATAGTGAATTTTAGATATACATGGACCCATTCCCATTGCATTCTACTAACATTATTGTTGAACCCAATGATTCTATCATGCAACCCAAGGCCTATGTTAACATGGTCATGGTTACTTCTACTGCATAGCCTACAACCGGTTCACTGGATGTGACATTCACTTCGCAGGACTTTCCTGTAAATAACAATCCCTCTCCCCTCTACATTCCTACTCACCTCAATGGTCACATTGTGACAAGAGTCTTAGTAGATCTCACGAGTTGAGTGAATGTTATTACAGAAGAGACATTATGGCTTAACTCACTACACAAAAAAGAATATGAAGAAACAAAATCTACCATCCGCACACATGATTGTATCACTCTAAATCCATATGGATCAATAACCTTGTCCGTCCTAATTAGACCTAGGGTTGTTGACACAATTTTTGATGTCATTTTAGAGTTAGATTTGTTTAGGATGAATCTAGGCGTACCTTGTCTAGCTTCCATGAATGGAATCACCTCTGTTATTCACAAGTGTTTAAAGTTCTCCCATGAAGATGTCATGCATGACACTAGATACCAACCTTTGGTGTCCCATGGGGGATATTCATTAGACCATTTTTGGCCCACTCCAGTTGGTCTACTTCCTATGAGAATAGACCTACTTTACAATAATTATGTGAAGTATAAGACCCAGGGCAATGAGACAACCAAAATTGGCTCTTCCTATAGCACAACAACTAGCTACCTCCTCTTCCTGAAAAGGGAAGGAGAAGCTTGCCTCCCCTCGGGATGATTCATCCACTCCCCTCTCTTGGGAGGAGTATTGGATGAGCAAGCCTAGCTTCTACCTGTTAAGTCTGATAATCCCTCCTTGGTGTAGACCCAAGATCGATAATCAGACCTCCCTACTAAACTTCCTAGACCTTGGTACTATTTGTATGGTAGAGGAAAAGGTCCCCATGGGGAATCCTCTATGTCTTAGCCTCCACAGCCTCCTACTGCTCTTGCTCCCAAAGTAGTGAATGGGAAGAGGCTCATTGTTGAGGCACTTGAATCAACTCCCCCCACTACTTCTCAACCTATTCCTCTTTCTCTCATTCAGGAGTTTGTTTCTCCATTAGAAATGACTATAGTGGACACTCCCATGGCTCAACAGGAGCCTTCTATTCCTTCACAACCTCTAATCTCTAGTTCGAAGAGTCACAAAAACCACCTTGGGAATGAGTGCAAGTTCTAGGGAAAGGCTCTCATGGTTGAGTAGGCCACCTTATAGAGTAAGGAAGAGAAGATGATCATCCCTATATCATGGTCTCCTACCATGTCCTCCTCTCTCCTCCCTTCTACTTCCATTCATTATATCTTTTTATTGCTTCCAACTTTCACCATGAGTATGAATGTACCTGAACCTAAAAAGGTTTAGGTGTTCATCATTCCTTCAGTGGAGCCGCCTCTATTGATGTCCCTTCTAGATGTCTAGCCTTTCCTAAAACCCATAGATATGATGAACACTATGGTCATATCTACTATGGTTCTCTCCTCCTCCTCTTCCTCTACACTTCTTGCCTCATTTGTGGGGAGTTCACATCCACCAAAAAAATAGAAGGTAGAAAGTGGTCCTTCCAGTAATGGAGGACATAAGAGGAGCCCACCTTCTTCGAAAGGTGATCCCGCACTGACTTGTTCTGCCCTAGTGACAGAACGAGTCTCGACTTCCCCTGAGTTTGTCATCGCTCTTGAATCACTCGATGAGCCTAGCAATGAATCTCGGGCACAACCTTCTTCCATTGAGGTAAAACATGGCACTCTTGTTAAGTTCATGTTTAACTCTTTGAATGAGGTTCTAGCCTTGTCAGTGATCTTCACAAAATTGTTAACCTTAGCTCCATCAGAACTCGGTGGAGAGGACCTTGTGAGGCCCTCTTCCTTAGCCCTTGTTTCGGGAGGGTCAGACACCCTTCCTATTAACATTCCACAACTATAGGCTCATCCTACTTCCCCCTGTGATGATCTAGAGTGGGAAGTAGATTATCTCTCGGTTAATCAGTGTTAGGAGGACACCTCTCTTTTATCTTCATATTAGATGTGTGTGTGTGTTGCGATGTGTTCCCTTGTGATCGTGCTATGTGTTCCTGGATGACCCTTTCCACCCCTGTTGGTGCTTGGATATAGGCATGGTTTTTGTGTCATAAACCTTCTATTTTTATCATCATTCTTCCATGTTTGTGACTTGATTTTCAATAAATTGGGGATGATGCAAAGTGTTGGGGGAATTTAAGCCTCCCTTCCATGTTGACCCAATTTTTTATTTTTACTTTGTCTTCTCATACATTTTTCACATGGTCTGATATAGTAGGGGATTGATGATAGTTCATTTAATATAATAAGTATATTACATTTATATATATATATATATATTGATGAGTAGTTATGACCTAGAAATATCAGGCTACCCCTGTGCCCTTTGTCTTTGTTCTTTTATTTTTTTCTTTTCCTTTATCTTTCTCTCTTCTTTTCTTGAGTTTTCCCTCTCATGTGTGACAACGCCGCTTCTAAAACACTTTGATTTTCAAAAAACACATTCATTTCCAATGAATCTTTTCTTAATAATATTCACAAACTTCCTTTCAAGAATCACTTTCTCGACTTGAAACCCTAATGGAACATGTTTCCTTCATCATGAGTTCGTAAAGAAAGAACTTGAGAACCTTCCTCTAAAGTGGGAACAACTTTGACCTTCCCCTCACATGGGGGAATATTCTTCCTTTCGAATTCCTTGATGATGTGAACATCTTTCAAAAGGATTCCTTGATGATGAATAAATTCGAGAAAAAAGTATCTCTTTCGTACTTTCAAGTAGTGAATCCCTTGAGTGGACTCCCTTCTTCATGCTAGGTTCTCAAGGGATCCCTTTGAAATTTTTCCAACTTGTTGGTAATCTTTGAGACTATTCACTTACTTTCCTGTGTGGCTGCTTTTTGACATCTTCTCTCTATGGGTAAACACGTTGCTTTACGAGTGCGCGTGTGAAGCCACTTTTTGAATTTGAAAATTCCCCTTTCCTTGGGTTTCCTCCACGTGAGAGATCTTGGGGGATACCTTCCTATAGTTCTGTGGGCTTGTAGGGTGCTTCTTTTGAGCTTCATCCATGTGAGAGATCTTGGGGGTGGCTCCCCTGTAGGTTTTTGTGTCTATAGGGTGCTTTCTTTGGGTTTCCTCCATGTGAGAGATCTTTCCTAGGTTACTTCCCTGTAGGTATGCGAGTCTATAAGGAACCGTTTTTTGGTATCCTTCATGTGAGATATCTTGAAGGACACCTTCCCTATAGGTCTACGAATCTGTAGGGAAATTTCCCAGCTTCCTCCACATGAGAGATCTTGGGGGATGCTTCCTTGCAGGTCTGCAAGTCTGTAAGGAACCTTTTTGGGTATCCTTCATGTGAGAGATCTTAGAGGACACCTTCCTTGCAGATCTATGGGCCTGTGAGGCACTTTCTTCTTGGGGATTCCTTCATCTAAGAGATCTTGGAGGTTTCCTCCTTGCAGATCCACCGGCCTATAAGACAAATTCATTCGACAACTTCATGGTTCTATGGGGCTATGATGTCCTTTACTTGTCCTATGCTCTCAAGTTCACTACATCACAGTCCGCTTCCTCAATGGTTTAGGTATACATTTCCAACTCTACTACCTTTTCGATCTACTTTAATGAAGCACTCATTAGTATTCATGCTCACTAAAGTGGGGGAAAAATTCATAGGAGTGAATTTTCACCCCTTATGCAAATTCCCCTTTCATGGTTCCTCATCTTAGAAAACCAAGTCCAAAGGCAAAAATCCACATCAGACTACTACCTTCATTCCACTTGGTATCTATTTTTTGCATCTACAAAAGAATAACTATCGGGGATACTTGTGCAGCACCTAGACGTCTACATGACGTGCTTAAGTTATCTCCTTGCATAGAAGAAGATAAAGAAAATAAATCTTTACCTTTGACATAAGTGATAGATGACCACCCTACCTCTCTTGACCTACCACAACATAGTCCAGTCCAACAATTGCAACAACCTGAACCAATCCAATAGCCAAAACTTTTGATACATATTTCTTTAGAAATCACCCTTCGTCCTCCAATTTTTATCAATCTTGATGATGATGATGATGATGTGGATATGGCCAAAATTGATGAAGAAATACACAATAATTTAAACTCTTTATTCCCATTCACAATGAGCTTAAAAGATAAATCCTCTCCACCAAGTGAAGAACTTGGTATGACTCCTAGTTCAACACTTGCAATTATTCCTTTGGACAGTCAACCACCCTCACATTAGACAAAAATGATTGGGAGGTGGATGACCTGTTATATGGTTGACTTGCATGCACCTAAACTAGCCTTTTTTATTTTCTCTTTTTCTTTTCATGTGTGTATCGTGTTCCCCCATATTGTGTGTTTGATATTCTCTCTTTGTATAGTTCTTCTATTTTTATCTCTATTCTTCTATTTGTCATGCATCTTTTTTTTTTTTTTTCTCCTTTTAGGGATGACGCAAAGTGTAGAGATGTCCTATGTCTCTTCCATGTTGACCCAAATAGTCCTTTTTCTTTAATTTCATTCTTTTTGGTTTTGTGTTTTCCATTTGGGGATGATGCAAAGCATAGAGACACCCTATGTCTCTTCTTTTCTGGGGGGCAACTCCCTTTCTTTTTTTTTTCTTTTTTTTTGACATGACATAGCCTAACTTTGAAACATATGACTTGGCATAGGGATTTCCGAGTTGGCTCTCATGTCTTTTTTTTTTGTATTTTCTTTCCTTCTCTACTTTAAAGTAATTTCTCCTAGACCGATGTGTAGCAATTCATTTAAATTCGGGGGCATACATTACCATAATCCATTTGCATTCTTGGTTCCTAGTGTAGCCTTTTCATTTATTTGATGTGTTTGTTACTTTGTGGATGACATTGGGTGTGATGTCCTTCATAATTGTGATCTATCTTAGCATATTACATTCCTCTTGGTGGGTTGATGTGACGCACTGCATCCCATAAGTTGTGAATATACTATTCTTTGATTGGTCATCTCTTGGAGACATTAGGCACAATGTTCCCTAAGTGATTGACCTTGCATAAGCTAAACAAGACTCCTTCAAACATTTTTACTTTTACACATTACATTCTTGTACATTACCATTTTTTTTCCTTTCATAATGCAACTTGCATGTTTGTGGTACCTTGTCTTTTTGTTCATTAGTAGCTTTGTTGTGTGGCACCTTGTTAAAGTTATCAACGGGTATAGATTTAACTTGGTTGAGCGGGAAGCCCACCTAGTGGCATGAATTTTCCCCATAGCCACTTTTGTGTTTGTAAGCACATACCAACTAATGTATGTATCTTACCTTTTCGGATTTCTCACCCCGTGAACAACTAGTTTCGTGGCCCTAGAGTGAGTATACAGTTGGGATTTCTAACCCTACAGACAACTAGTTCTATGGCCCTAGAGTGAGTACATATTCTCTTTTTCAAAAGAGCTAGCCTAGATCTCTTTTCACAACTAGTTGGATTGACGATCAAAGATTCATCCAATTCATCTCAACACTTGTGTGTTCCTTTGTTCTTATGTTTAGTTTTCCATGGGATCTTCATCTTGGGGGCTTGATCATCCTTTTTGATCATTGTCATTCCATCTTGCTAATGTAAGTACATTTGAACCCTCCCCTCAATGTTCATGGCTACTTTAGTGTGAGTTTCAAATAGGTTCATCATCTCACTAAAGTGGGGGCTAAATGTTTCATAGAAAAATGGTCCCTTGTCATTTTCATGGCCTTTTAGGTCTTGTTTCATGGTGTTGGGACTATGTTGCTCTGATTTTATGTTGCAACATGGCTTGAACATGCTTATTTAGGTATTAAAATTCAAATAACGATGTCTTGTGAAGGTGTTGTGAAGTGTTGTAAGAAATTTCTGCATTCTTCTAGATTCTATTTAATGCATTTCACCTAAAAATCCCCTTTTCATCACTAAACAAGTCCTATTTTGAGGTGTTGTAAAGTATTGTAATAAACTTTCACACTTTTCTAGGCATATTTTCACTATTTACACCTTTCTCATGCTTTATTTGGCCTCTTTATGCTCTCATATGCTTAATTAAGAGTATTTTTTCATATTATCCCAACAAACAACATTAAATACAACATATTTCCTAACACATGTTTTTAGGTCCTAGGTGGGACCCATTCGCCATGGGTGGTGAATGAGTCCCCCTTGGCCCCAAATTCAAAATATTTTAAATTTATTTCAGGACTTTATTCAAAAACACTTGATGTTGGCCTATGATGAGGTATGAATGGATACCAACGCACAAGAATTGTATAAATATGTGATTATCACCTCATTTTACATCTCCTCATTCATTCAAGCATTTCATCTAACACCTTAAGCACTCAAGAATATTACATCATCTTTTCAAGAACTATTCAAGCACTTTGAAGCAACCATTGACTTTACTTCAGAATTTCATTATAAAGGGTTTGGTGAGTATTTAAATTTGTATGTTGTGTTTTCATCATTCTCTTTCATTTCATTATCTTTTCAAGGGTTTAATTACCAAAGGTGGGGTTTGACCTAGACAAACCCATATTCACTAACCCTTAATCATTTTCCCCCTATTGCATGTTTGTTTGCAGCTATTTGTATGCAAATTTGACAAGTTATTAGGTGTTGAAGATTGATTTCCAAGTCAACTTGGTGCTTCAAGTCAACTTAAGACAATTTCAAGCTTGGAGAGAGTTATTTGTCTATTTTCTACATAACTAACTTCAACAACCCAACAAGCAGATATTCCAAATCTAGTGTTGTAGAGTTCTCTCCTGATTTTCTAGAATTTTTGGAGAGGACTGATTCACCATTAGTGGCGAATGAGTCCCACCTTAAGATAAAAAATCTGAATTTTGTCAGATTCTGGATCCTGACAGACATAAACTATCTTTCGACACTTTTTCACCATGAGGAGGACTGATTCGCCACCTTGGGTGAATAAGTCCCACTGTGGAAAATTAGTAATTTTCATCAGCATCTAGAACATTCCAAAATCATCCTACTTTTCCTAGATGCACTCTAATTTGACCCATCTCTTTCTATTCTGCACATTTCATTCATTTTATTCATTGTTTGCATACCACAATGTGTTTTCAAACATAGTTGCAATTGCACTTTTACATTCATTTTCATTCATCTAGATTATTCAATTGCCTTTAGTTAAGTTCATTTACATTAAACAACATTGCATGTATTCTAATTTGAGTGAATCATTGGCATTTTTGGCCCTATCTCTCTCCTTTTAGGTGAGAAACCCTAGAAGTGCAAGAGTAGCATTAGGGTCCCAAAAATATATGTTTCAGTAATGCCCCTCTTCGGCCAACTACCCAAATATGATTTTTTTTCTCATTATCCCATCAAATTTACTCTTCATTCCTTCATTTCATCTCTCCAAGCATTCCATTCAAACCTATACATACTTTCTCAAGCATTCTCTTAGCATCCATCACTTTTAAGCAGTACTTTGCACTCCATAGTAGCAATAACAACACTCCATCAACTCTATAGATCAAGTGTGGAACAACACCATTGTAGTAGGGGCTTGAGTCCTCTCATTTTCTCCTCCACTAGCTAGTGAGCTCTTGGTGGAGGTGGTAAGCTTTTCACTCCTCTCCTCTATGATTTGGTTGAGTAGCATAATACTATTTTGTAGTGTTATTGTGTTCTTTTCCTTCATTATCCTTTATCATACTTTTTCTCCATTATCACTATCTTGGTTATCCATGGAGGTGGAAAAACCAAAACGGGGGTCTAACTGAGGCATACCCCTATACATCCCCCCAATAATTTCTCTCTTTCTTGTGTGCAGGTAGAAGTTTGCTTGGAGCTAGCTGGAGAACATGCTCTTTTGTGATATCATTCTTGTCACCCTAACTTTAATCTACTTGTTGTATCATGTTCGTTTATATATCTCGTACTTCATAGTTTTTTTTTTCTCCTAAAAACCATTAGCTAGGTTGTCAGTTTGTTTTCTGGTGGTTCACATTGTCTCTTTGTTCCTCTGGTTGTACAAACACTAGTGCACCTGAGAGATGCTAGCATGTCACACTGTCATCCCAGAACTGTGCTTTTGTCCTTGGAAAGAGAGCTTCTTGAGACAAAGTGTTGAACCCGAAAACCATCTCGCCTAGCCCCATTCTACGTTTTGGGTCCACAGAGTGACTAAAGGACCTTATAGTCCTCATGATTCTTGTTCCTCACCTCTAAACACCCCTTTAAGATGAGGTATGTTAGTTAAGCCTTCCAATCTTTCCCCTCGATGACTTGGGGCCTTGAACATGGTTGGTCCCCCTCTCTTACAGTTGGGAAGAGGAAAATCATTATTAGGGCATGCTTTGTTCAGGTCCCTGAATTCTATGAATATAGGGATGCCCTCACTGATCTTAGAAATAGGTACAAGGTTGGAAATTCATTCAGGATAATCAATGGGTCATATGAAGCCAATGTCAAGGAGTTTCTACAACTCAAGTTTGACCAATAATGCAATCTGTGGATGCATCTTTTTCAAATTTTTTCTTACCGGTTTTTCCTTTGGATAGACTACTAGATGATGGACCATGACCTTTAGATCAAGTCCTCGCATGTCAGCATAGGTGCACACAAAATTTACTTTCCTTTCTTTCAAAAATGTAGCTAGATTTTCTTTTTCCTCGGTCAAAAGTTACTCAACATAGAAAGTGATATGCGGTTTCTCTTCAATTCCTAGATTGACTGGGTTGCATTTTTCTTCCACTACTACTAATTTTTCTTAATGGATGGCACCAAGGGGAAGATTAAATCCCTCATCCTTTGGTGCCTCAAAGAGGTTTTCACCATTAGATACGTCATTTATTTTTACTGTTTTTGGGTTAGAAAGTGCCATAGTTTGGTTTTCACTTAGAGACCTAGACATTACTCTTAGAGTTTCTATTTTGTGACTAAGAGATTCAATCATTTCCTTGTAGTATGCATGTGTGTCTAGCTCAATATAAAATCCTACTTTGTGGTCTCCATATGGTAGATTATCCCTTAGTCCCATGAATTCTAAGAGAGCCTCATCATTTTTGAATGTATCTAAGATTAGTGTCCTTGTTAGTCACAATCGATGAGTTGGGAGTAAATGAGTTTTAGGTTAGTGGCTTGGGCATATGACTCAAAAGATATGGTGGTGATCATAAAGAGAGAGGAATTCTCAAATAAAATGGGTGAATCATAGATGGGATCCTTGTCATGCGTGTTGCTTGTATTGAATGTATAGTTGTCTAGGGGTAGACCAGTGGATAATAGTAATTGAGGAAGAGCTTTGCCTTTTTTAACAGAGGTACCCTTGCCAAGAATGGTTATCTTCATAGGGGTACATCCAAGGCTAAGATTCTTTAGGTTCTTCTCAAGAATGATAGGTTTTAATAGGTCATTGTCATTTTTCCTGAGCTTCTCATTTTTTTTGTAGCCCTAGTTAAACATTAGTTTTAGTCCTTTGTTGTTGTTCTCCATGGGAAATTTAGGTACGGGTCTTTCATCTTTATATAATAGGATTGATACATCTTTCTTGTCTACCACCTCCTTTGGTTGTGGTATCCCCACTTTTTGAAGGTGGTGGCTTCTACTTTGAAGGTCTGAGATGTTGTGTCAATTGGTTGTGGTTTCCCATGAGATCTAGGAGATTGGGGTAACTCTCCCACCACAAAGGCACTCTTTTTCATTTTATAGTCTCCACACCCATTATATTGGATTCCAACCTTAACATCTAGAATATTTTGAATAGAAGGTGTCTTTGTCTCAGAATTGGAGGCTAAGGTAGATGGGTCAACATAAGGGGATGTGGGTCCCTCATCATTTTTTGAGACTTGTGGGATCTTATAATACTTGGCCTCTAGATTTTTGCAATAATAAAAAGGTTTAGAGTCACCATGGATTGTGACTTCTTGATTCTGGTAAGGGAATTTAACACATTAGTAGAAAGTGGATGTGACAGCTTGCATCCCATGGATCCATGGGTGCCCTAGGAGGATATTGTATGGTAATTCAAGGTCAAGGACCTGACAAGTGGTTTCCATGATTACTATCCCTAATTGGATAGGGAGTTGAATGGTGCCTTGAGACACCCATTCTTGATCATCATAAGCCTTGATAGTGATAAATTTTCCTTTTTTGATGAAATATTTTGGGAATCCCAGATTCTTTATTAGCTGTAGAGTACAAATATTCAAACCTACACCCCCATCCACCTAGACCTATTTGACTTTATCCTTGTGGACTAGGACTTCAAGATGGACTGCACGGCTATGAGATGGCTGAGTTGGGAGATCATGCTCAGAGAATGTGAGGAGATGTGGTGTAGTGATATATCTCATCATAGCTTGAAATTGGTCTACATCAAGATTTGTGGGGATAGAGGATGCAACCAATGCCCTTTCTAGGATTTCCCTATGAGTGAGTGAGATTTTTAGCAACTCCATGATGGATATTTGGGCAGGGGTCTTTTTCAGTTGTTCTAGGACATTGTAACCATTAGGGATTGATTTTGGATTGGCGGTGGGTGCTTTGGGTGGTGGTGAAGGTCTTGGGATGGAGATTCTTCCACTACACATGGTGAATCCACACACAGTTCTAGGTCCTTTGATATTGACAATTGTTACCCATTCATCCAAAGAAGCAACAACATGGTCATAAATATGGTTCACATTGTTGTATCTTTTTACTTTACCATTGTTGTTCCCTTTATTATGATCGGGAATTGGATTCATGTTTATTTTGAGATCTTGTTTCCCTGTTAGTTGTTTAATGGTTATTATCTTATCATCAATGAGATCTTGGATTAAATTATTGTGTCTCATACAACTGGTTGTCATGTGTCCCTTTATTTTGTGAAAGTCACAAAGGTGCTTCTCGTTATACCATGGTGGTTCAACTTGCGGATCTTGGTAATTTTCATAGAGTGGGATTTTGATGAGATTTGCTTATACCAGTTGTTGCATGACAGATTTGATTGGTTCCCCAAGTGGCATGTATTTTCATTTAGGGGGATATCTATTCTTTGGGAGTGGTCCCCCTTGAGCATTGATGTTGTTGACATTTTGATTATTGGGTTGTTGTTTAGATGATGGGCTGATTTGTGGGTTGTTTTTGGTATTTATTTGTGGTTGGTGGTACATTTTTTGTTGTGTATTCTACCTTGGGGCACTGATAACAACTTTGGTGTCAACGACACCATCGTTGGTAACATTATTTTTCTTGGCCCATGTGCAAGGTTTATCATTGTAACTTGTTTATAGTGGATTGTCTTGGTATGTGGGTATGCCCCCTTGTGCTTGTGTTATAAGGGATCTTTCAATGTTGAGCACCTTGGGAATAAATTGGTCATACATTTTTATGCATTGGACTTTCAAATGAAAGGAAACGGTCCCTTCAATGTTTGAGATGATAGTCCCAATTTTTTGTTCTTTGAGAATAGACCATTTTCCTTTGCTGGCCTTGGATCACCATTTGCAAGAAAGCTAGAAATGTTTCTCCCTTGGATTGTTTTAGGATAGATAATTATTCTAGGCTCACTTCCATGCTCAAATGAAATGAATAATTTTGGATGAACAAGTCTGTGTTATTTCTTGGAACTTTTTAATGCCAGGGGGGAGACGGGAGAACCATTTCATTGCAAGACTAGCCAAGCTTTGAGGGAAGAGTCATATTAGATACGAATCTTCATATGTGACCTCCATATAGTGTATGTGGAATTCTCTAATGTGATCATTAGGATTTTCGTTCCCTCAGTATTTATCAAATTTTGGTATTTCAAAGCCTAGTGGAAATGGAACCATTACAATTCTTCTATCAAACAGATAGGGACACAAATTCCCTTGTGACTTTTTAAAATTTCCAGATTGGATGTCTTGTAACTGTTGTGAAAACAACTTGACTTGCATGGAGAGGTCATTTTCTAGATAATATGGTGGGATGTAAGTTTTTTAAGATGGTATGTTTCATTGGATGACAGATGGAGTGGCTTGCAGGTTTGTGTTCAAGGCATTTTTCTACATGTTTGTGAGAGGTTGTTGAAAGTTTTATTGTGCGAGCAACACTTGTTGGTATGCCTATAGTTGTTGTTATGCAAACAATGCTTGTTGTTGGGATTTTTGTTGCTATTGCACCAACAATGCTTATTGTTTCCCGCTACTTGTTGTACTTAGTCTTGTTGCAAGGATTGTTGATGAGCTTGTTTTTGTAACATGGCTTGTGCTTGGGCTTGCTGCACTTGGTATTGAGCTTGCTCCTATGGTTGAGTTTTGGCTTGATCTTGCACTTGTGCTTTGTCTTGAGCTTGTTGTGAAACTTGTGCTTGAGCTTGAGTTTGTTGTGCAACTTTTTCTTGAGCTTGATCTTGTTGTTCAACTTGTGTAGCTTGTTGTTGTTGCAGCAAGGCTTGCACTTGGGCTTGAGCTTGTTGTGATTGAATTTGAGCTTGAGATTTTTGTGCTTGAAATTGTTTCAAGGCTTTTTTTTAAGCTTGTTACGTTTCTTGTAAGGTGATACTATATTGATTTATTGTATTTGAATTAAGTGGTGGAGGTAGGATATTTTGTGGAATGGTGTGATGAGAGATTGTTGGGGTGGTTGTTGAGGTGTTTGTTGATTGATGACAAGGGTTTGTGTGGTAGATGGTATGATTGATGTGCTTGGCCCTTGGGAGACCATGTTTTGGGATGTTTGAGGTGTTGTATATGATATGATGATTGGTTGAGATGTTTGGATTGGTACCACTTGGTGTTGCGATAGTAGTTTCATGCTCAGAGGATTTGGTATGATTGACATGTTGATTTGATTTGTGATTGGTGGATTGATTTGATTTTATTGGTTTTGGATTTGTATGTTGGGTAAAGGGGGTAGCCCTAAGCCTTGGATTGGTGTGGATGTTGATGTAAAAGGAGGGAATGATGAGAAGATTGGTGGTGTGTTCTCTTGTGGGATGGAAGCATTGAAAGTACCCACTTGTCCAAATAAATTCACTTGTCCTTGTGATATCATGGGGAGAGAGCCTTGTGTATCAAGAGGGTATGTCGGTGTTATGGAAAAGGTGGAGGGGTTGTTTGTATCATGGAAAATGAGTGGCACATATGGATGTTTTGTATCATGTGGGACAGTGTTAGGCATACCCAAGATTGTGTTAGCTTCTAGATTTTTCTTGTTGACAAGCAGATTCCCTTGAAGGGCTTGGAGTAATGAACTTCCCTTGGTGATCATGAGCTGACTTGGAGCATGAGAAGATGTTGGTTGTATGATGGGTTGGATGATACTTGGGAATGATATCAGTGGAATCTTCCCAAGAGGTTGTTTAACAATAGTTCTCACATCAAAATCATAAGGGAGTTTAGCCCCTTCCTTTGATAATGCCAATATGTATTATGTGGGATTGAGCCTCATGATCTTGTTGACAATCTTGTGTGTTTCAAGATTTTGGACTAGTTCAATTATTTCATCTTGGGTCATCCCTTGGAAGTTTTTGGTGACGTCCTCCACTTGGAAACCTACCTCTTGAAGATCTTGTAGTAGTTGAGGGGAGTTGAGTGGAGGTTTGATAGATTCCATAAGGTTAAATTTTGATGTAGTTTGACTCAAATCACTTGAATTGGATGTTTCTTTGTTTTTCTCCAAGATCTTGTGCTGTGATCTTGTTTGGACCATAAAATAAGGATAAAATTTTAGGAATATAGGAGGTAAAAATCTAACTCCTTAGGTTGGTATAAACCTTAGGTACAAAAGAAAATCTAGGGTGTTTTAAGGATCAAATGATGGTGATGAGATAAATGAAGGGTGAATGATATGGATTATTAAACTTTTGAGAACTTTAAAGGAATACTAGACTTTAGAATTTAGGATTTTTATTTGGATAATGGACTTCTAGATCCCAAGATGTCAGATGTTATCTTGGGGTAAACTTGTCGAAAGGAGTGATAATTTAACTAAATGGGTGAGGAAGGATTCATCCCCACACACTTAGCCAAACAAAGTGATTTTGATTTTGTTTAAAGGATTTACCAAAAGTCTAGCATGAACAATTTTTGCAAGGTTCTAAAAGTTGTTTGTGAGATGGGATTTGATTGATGATGTGACAAATGAATGTGTTGAGTTTGATCCTAGATGAACCTAGAGAGACTTTTTTTACAAGACCAAGCTTTTGAAGGACATGCTATACCTCTATAACTTTCAACTCTATGTGAGATTAAAAATGTTGGAAAAGACCAAGATTCTGCCAATAATAGAATGAATACAAGTTTAGATTATTTCTTGAACTACGTTTGTAAAATTTGTATACCGATCTATATATAGTTTTGTGAAGTGCTAATATGTTTCTTAAGAGCCTTTGGACTAAGACGCTTATGAAAATTAAGAGACCTTGGTTTCAGGATTTTGACTTTGTGGGAAATCATGAGATCAAACACATATGTGGGGTCCAGTTGTCTTTTATCTTGATTAAATGGATTCTTTTTTACCACATCAACACATCTTACTTAACTTTTTGGTATTGGAATGGTGTGATGGTTTATAGGTGGCATTGTTGTTTAGGATTTTGACTTTGTGGGAAATCATGAGATCAAACACATATGTGGGGTCCAGTTGTCTTTTATCTTGATTAAATGGATTCTTTTTTACCACATCAACACATCTTACTTAACTTTTTGGGATTGGAATGGTGTGATGGTTTATAGGTGGCATTGTTGTTCTTTCCACCAAGGTTCAAACCCCGTTGGGGTGGTATTGTTGAATGGTTGTATCTGGTTCATAGCTCCGGTCAAAAGCGTTTACCCCTTGATTAAAAAAAAACACATCTTTCTTAACTTTCAAACTAAATGTCTATGTCTTAACTCCTTTTCATTCTAGAAGGTCCATTATGTGAAAATCAAAGTGTAGACACCTAAATTTGGAAACTCACATTTGTTCAAATTTATCCCTTTTCATCTAAATATTGTCTTACTTGAATTAATTAAGTAATATTACTATTATTTAATTAATACCCTTAATTATTCTAAATCCCTAAGGTATTTAGCTAATAATTAAATACCTTACCCTTTATCCCCTTTTCCTCAAAAGAGTTAAATAAATAATACAATTATTTAATTCCTCACATGTCACATCCTCCATCACTTTCACTTAATTCTAATCCATCTCCTAATCCCATCATTAGGGATGTGCATATGGCTAATCCATGATTAGGATGTGTCACATCCTCCAAATTTTTCAAGTTGGCTCTTAATCTTCATTAGCCACTAACTGCCTTCTAATCACTGATTAGCTAGTCTAATTAGTACCTTAGTCAACTCTCTCATCTCCCAAGGAATATTAAATTTATTTTATTATCCCCATGTTCTTCCAAATGGAAATTTAAATTCCATTTTATCCCTCCTAGGAATCTCCTCTTCCCCATGTGATCATCGAAAGGTCACATCAGTCACATGGGTTAGGAACCTTCTATTATAAGAACCTTGTCTTATCTAAGGTACTTCTCAGCTCCCTTTTTTGGAACATTGTCTTATCCTTAAGATATTCCCAATCATGTGCATTTAAAATTAACTTTTATTCCTCCAAGGAATCTCCTCTTCCCAATGTGATCATTGAGAGGTCACATCAATCACATCCCAAGGTACTTGTCCTTCTTCCACATCACTTGTCCTTCTTCCACATCATTTGTACCCTTTCCATCTCACCATGTCCTTTGGACACTTCATCCTCCACATGGCAAGATGTAAGGGCTTGTGAGTCCTCAACTCGCCATAGCCCCCCATCTTGGCCATGGTGGCTCAATCCTAACTGTTTAATTCTCTAGAGAATTCAATTTCTTCTATAAATACCCCCCCCTTCTCCTTCATTTAGGAACCTTATGCATTTTTATCACACTTATGCTCTCAATACATTTAAGCACTTCCTTGTATACTTAGTTTTCATCCTTCATTATTGCACACTTTTAAGCTTTCATCCCATCCTCTTGCATCCATTTTGCTTAGACTATCACATAACCACCTTCATCACTTGCATCTTCCATTTCATCTTCACCCCTTTGCATCTCATTTTAGATCATTTGCCATCCAAGGAGCACAAAATCAAGTTGCATGAAGGGCCAACCAAGGATCGACACAAGTAAAAGGTATACTTTCTTGTTTTTGTCTTTCTTTTATTTATGTTCAACGTAGCCCAAACAAAGGCTTTTGAAAGAAAAAAATAGCATTTTAAATCATATTTACAAAAAAAATTTCTGTTGTTTTGGTTATTATTGACCCCTAAATCGTATTTCTAGTGATGGTGAAGGTTTTTACTAATGTTTGTGCAATTATTTCATGCTTGACAAAGAACAAAGGTTAAAACTACTAACACATTTATTGCTGGACGAAAGGACCAAGACATTTAGTTAGTTGTTTTCATTCATTTTCACACTAATTAGGTACATAGTATAAGTAGGGGAGTCAATATATTGTGTGCTTTGTTTGTAAGTAAGCTATTGACGTATCCAATCCCCTTGCGCCATTTGGTGATCCTGGGTGAAGAAAAATCATAGCTTACTTAAGTCCTTTTTGTTACCCAAGGGGGCATTACATCGTTCAAACTTTCCCCTTACACTTCATGTGAGCTTGGGGAGTAGCCGAAAATGGTTAGTGTTCTCTTCTTAGTGGGACCTGCTTGGGAATTTCATCACCCCAAGGGATAATTCCAACCATGCGTACTGGTGGAGTATATAAAGGGGGGAGGCCAAAGTTGTACCCCAATCCAATCACGTTGTGTTTGGAAAAGTGTTGAAGCTAGGGTGATACCTAAATAGACATGACAAGTTAGTTTGAACCTTCAATATCTCGTTAGGGTTCTTGACTCATGCTTGTGACGGGATGGTGTTCATAGTTATGTCTCACGTACTGAGCATATATCGATGACTCCTTGGATCACCTTGTTTAGCCTAGTTAGAGGATTGTGTTGGCCATACCCCTCATACTAATCATAGGATTGTGCTGCTTGAATTGTCTTTTCTATGAAAAACAAGTGCATATCTTACTGGTCAAGTCAGTCTTTCCTTTTTCTTGTTGTTTGAAGTGTTTTCTATCCTTTTCCATAGTCATTTTTCCTAAGTCAAGTTTGGGTTTGTTGACAGAGGTGACCACACCCTAACTATGGGTGACCTTTCCCTCCGTCTTAGTCATTCTTGAGTCAAAATTATTCACTTTTCACCTAGATAGGTGACCCCACCTTGATTAGGGGCGACCAAGACCTATCCAGGGGTGACCAAGCCCTATAGAGGGATGACTAGGACCTATCTAGGGGCACCCACATCCTGCAGAGGGGAAACCACACCCTGAAAGGGCAGACTAGACCGAGAACAGGGGCAATCCCACCCAAACAACTATTTTGCACTCTAAACAGTGAGTTTCGTCCCCCGTTCCATCATTCTGTTAGTCTATTCTCCCATTTTGAGCTCCCATTCTGTCATTCTTTCAGTCTGTTTTCCCATTCTAAACATCCATTTCATCATTCCATCAGTCCATTTCCCCATTTAGAGAGTTTGTTCTCCTGTTCCATGAAACCGTTCATCCATTTAGAGAGTTCATTTTTCCATCTAGGGAACCCATTTCATCATTCGGGGAACTCATTTTTTCATTCGAGGAATCCATTTCATTGTTTAGGGATCTCATTTCACCATTTGGGGGAAACCATTCCATCATCTAGTGAGTTCGTTTCATCACTTGTTAGGCTCGTTTTCCCATCTATATATTTCATTTGACCTCGTTTCTAATTTAAAACAAGTCCAAAAACTAGTCAGGCAACCAGGCCCTAAGAATAGGTGACCACGTATAGGGAACAGGTGACCATGCCCCTTAGATAGGAAAACATTCCCCTTGAATAGGCCACCTTGTCCAATCCAAAGAGTCAAATAGTTGGGCACCTAAATCCTTGTCATTTTCTATGATCTAAACACTTTCATCCCCTTCTATTCACTTGTAATTCATCCTTCAGCCCATCTGCATTCTCCCAAGATCACTCGTTCACCATCTGAATCATATAGGTACATCATCCAGAAGCATCTATAGGTTACACATCCCTCATCATTTTCTCAATCCAAACCCTTTGAACTTAGTTTGAAGTTATTATATAAATTGACCTAGGTATCTGAATCTGATCGTCATCATCCAAATCTACTTAAGATTGTTATCCATCCTGAGTTGATCATCATCGTCAGCCCAATCAATCCACTTTCAATCTCAATGTGGATTCAGTTCCCAAATCATCCATCTATCCTTTAATCTGATCAATCAACATCCTAAGCCACCTAGGGTAATCTTTGAACAAGGTTTAGAATACCTCTCATCATCCTATCCGATCCATCATTTTATCTTATCAATTGTTCAAATCAATCAATCGTATCCAATCGCATCACTATCCAATCACTTTTGACCCAATCAGTCTGCTTCCATCTTGAGGTAGATTCAGTGTCGTGATCATCCTTTTCTAATCAATCTCATCATATCATCCAATCATCCTAATCTAAGCTTCAATCCAATCTAAATCTGGGCTTATCTAAAATCCCAATCTAAGCTTTAGTCCACCTTCATCCAAGATCTTTTGATATCAAAAAAAATATTCAGACCCCTTCTTCTATCTTCTTTGATTTCATTCTATTTACCCTTTCATCACCTTTTCATTCCTTCTAATAATCTATTCCCATCCATATCCATCTAATCTAACATCGTGAATCCTTATTCTTCACCAATGCAACCAAAAATAATAGTCAAGGGAAACCCTAGATATGTTGACGATGATAACGAGAGTCTTTTCAATCAAGAGGTATATGACATAGATCCCCTTGATGCTATCATTTCTAGTAAGCTTTCTCCAACCACTTTTCAAAATCCAATTACCCCTCTGAGCTATCTCGTTATGTCTTCATCCATGCCTAATAATGCTCCTTATGCTACCTTTGACAAAGGATATCTATTTTCTTCCTCACCTGCATCTCCATCATATCCTTCCTCTACATCTTCTTCTTATCCAACATCCACATGTTCTTATCCCAATCTAATATCCCAACATCCCTATTATAACCCCCCATCCACATCCTCCTATCTCAATCCTTCATCCACATATGCCCACTATCCCAATCATCCATACCAATCTACCTATCCTAATCCACCATCCTAACCTACCATCCATTTATTCCTCTTATCCTAATCCACTACCACAATCTTCCCATCCTAATCTACTATCCCAATACCTCTACTGTAATCCACCACCCACATCCTCTTGTCCTAATTCACCATTCCAATATCCCTACCTTAACCCTCCATCCAATCCTAATCCTTCACCTACTCTTAGTCCTCCATCCAATTATGTTCCTCAATCTAACCCTAGTTCACCAATCCATAATCCTAGCCCTCCACTAATCCATAATCCTTCATCCACTTCTACCTCGCTACCTAATCCTAGAGTATGCACAATTCTCACTCCAAAATTTCTCCAAGGACTTATGACAAAGAAGACATCCCCAACTCCACATCATGAAGTCATGAAACCATGCCATCCTAATCCATCACCCACGATCACTAGTGATGAGACCCTTTTCCATCCCACACCTATCATTGATGTTACCACCCCTAGCATCACTCCAACTATTGAAACCATCAAATCTGCCAAATCCATTGAGCCCCAATCTCCTACTCCCAGAGTCGTCGAACCCATCAAAGAAACAAAAATCCAATCCAATCCTTCCACTCCTATCATTGCAAGCCATTCTCATGAACTTCATGAATCCTTCATCCTTCAATATCTCCCACTTGTAGAGTCCCTCCAACACTCTGTTATCATGCCTCCCTCACACGATGAATTATGCCAAGAGCTTGATCCAAAGCATACCAACATATCCCTTCCTCCTGATCAAGATCCTAACATCCCATCTAGTCCACCTCAAGAATATGGTCTCCATTCCATCCCATGATCCCATTGTCACGCAAGATCCCACCACTCCATCTCATGACCCTTATCACCCGCTACCACTAATATGGATCCTATCATGTCACCTAATCCCTCTCTTGATCTTACCCCTCTTGATCAGGATGTTGCTATCCCATCATCTCCATATCATGATCCTCCATCATTGCCTAAATCTACTATCCCCTCACTGATTTTATATCCCCTTGGTACTCTCACATTCTTCCATGGTAGTATCCTTACAAAAGAAAAAAAAAGAATATATACCACCCATCATCTTCCACCTAATAATGGACTCGCATCATGCTTCTAGAGTCATAAAAATCCTATCATGGATCACATGCTCAAGAACATGAACTATCAAGGAAAAGGTCTAGGCCTTCATGAGCAAGGTATTTTAGAGCCCATCCAAGTAAAAGAAAAAAAATGTACACAAGGTCTTGGATGTATCTCTCAAGACTTGCAAACTAAAGATGTTGGTACAACCTCTATACATCCTCAACAAGCCACTTCCAAAAGAAATATAGGCTCTTCCCATCACTCCACTAGGTCATTTTTTGCCATCCCCCCTCCTCTATCGTATCACCTCAAAAAAACCATCCATATTCCTCCTTCATCTGCTTCATCCATTTTAGGTCCTTACATCCCTCCATTCACCATCTCCCATCCTACATCTCCTCCATCCATTTTGGATCCTTATGTCCCTTTACCCACCATCACGCATCCTCCAAGTACTATGTCCATTTTGGGCCCTTATATCCCACAATCACCTCCTCCATCTCATCCTATTCATCCTTTTACTCATCCATCACCTATTCATGTCACCCATCATAAACATCCCACTCTCATGTTCCCTAATTAGGATCAACAAAGGCACATATATACACATCCTCCATCCACATATTATCCTCAAAATCCTACCTCCATCACTCCATTCACGTTTCCTCCACATTATCCATCTCCTAGCACCCATCCCATTGCTATCAAAAGCACTTTGGATGCTAAAGTAAAAATGCATACATCTAAACATCCACATGAATCTAAATCTCCCCATGTCCCCTCTAAAATGCATGGTGAAGAAAAGAAAAATTAAATTCAAAATCCAAATCAAACCCACAGGCCACAAAGGCCCACCAAAGCAAAGATCAAAACCATGTGGATCCCAAAGAAAAAAGATGCAATGTGTTCAAATGAAAAATCCATAACAACATCCAAAGTTGTTAATCCAAACACTAATCATACACCCCTTCCATTTCCTAAATCTATTTTGGGTCTATAATATAGGGGGGTTTACTACTCACGAGTTCTCTTCACTCAAAGAGCCACACAGGGTGAACTCCCTATATTTCCTAAATGGAATAGCATAAAAGTTTGAGAATCTGAAAGAGCAGGTCACAAAGATTTTTTGGATAACTGACAAGCTCTCGGCCAAAGGAGGTCAGCGCAAAATACAGATGAAAATGTGATGTGTTGGCATCTTAGAGGCACACTGGCATCTCATATTGACTAAAGAATGAGGATGTCTCAGAAAACAAAAAAGTGAATGCTTCTATTCAATTGCTAAGAACTTACAAAATATAGGGAAATAACAGAACATGATAAAGTAACTAAAAGTGATAGAAATGAAGTAAGATAGAGAAGATAAGGAGGACAGAGGAAATAATTACGATCATGCAAGTGATGAAGCTTCTAGTTCATGAGTGTCTTCAATACCTACACACAAAAGGGAGAGAGAAATTGTTGGGGCTGTATAGGGACCTACCTTAGTCATACCTCATTTTGGTGTTCCCACCTCCACAAACAGCCAAATAGATAGAGAGAAAAGTAGAAATGAAGTATAGAGCACTTAAAGCACTACAAAATAGTGTTATGCTACTCAACCAAGTAATAGAGGAGAGGAGTGAAAGCTTACCACCTCCACCAAGAGCACTCAAGGATAATGGGGGAGAAAATGAGAGGAACTCAAGCCTCTGTTGCAATGGTGTTTTGTTCCACATTTTGTCTACTGAAGTGGTGGAGTGTTGATGTTGCTGCTATGAAGTGTAAAGTGTTTGGAGAGCTAAGAGATGGCTTAGAGAAAGCTAGAGTGAAGCTAGAAAATGGGGGAAGAGTTGAAATGCTTGTTGAAGGAGTGAATTTGAAGAAGAGATGAAAAGAAATGGCCATATTAGAGTCATTTAGTCGAGGAGGGTATTACAAATCAACCCCCAATGGAAAGTGTAACACCTCTGTAGGCTCCAAACACAGGAATCCATCAGGGATGTAAGCACATTGCATGGACATCTACGCACCACGTGGGAATCCTTGACATAAATGCCTCCATCGACACTCAAAACAGGCGCCAAGTGTGTCACAAGCAGCATGCTTTATGGAATTAAGCCTCTGAACTTGGTTTTCTAAGGTGGAAAATGGAAAAACGAGGAATCGCACATAGGGTGCAAATTCCCTCTTATACATTTTCCCCCTTTAGCGAGCATGAATTCTGATGAGTGCTCAATAAAGTAGATCAAGAAATATTAAGGTTAGAAATGTATACCTAAACTGTCGAGGAAGAAGATAATACATTAGAAAAGAAGAACTTGCAATAGATAGCAACGTTAGGGCAGAGAAAGCTAAAGGATTCGAGTCAGCAAAGTAAAGAAACCTCTATGTAAAAGGTTGTCTCAGTACTATGCATCATCCCCAAATTACATAGAAGAACTTTAAGATGAAGAAAGGAAAGGCATATACTCAAGATGAAGAAGAAGTAAATCTTTGATTCGGTATATACAAGAGAGAAGGGAGAGATAGCAATGAATAGAACGTGTGATGAAAGAAAAACCCGCTCAGGAATAGAACCCCCATCATAGAGTAAAAAGTGACAAAAGCAATCCCTGCTCAAGGAGGAGAACCCATATCACCTAATGGAAAGGAGCTCTACAGGTTGTTGGTCTTGTAGAGAGGTATCCCCCAAGATCTCTCACATGGAGGAAACCCAAAAAAGTGGACTCTGTAGAGTCAGGAAGTGGCGTCTACTCGGAAATAGAGCATGTCAAAAGTGGCGACATGTCTACCCATAGATAGAGCATTTCTAAAGCGGTGACACATCTACCCACACATAGAGCTTGTCTAAAGCAGTGAAATGTCTACCCACAGATAGAGTGTGTCTAAAGTGGTGACATGTCTACCCACAAATAGAACATGTTAGAAAGCGACGACATGTCTACCTGCAGATAGAACATTTTCAAAAGCAGTCGGTCATGTAGAATGTAAAGTTTTCAAAGGGGTCCTTCAAGAACCCTTCAAAAGGAGAGAGGTCCACTCAAGGGATGCGCTATTTGAAAAGTGAGGTATAGTCAGGCTTCCCCCAAGCTAGATGAGACTGTATGAAATAGGTCTAGTCAAGCTACCCCCAAGCTAGACGTCGATGAATTCATTCGAGATACAAGCTTTCAAGGAGGTCCCTCAGGAACCCTTCAAAAGAGAAAAGGGGTCCACTCAAGAGACACTTCATTCAAAAGGCATAGAGAAGAGAGGGGGTCCTTAAGAAGGATGCACATCTCTAGAACAAGTTATCCCTACCCCCAAAGTACAAGGGAGGATAACCATGCAAGATACTTAGAATAGGATAGAGGTAAACCTTGATATCACTTGTCATGCGAAGTAAAAGAAGGTGTGTCAATCAAACAGGAGTTTGATGGCACCTGAATCAAGAAGTTTTATTTTATCTTTCAAGGCCTTACATTGACTAGTGGAATGGCCAGGCACTTGATGGTATGCACAAAAAGAATGTTTTGTTTTATCATGTTCATGGATTTTCTTATGTGTAGGAGAAGGAAGAGTGATTAAGTAGGCTTTTAGAAGCCTCAATAAAATAAACTCTTGCTTAGATGAAGGATGAGGAGTAGGAAGCAAACCTTTCTCTTGTGGAGAAAAGTTTGAATTCTCATGGGAAGAAGAAGAAACGAAGGTAGAAGAAGAAAAAGGAGGAGGATCTCCATAGAGAATGTTATTTTGGCGAGGGGGATCACATCTTCTACGAGATCGGCATCATCCTTCTTGACAGGGTTACCAGTGTTAACTTCTTTAACAAAAGTGTGATCATCTTCCTTAGGAGGATCAACACCAAGAACATTACAATTTTCATTCACCTTACCATGCGATTCAAAAGAGTAACCATCTTCGATAACATGTTTAGATGATGTTATCAGAAGGTCTAAGTGGATCGGGTCGACTTTATATTCCTGAACAAAAGAATCAGTAAAGTCTAGAGGACCCCAATCATCACCAAGACATGTATTCCTTTGGGAGGAGGTAGAAGGAGCACACTTAAGACTCCTTTCTTTAGAAGGATCTTCTTTAGGGACATCTATCTTGAGAGTATCCTTTGTAGTAGGTACTGTTGGAGTAAACATTGACACATTGGAAGACACTAAAGGGATAAGAGTAGGCACAACCAAAACCCGACCAACAACTACCATCTCACATAAGTGCATAGCATTAGGGTCAGCTTTGACTGTGACCACTTTATTATTACAAATGAACTTAATAGATTTGTGCAAGATAGACGGGACTGCACCCATAGCATGGATCCACAGTGTACCAAGAAGAAGGTTATAAGGCAAATTTTCTACCATAACATATACAAGGGTAGGTATGGTAAGAAGTCCAAGCTGCAAAGGTAATACTATCATACCTAGAGCTTGTCGAACAACATTATGGTATGTGTAGGATCATGATGGGCCAAAAAGTGGTGATATGATGGGTATGTGTAGGGTATGTGGCTAACAACTATTTTCTTACCCAAAATTTATGAAACAAAAAGGGTTTTTAAAGGAGATTCTTAGCTTTCCACCAATATAAATTATTCTTTACTTTGAATTTAATAAATAATATTATTTATTTTCTATTTAAATTATGACTAAAGTCTTGATTGATAAGCTGATTGAAAAACATCTATAGCTTTCAAATAGTATCGCATTTTTTGAATCCAAAACATGTGTCACATTCTATGCTTCACATACTATAGGATTAAAAAAAGAAAAATTGAATTTCATGAATTTTTGACCAAGTTAAGGTGGTGAGACATACGAGTTTTTATATTTTATAAAATTTGTAATAAAAAAATCATAATTTATTATTTACTTGGAAAAAAATTACAAAAAAATATGCATCATATCGAGACATGAGTCCTCTACTTCTATCTAAAATCTTATAAATTTTTTTTATTATTTTATTGTGGTTAGGGTGGTCTAACAAACACCTACTTATTTTTTCCTTGAAATCTAAGTACTACTGCATTGAAATTTCAAATTTTAACCAAGTAGATTTCTTTTTTTTTTAAATAAACCTAGTAGTTTAGAAACGACATTCAATTTGATATAGATTCTATTCTTACATATTTTTGAAATAATATAGATAACTTATTTAAATATTTATGTCAAGTTGCCTAACTCTGATTTTCCTAATTTTTTAACCACTTAAGGGCCTATTTTTTCCATGATGATCCTGCACATACCCACTATCGAACCCAAAAATGAAAAAGAAAGAAGTATTAAGGGAAGATGAGTCAATATTAATCTTAGGCAATAGATTAATGCTACATACATTGAGTGCTGAACCAACATCAATGAGAGTACATTTAATACCAATTTTATTAATGTTGACTATAATCATTAGAGGATCTGCTTGCTTTTGTACTTCCAGAGGTGGGAGCTCCTATGGATAGAATGTGATATTTGGTGAATCTACATGAATATATGTCATCAACGCATTAGCATTCATTGGCCTAGCAGAAGAAGGAAAGAGGATCTTTTGCAAGGCTTCCTAAATCATACCTTGATAAACCAGAGTAGACTGAAGCAAGTCCCATAGCTGGATCTTATCTGGAGGAACCCGAGGTTGCTCGACAAGATTGTAATCACTAGGTGCTTTAGTCATAGGTTTAGGTGCTCGAGGAAGGATTGCTTGTTTATTTGTACTATTATCATAAGTATGGGCTACCGCTCTATAAGAGGGAGCCTTAGGAAGATAAGGAGAGCCACCATCAAATGGGACACCATCAATATAACAAATCCTTTTAGAAGGACTAGCTAGAGTCCTATAAATGATTAGTCTCTTAGGCCTTTGAGGGGTAGCAGAAACATAGATCACATTTACTAAATCATCATAGCTAGTAGAACAATTATTTGAATACATATTCTCAACATCAATCCAAATAGGATCAAATGTGGAATAATTATTTGAAGAAATATTCTCAACATCAATCCAAGGAGAATCAGATGTGGAAGGAGGTTCATCATTCGCTAATGCATTAGAGCAAAGATGAGATTAATCCTTCAAAAATGAAACATCTCTAGAAGATAGTGCATTAGAATGAAGGGTAGATCCATCATTCACAAATGAATCATCTCTTGGAGAGAGTGCATTGGAATGAATATTAGGTAGAGTAACATTAAGAAAGGTATCAATGATTTCATCTTCTTGCAACAAAATATCCCCTAAAGTAAGAGGACTTTCATGAGAAGGATCAAAGACACCAAGTGACATGGGTAAATCCAAGTCACTATCACATGCATTAAATGGAATATCATTAAAATTTTGAACAAAAACTAGATACTGAACTAATAAAAGAAGATATTAAATCCATTACAATTTTTTCAATATTTTTTGTTTTAATAAATTGCATTTTTGGAGATCTTTGAGGCATAATTTGAGGTTGTAACTTGTGTCAATCCCTAAAATTCAACTACCAAAGGCAATTGTATTTTATGGACTAAACTAGTTCTCTAGGAGACCTTTCCAACAGTGCAAATGGTTCTGAATTCCGAGCACCGAGTCAAAAGTTATGACCCTACCAAGTAAGCGTAAATAAATTCCTAGTTTTTTAAAGAACACTGTTCTTCACATGAGGTTCACCAAAATGTAATATAGGGGGATTCACTACTCATGAGTTCTCTTCACTCAAAGAGCCTCACAGGGTGAATTTCCCTATATTACCTCAATGGAATAGCACGAAAGTTTGAGAATCCGAAAAAGTAGGTCGCAAATATTTTTTGGACAAACTAACAAGCTCTCGACCAAAGGATGTTAGCGCAGAATACAAACGATGGTGTGGCGTGCTCACGTCTTAGAGGTGCGCTAGTGTCTTGTATGGACCATAGAATGAGGATGTCTTGAAAAAAATTTAAAGTGAATGCTTCTATCAATTGCTAAGAACTTATAGAATATAGGGAAATAACATAACATGATAAAGTAACATAAAGTGATAGAAATAAAATAAAGAAAGGTAGAGAAGATGAAGAGGAGAGAGGAAATACTTATGATCATGTGAGTGATGAAGCTTCTAGCTCATGAGTGTCTTCAATACCTACACACAAGAGGGAGAGAGAAATTTTTGGGGTTTTATAGGGGCCTGCCTTAGTCATACCCCGTTTAGGTGTTCCCACCTCCACAGATAGCTAGATAGATAGAGAGAAAAGTAGAAATGAAGTAAAGATCACTTAAAGCATTACAAAATAGTGTTATGCTACTCAACCAAGTAATAGAGGATAGGAGTGAAAGCTTACCACCTCCACCAAGAGAACTCAAGGCTAATGGGGGAGAAAATGAGAGGAACTCAAGCCTCTGCTATAATGGTGTTTTGTTCCACACTTTCTCTACTAAAGTGGTGGAGTGTTGATGTTGCTGATGTGAAGTGTAAAGTGTTTGAAGAGCTAAGAGAGGGCTTAGAGAGAGCTAGAGTGAAGCTAGAAAATGGGGGAAGAGTTGAAATTCTTGTTGAAGGAGTGAATTTGAAGAAGAGATGAAGAGAAATGACCATATTCAGGTTGTTCGGCCGAGGAGGGAATTACAAATCAACCCCCAATGGGAAGTGTAACACCTCTACAGGCTCTAGACATGGGAATATGTTAGGTACATAAGCATGCCATGCAGATTTTTGGGCGTCGCATTGGCATCCTTGATAAAAACACCTCCATTGACGCTCAAAACAGGCACCAAGTTTGTTGCAAGCAACGGGCTTAGGTGGAATTAAGCCTCTAAACTTGGTTTTCTAAGGTGGAGAAAGGAAAAAAGGGGAATTGAACATAGGGTACAAATTTTCTCTTATAAAGGGTCCTTATGTCAAAAAATTCACTATCCCATCTCCTCCATTATCCCCACATTCTGCATCCATTAATCCTCCTATCCTTTGATATCCACCACCGTATGTGCCAATGTTGGTCCTGAACACATTATCCCATCACACACCTACCCCATCATTCCATCCATATACTTTCCAACATCCCATCCATTATCCCACATATCTCCCCCATCAAATCCCTTTAATCCATTCTCATGCATAATCCATTTCTCCTAATAAGGTTGTACCAACATCGAATAGCCACTTCAAACATGGGATCTTAATACCTCATACAGAATTTGATGCTTGAATCCTTCATCCATCTTCTTATTGCATATCTTCTAAATCCCCTTATCCACATCCCTATCCTTATCCATCTCCATCTGCATACTATCGAAAAGTAAAAAAAATCAAAAGAATCCAAAAAAATTAGAAAAAGTAAAAAAAAAAGTAAAGAGAAATAATTCGTCCAATGGTGAAAACTTGGAAAATAAGTGCCTTGGATAAGTACCATGATGAAAACCTAACAAACATGCATCATGTGTAAATCCCCATCCACCTCTTTCCACACTTGGGGGAAACTTCTTGCTTCCTCCCCTTCACCCATCTCCTCCATCTCACCTATCTTACACAGCCTGCCTGTCATATCCCATTTATCCCAACCCCCCCATCCTCCATGCGATCTTAATATAGATAGATTCCAACATATAAACATGCTTTGGACGTCTCTTGGAATTCCTATCCCTCATCCATACACTATCCTAATCCCTATTCACATCCATCTACCTTCCTTGTCCACCCATCATGCTATCATTCATCTCCCTTCCTTATCCATACATCCTATCCTCCTCCATTTATCTCCATTATCTTCCCATCCACCCATCTTCCATCCCTCCTCCCTCATCATAGATGACATATCTAGAGTGGTGGCATCTACTTCCTTTGTTACATAGTCCTTGGAGACATCTTTCAACTCGCATAGCATCCTTTCTATCTCCCCATCCTTATCTTCCTATCCATCCATCATAGCATCCCTTCCATCTTCCCACCCTTATCTTCCTACCTATCCTTATCTTCTTACCAATCCAAGCAATCATTTTCATCTCCCCATCCTTATCTTCTTATCCATTCATCTCTATCCTCATCCCATCTTATCATCCCTTGTCATTGGTATCTGGCTATATCCTACCCATTTATGCAACCCAATTCCATCTATCTTGTCATCATCAATTCCACTTCATTCACACATCATCCTATCCAGTCCACGAGTTCTATCTTGTCTCATCGTATCAATCCCATCATTTTATCCCCTTATCATCGTTATCTCATCATCCTTTATCCATCAATTGTCTTTGGATTTTGTCAAACTACATTGCCTGTGCACTTTCATGTAGGCAAGGTCAATCATTTTATCTACCCCTAGGGATTTTTCTGTCTAGTATTTTTCATCCATCAAGGTCTCCATTGTCCTCTTTCCACTTTTATCCATGGTTAATCATCAGCCTTTTATTGAACTACGAGGGCTCTACGCTTTCACATAGGAAAGGCTAATATTTGACTGACCCTCGAGCCCCTAAGTCTTTAGGGTATGTCAGTCCCATGTCTCATCTCTCTTGTGTCATGTCGTAAAGTTATGCCTTTATCTAGTTGGTTCTTCATAAGCAAGATCCACCAGTATCATGATATCCAATTAGCTTTGAGTATCCTGTGTCATATCCATATTTTAGTTTAGTATCCATCTTTGGTCTTAATAGGACGCATCCTTCCTAATAGACCTCATCAATCTCATACATCCCCTTGATCCTATGGAAAAGGACATTTGAAATTGATTGTGATCTTTTGATACTTTTGGCTTTTGTTTATCATTTGAGCTCCCTATTACAACTTGTCAAGATCACCATGATCTATCATATTATGGTGTGTTTTGATTGGTTAACCTAGGGACATATCTTGATATTTTCTTTGTTGCTATCTTCTTGGTTGTAGCTTGTAGTACCCACCAAGATCCCGGTGGTCTTGTGTTACGTTGGGGCATCCTTTTGTGCTTGTGGTTATCCCAATGCCTGGCCCGACCAAGGTCTTTGCCACTTTGGGGTGTTGGGATAGCCTTCTTGTTTGTTGTGTTTGTTTTATGCATTAGACACTGATCCACCTTGGTTTCACATACCTTGGCACCTGGTGTCTTATGCTATAACAAAAATTAGTGCTCTGAAAATGGAAAATTACATTAGGATTGCATTTCATGATCAATTTCACTACATTTCATGATCTTTTCCTTGATCTTTTTTATTCTCTTCATCCATCTCCCATCTCTATCCAATCCTCATCTGTTCAATCTAACGCAAATAATCTAATCAAATCCTCGGTCTTGTTCCCAACCTTTCTACAAACTTTGATCCAATCATCTTCATTGTCATCATAATCGGGATATATCCTCCCCTATCCTTTGGTGTTGTTTTGGGATGTATCCTTCCCTATCCTCGTGTTGTTTCAGGATATATCATTCCCTCATCGACAACACTCCATCCATCATCAACCGATTTTGACTTGTATCTTGACTGGGGCAACATTACCTTTGTCCTTACATCCATTTGTGCTTCCTAATCTCCTATGGCTTATCATCCTCTCTATCCATCAATTTGCATCCTCTTCTTCATCTCCCCTTGCATCATCTCATCCATTTCAAGAGCACACCCATGTTATCTTAAACCCACATGTCCTCTCAAGGGGGAATCCTCAATCCCTAATCTTCATCTTCACCCCCATCATCTTTTGAATGATTGGGGAATATTTCCCAATCTAATCATCTTCTTTTGGGTTCTATGTTTTAATATTCTTTGAAATGATGTTACTTCATAACCCCATCTCAAACAGGGGAAAAATGTAGACACCTAACTTTGGACACTCACATTTGTCCAAATTTATCCCTTTTCATCTAAATATCCTCTTACTTGCATTAATTAAATAATATTACTATTATTTAATTAATACCCTTAATTCTTTTAAATCCCTAAAGTATTTGGTTAATAATTAAATACCTTACCCTTTATCCCCCTTTTCCTCAAAAGAATTAAATAAATAATGCATTTATTTAATTCCTCACATGTCACATCCTCCATCACTTTCACTTAATCCTAATCCATCTCTTAATCCCATCATTAGGGATGTGAACATGGTTAATCCATGATTAGGATGTGTCACATCCTCCAACTTTTGCAAGTTGGCTCTTAATCTTCATTAGCCATTAATTGTCTTCTAATCACTAATTAGTTAGTCTAATCAGTACCTTAGTCAACTCTCTCATCTCCCAAGAAATATTAAATTCCTTTTATTATCCCCATGTCCTTCCAAATGGAAATTTAAATTCCATTTTATCCCTCCTAGAAATTTCCTCTTCATCATGTGATCATTGGAAGGTCACATTAGTCACATGCATTAGGAATATTTTATTATAAGAACCTTGGCTTATCCAAGGTACTTCTTAGCTCCCCTTTTGGGAATGTTGTCTTATCCTTAAGATATTCCCAATCATGTGAATTTGAAATGCACTTTTATTTCTCCAAGGAATCTCCTCTTCCCCATGTGATCATTCAGAAGTAAAATTAGTCACATCCCAAGGTACTTGTCCTTATTCCACATCATTTGTACCCTTTCCATCTCACCATGTCCTTTGGACACTTCATCCTCCACATGGAAAGATGTGAGGGCTTGTGAGTCCTCAACTCACCATAGCCCTCCATCTTGGCCATGGTGGCTCAATCCTAACCGTTGAATTCTCTAGAGAATTCAATTTCTTCTATAAATACTCCTCCTTCTCATTCATTCTGGAACCTTATGCATTTTTATCACACTTATGTTCTCAATCCAGTTAAGCACTTCTTTGCATACTTAGTTTCCATCCTTCATTATTGCACACTTTTAAGATTTCATCCCATCCTCTTGCATCCATTTCGCTTAGAATATCACATAAACACCTTCATCACTTGCATCTTCCATTGCATTTTCACCCATTTTCATCTCATTTGAAAGCATTTTCCATCCAAGGAGCACAAACTTAAGCTGCATCAAGGGCCAAACAAGGATCAATGCAAGTAAAAGGTATACTTTCTTGTTTTTATCTTTCTTTTATTTGTGTTCAACGTAGCCCAATCTTAAGGTGGTCTAGTGTTGTTTTATCTTGCATTTATTAATTAGTTTTTCATATTAGGAGGTAATAACACTTGCACACACAAAGAATCAAGGCCATAGCTTTCCTAGGTTGAATTTAGAGAGAACAAATTGAGATATGGGCCCAAATATTTAGAAGCCCCTAAGGATAAAATCCCTAGGGACAAGCAGTAATATTTTGACTTTTCAAGGATATTTGCTCTTTCCAAAGGGTTCAAATTTTGATTACTTGTTGAATGTTTGTTTCAAAGTTTGAGATCCAAGAAATGTATTTAACTGACTCACAAATTGTACAATCCTAGGATAGAAATGGCTATACATTGTTGAGTCCCCACTCAGATTTCTTCGAACACTGAGACAAAGAAAAGAATTAGAGATTTGGCGACACTGACTCCCCTCCATGACACACACTTCTTAGGACTGCCAAATCTCAAAATCCTAAAAATCTAGAGACCTTAAGGATTTTTTTGTATCTACTTTGACTAGTACAAATGTGGGTTGGCTTCATAACGATTGTTCTTGCACCAACAAGTATTAAGGATTTTAGCCTTTAAACAAAGGGTTGTAGTAAGGACATCTAGTTCAGGGGATATAATAATAAAATCCATGAAGAGGTATCCCAACCCTTACAACAAGGTATTTATGCATCATAAATATACTGGGCAAGAGCTATCATGTATTGCTTCTAGTTTATTGCAAACTTTCCTTGTGATCACAAATTTATATAGTATTTTGGAAGAGCTTGGATTTAGCTCATTACTGATTGGGTCATTCCATCCTTTCGAAGTGAGGAGATAGGACCTCTAAACATAAATAAAAGTGAAGAAGTAAATTTGTAATTCAACCACCAAAAGTGCTAGGAGGGAACACACACAATGCCTTTCCTTCACACTCACATGATTGTTCAATTTTAGATCTATTAAACAAGTGCATGACAACTGAGAGGGGGGTGAATCAGTTGTCACACAAATCTATACATAAAAAAATTATCACTCATCAATTCTTCAACCACACCATTCTGTTATTAAACATGAGCATGAAACATAAATAACAGAAAGTAAATTAACACAATGAACACCAGATTTTTACATGGAAAACCCAACAAGGGAAAAACCATGGTGAGGGTTAACTCACAATATAAAGATTATAAAAAGGCTCACTGCCAAGGGTTCACTACCCAAAAGAGGACTCACTATCCAAGTACAAAGGCTCACTGCCTACAAAAAGGACTCACTGTCCAACAGGGAGGCTCACTAACTACAAAATATTATACAAAATTTGAGTAAGGATTTATAGCCCAAAATGAATTGAAAGATGCACCTATCAAGTGTTACAGTTTTGGTGATACTTAGTATTTAGACTTTACACCCTTCATTATTCACTCATCAACTGATTTTTTTCTTATCATACTTTTGCATTCATTACTCGCTCACACACACACCCTTTTTCGTACAAATTTCATACATTCATCCTACAATTCATTCATCCATGTATATATTAAAAATTGTTCACCATACATGTAGATATATATCCGATTACCATCATAAGCATCAATTAAATCAGACTAATTAGATGCAATTTATTATAAAAGATATCAACTGTTGGCTCCAAAAATATTTTCAAAAAGTAATTTGACCATTAGCACGATATAATATGTTATCCCAGAACACACAATAGATCATACTTAATATTTTCATATCATATAAAAATTATCTTAACAAGTCAGCTAGGAATAGTCTTCAATGCAAAAATTAAAATTTTTGTTGATTGCCACAATGTTGTATGAGTACCAGAGCACATAATATTCTAAACGTGCATGCATTTACCATCCATAAGTAGTTTCCCAAAAATGCAATCAATAATTTTCAATTGGGAAGAAATGTGGAGTGGAATACTGGAAGGGAAACCAAAAATACCAGATCAACCACCAAAGAAGATAATATAGTCATATGCACTGGTTTAGAGTACCATACCAAACTACCAACATGGTGAAATCAATGACAACAAATAGACAACCTGCTCATTTTTCTAACAATCTCCCCCTTTGTCATTGATGGAAACATGTGAACAAAATTTTCCAACTCCAATCTCTTCCCCCTAACTTCAATCTCTCCCCCTTTGACATCAATGGAAAATGGTGCCAAAAAAATTCAATGTAGACATGGTGACATCAAAATTTCAAAAGATTTCCAAAAACTTCAAAAATTTCTAACAGTCTAGAGCTTTTAAGAAAATAGAAATTAAGTGAAGATGGCATTCTTCACTTGGAACACCTTCTTATACCTTTCTTTGAGAATTGGATACAACTTCTTGTAGTTAGAAACAACAAACTCCATCTTTGAGCATGCACTTTCCAATAATCCTAATAGAGTAAAAGAGGGTGACCAATATTCAATAAAACATTGTTTCTCAACATCTTCAACATCAATAAGAATTCCAAAAAGATGTTCTAATTGGACTTCAACAATTTCTTTAACGAGCCAGAAGGTATTTGTCACATCATCTCTATGTCTTTGCGTAATGATTAGTTCAACCTATAGTTCACCAATTCTTATCCTTTTCTTCCCTTCTTTATCTTCAAATATATTGAAATTCTTTCCAATGTTGTTCACCTCTGCTTCAATTGCTTCAATTCTACTTATAAACTTATTTACAACTGAAGGCCACCAAAGACAATACTTGTAAACACCTGAAATTTCTTTAACACACTTATTTGTTTCCACAATCAATCAAGGCAATCTCTGCATAGCCTTTTTGCATCTCCTTTCAACCAAGATTCCCATATTACGTCCTTCTGAACCTTTAAGAAACATCCTTTCTTCAACAATCTCAGTCATATTTTCTAGCAAGAAATTAGAAACAGTAGATACTTCAATTCCTTTCTGATGTAGATAATCTACAAGAGCATCATCAATTTTTTAGTTTGTTAATAGGCGAGGCAGCACTCCACAGCTCACCAATATTCTTCACTTTTCCTTCAACTATCATAGAATGGATGTCATTAGGATTAGGGGAATCAGTGTTAGTCTAAGACTCTTTCTCCTTCTCATTTGAAATATCAATCATGTCTTCAGTTATCTCTTTTCTCCTTTTCAATTCTGGAGGGGAATCATTGATAGCAACCTCCATTTCTTTTTTTCTAGAGGACGAACCCACTTCAAATCGACTAGATGCAAATATACCGGAGCAAGGGTTTACTCACAAAGATGAGAAATACGATCTGCACATATTTTATTATCTTCCAAAGACTCTAGATACAAGTAAATTTGTTTTACAATAGGGATACCAGATTCCCACATCACATTATCTTTTCCGGGTAGAGAATTTAGAAAGTAAAACACCAGACATACCAACAAACATCGGAAACAAAAGGGATAATTCTTGACCAATGATATTCAAATGTTTTCAAGGAAATTATCAAGTAGAAAGCTACATAAATCAAACTATTTATTCTCCTTAACCATCATGTGGGAAATATGTACGGCGATAGCCAAAGTTGATCTTTCATGATTTATGAAATAAATTTTGTATGAGATGTCATTGTTGGTAAAATAATGATAGACAACTAAGAGGGAGGGGTGAATTAGTTGTCACAGAATATTAAAAAATTTCAACCTTAACTTAATCTTGAATTTGATGAATGAATAATAAACCATAAACAGTCAACACATCAGAAACACAGAGAACACCAAGATTTTTACATGGAAACCCTATTAGGGGAAAAACCACAGTTGGAGGTTAGTCCATAATATTATGCCCTATCAAAAGTATAAGAAGAATCAATGGGAATGCACATGCATTCAAGCACACTGCCTAGAGCTCATTGCACAATTACAAAGAGGACTCACTATCCAAAGAAATATTTGGATTAAAACCATTTGGATTTGAACTGAGAAAATAACATCTACTAATGCTTGATTACAATTCTAGTTAAGCACATAAACTCTTCTTCACTCTTCTTCACACTTTGCTCTACCTTTGAATGATCTAAACAATATTTGCACAAAGGGTTCACACACTTCACACTTCATTCACCTCATACAATTCACATACTTTTCTCATGCACACTTTACCAATAATACAATTGCTCTTATATATCCACCATAAGAGATTACATCAACTTTTTCGGCCAGAATAAAATATAAAAAATATGCACAATGTCAACCCAAATTTATAATTAAATTTACAATGTGAATCAACCACGGTCGGCCACAACATATTGAGGACCCAAAACAATAACTCCAACACAAAAATACTTCAATTAACTTCTCCTTGAAGATCCATAACATGCTTCAACACCTAGTCGGCCATGAACATGAAAAACATGAACATGCAAGAGAAAATCTCGGATCACGAGCACCACGATTAATGTGGACCACCAACAAAGATAGAGCCCAAACTAGAAACATCCACAACATCTGAACTTCCATAAATCACATGATCTTCACTCAAGAACACAAACTAAAGTAACAAAAAAATTGACACCAAACAAATCTTCATAACTAGAAAAAATATTCACGCAGATCTTTGAAACTTGATATGGATAAACTAGACACACTTAGCAATAAACCCTTTAAAATGCAACCTTAGATAAGCAATGTATGGATCACACTGAAAAAATGATCTTGGCTTCTCCACTAACAACCTATAGCACTTCATATTATAATTTTCTCAATATCCTTGACATATACAACTTCTAATGCAACAATTCTAATAGTGTTGACATCAATGACAACCACATATCAGCAACACAACCACAACATCCAAGAATCTCCCCTTTTGGCATTGATGGAAACAAATGATGTGAAAAATAACATCAACCCAACAACACTTACTTCTTCTCAACTCTTCTCTTCTCATACTCCTCTCCCAAAAATATTTTTCACAATACGCTTCTCTCCCTTTGACATCAATGTCAAAGATATCTTCTATGCAAGCTTTGAAACACATATCTACACACCTTAGCATCTGACTACTCCCTCTAAGTAGCAGCCAGTAAAATCAATCTGGATCAAAATATGATCATGAAGTACATGGAATGATGCAAACTAATGCATTCTTAGTTCATATTAGGAGGGGTAATCACCCCTAGAATCCCTCTAAGATACTCAAAAGTATCCTTTGGCAACGACTTAGTGAAAATGTATGCAATTTTTTCTTTAGTAGGCACATACTCTAGTCTGACTTCTTTCTCAATCACTTTCTCCCTCAGAAAGTGGAACTTGATTGATATATGCTTGGTCTTAGAGTGTAGCACCAGATTTTTTGATATGTTTATTGCACTTGAGTTGTCACAATGTATGACAATAGGCTCATCATATACAACTCTGATATATTTTAGCATCTATTTTATCCATAACACTTGAGTACAATTATTTGTAGCAACAATATACTCTACCTCAGTAGTAGATAGAGAAATGGAATTTTTCTTTTTGCTCAACCATGATACCAATTTATTTCCTAGGAAGAAAGCACCACCACTAGTACTTTTCTTGTCATCTACATCCCCTACCCAATCAAAATCAGTATAGGAATTTAGAGTAAGATCATCATCTTTAAGATACCAAATCCCTAAATCAACTGTTCCTTTTAGATATCTGAAAATTCTCTTCACAACAGTTACATGAGATTCTTTTGGATCAGCTTGATATCTAGCAACCATGCACACTGCATTCATGATGTTTGGTCTAGTTTGAGTTAAATAGAGAAATATAACAATCATTGACATGTATCTTGTTTGATTTGACTTAGGAGAATCATCATTCTATGTTAACTTTCATCCGGTTACCATGGGTGTACCAACAGGCTTTGAGTCTTCCATCCCAAACTTTTGTAGTAGCTCTCACATATTTGGACTAAGATATGAAAATCCCTTTATCTAGCTAAGTAATTTTCAATCCGAAGAAAAAAATCATCTCTCCAATCATACTCATTTCAAATTCATTTTGCATCTCATTAGAAAAATTCATGCACAATCCATCATCTCCTCCAAAAATAATGTCATCAAAAAAGACTTCAATAATCAACTCTTTATCATGATCCAACTTAAAATACAAGTTGATGTTAGCAATACCTTTATTGAATCCAAGCTTTAGTAAATATTTATACAATCTAGGATACCAGGCTCTGGGGGCTTGATTGAGTCCATACAAAGCTTTCTTCAATCAGAAAACCATGTCTTCCTCATCATTCAATTGAAATCCATCTCGTTGTTCAACATATACCTCTTCTTCTAAATCAACATATACATTCAATTGAAATCCATCTCGTGTAGTTCTTATATGCAGCATAAGCAAGAAAAAATATTATAGCTTCAATTTTGGCAACAGGGACAAAGGTTTCTTCAAAATTAATACCTTCCATTTGTGAATACCCTTTACATACCAGTCTTGCTTTATTCTGGACCACATCTCCTTGTTCATTTAGCTTATTCTAAAAGACCCATTTTGTACCAATCACATTTTTATCTTTTGGTCTAGGAACAAGAATCCATGTATCATTCTTTTCTATTTGCATCAGTTCTTCCTTCATAGCTTCCATCCAGTGTTCATCATTACAAGCTTCATTGATATTGTTGGGCTCAGTCTTGGAAATCAAACAATACTCTTCTGCAATCCTTCTTCTAGTTTGTACACCTTTATTCTTATCACCTATAATTTGATCTTCAAAATGATTTAGCTTAACATACCTCTGAATGTTAGGATTCTCCCTCACTTCTAGTTCTTATGTTCTTTCTTCTTCACTTTCATTTGTCTCACCTTCCTGACTTTCTTGATTTATCAAAACAACATGAACTTGATTCTGAGTCTGAGCATTCTTCCCTTGCTCTGTACTATCTTGTTGTTCATCTGAATCATATCCATAGTATCTGGATGATCTAGCAGAGTCCTCATCAACTCTAACATTTGTACTTTCAACCATCTTTCTCAATATTCTATTATAGCACTGGTAAGCCTTGCTCTTAGTAGAGTAACCTAGAAATATTCCTTCATCGCTCCTTGCATGAAACTTTCCTATATCCTCATCTCTCTTAATATAACACTTGCTTCCAAAGATCTTGAATTATTTAATAGTAGGCTTCTAACCAAACCATAGTTCAAAAGGAGTCTTGCCAGAAATACCATTGACATTTACCTGGTTTAGAGTGTACACAACAGTGCTTACAACTTCTATGCAATAGATGTGAGGCACATTTCCTTCTAACATCATTGTTCTAGTAGCATTGAGAATTGTTTTGTTCTTCCTCTCTACAACTCCATTTTGTTGAGGGGTTCGGGGAGCAGATAACTATCTTCTAATTCCATGCTCTTCATAGAAAGAATTGAACTCCTAGGAAGTAAAATCACCACCTCTTTCTGACCTTAGGAATTTCATCTTCAAACCTATCTCATTCTCTACCATAGATTTGAAACTTTTGAACCTCTCTAATTCTTCACATTTTTCTCTTAAGAAAGCAACCCATATCATCCTAGAGTAATCATCAATAAGCAACTTAAAGTACCTTTCTCCTTGTAGACATCTAGTTCTGGAGGGACCACATAGATCAGTCAGTACCAGCTCTAGTACACCATTAGAATGATGTTTTTTTCTCTGAAAAGAAACTCTAGTCTATTTTCTCATCTAACATTCCTTGCATATTGTGTTAGTAGGCTTCACTAGCTTAGGTAGATCTCTTACTGCTTGGGTGGAGCTTACCTTGACAATGTTATCAAAATTCACATGACATAGCCTTCTATGCCATAACTAGTTTACATCCATTTGAGCAATTAAACAACTTACATCAACACTTGGGTGAAAAATAATACCTTTCTTTTTGTGCCTGAAGCAATTTCATTTCCAAAACTTCCAAGTATCGTGCATCTTCCATCTTTGAAATGTAGATCATAACCCTTATCCACCATCCATCCAACACTCAACAAGTTATTCTTCAAACCTTCAGCATAAAGAACATCATCAGTGTTATGTTTGTCACCAAGACAAATAAATCCTCTGCCATAAATCACACCAGGATTGTTATCTCTTAATCTTACAACTCCACCATCATACTTCTTCAAAATTGCAAATTTTATTTTGTCACCAGTTGTTAGCTCTCAAAAATGCAGGCAGAATACCTCAAGAGGCTGCCAATCTCTTGATACATTTTAGGGTAACAGACAAGGTCAAGAGAAATCAACCTTCTACTCTTCAGGTGTACCAATCCAAATGAAGAAGACTTGACTTATGATTATCTTCCTTGCACAATGATTTGTCTGCAATGGCAGATGGAAGTGAACAAATAAAACCAAACTTGATAGCAATATGGTGCAGGAGCACCCAAGCTCTTCAAGGAACTTTTTAGGAGACAGGAGAATGCAGAGGTCTTGAAGACCTATCAATCACCTCAAAGCATCAATTATGATATCTTGGAGCCTATAATGGCCTTTGGACTGGGTGAACACATTAAAGAGGTCAAAAGTCCTAAGGGTCCTAATAAGGATCCTAGGACCAAATTGCAATATAAAGGGAACAATCATGTTCTAGGAGATTAGGTAGGTTTATAATGATTTAATGGTGTCAAATAAGGTTGAACAATAATAATGTAATGGTTTTTAATGTTTCTAGTTAGTGGGAAATAATAAAATGTAAGTTTGAAAATTCAATTTTTTGAATTCCAATTTGGGCGGGTAACTAGATTTTATGAGTTTTAATCCCTTTTATGCAACTTAATCAATCCCAAAAAATTGGATCAGTTGGGGAAAGGATATACAAAGCCAAAATAATCATTTTTATGGAGGTTGGATGTTTGGAGCAAGCATTGTACGGACTGTTTTTTGGAAATAGTAAAAAAACACAGTTTTTGGCACTTTTATGGTGTTCTTTTGTTAAAAACTTGATCTCTATTGAATCTATGTCTAGTAGGGTGCTTTAGGAGTTTGTGTTTACATATTTTGACACCATTGAAGTCTCTGAAAGTAGTGATAATTAATTTCTTTGCATTTTATATTGACTGTCCTAAAAAAGAACACATAATTTACACTAGTTTGAGGGTTTTTCATGGATAAATGATCCATTTCATGGGAGTTTATGACTGTATCTTGTGAAATGGATCATATTTAACATGTACCATACTGGAATAACAACATAATGTGCAGGAGAGATGAATACTATGGTGTACACCAATATTTGACTGTGAAAAGTGCTTGAAGTTGGAGGCTAGAGTATAGCAGCAGCAGATCTGCCTTAATGAGGGGCATGTTTTTGAGTTGGGATAGACTAAATATGTTGTCTTAATGGTGTAGAGTCAATGAGAAAGTTTTGGAAGTGATTGGAAGGTTAGTTTTCAAGAGGCCCTAGTTTTTGAGGCAAGTTAAGGAGGGTTTTGTGCTGGAGCATGTTAGAGGTGTCATAGAGGCCTAAAAACTTGGAATCCTTGGTTTTGAGTCATTTTAGGAGACTGCTGAAAGTTTCATGGTTAGGGGTTGAATTTAAAGAGGGGTTGCTTTGAAAAAGTGGGCTAATTAGGCCTAAATTGGAGGAAACAACAGATTTTTGATTGGTGTGCTCCAAAACAAGTGCCATCAAGAATCTAGTATGTTATGTATCATCACAAACCACATCTGGTTCAATCATTAATTTGGAGGTTCCTTTGGAAATTTTGAGAGAAATGTCAAAAAATCCTTCGCTAGAGGCCTAGTTGGGCTAGAAGGCTTAGTTAAGGTGGAAAAGTGGATTTTGTTCAAAACAGAGGTTTGGGGCTTTGATTTCATTTAAGACAAGTGTAATTGTGTCTATTAAGAGCATTCCAAGGGTTTGGGTCCATAAAGACATCATACAAGCGATTAGTGCATCATTAAGCCTTGTCTCCATTAGGGTGCTTGGGAGATAGCTTGAGATTGCAACCTTTAATCCTTGAAATCTCTGTGTTTCTTTCAAAGTCCCTGACCCTCTGCATTAGAGTGGTATTAGAGCCATGAGTAGGTCCTTTAGGGATTGGAGAAACAACAATGACTCCAAAAAATCAATTGGCAAGAGAGTTAGAGGAGTTGAAGGAAATCTTGGAAAGGGAGAGAAGAGAAAGAAGGGAACAAGAAGTAGCAAGAGAGCAGGCCAGAGCAAGAGAAGAAAGGCAATGGAGAAGGGAGAGAGAGACCATGCAAGCAAGGATAAATAACCTTGAGAGGAGTAGGAGAGAAGACCAAGAAGACCAAGAAGACAACGATGAAGATGAAGAGAATGTGAGGTTAAATCAGGAACAACAAGCAGATGAGACAGAGGACCCTGAGGAAAGGAGGTTACTGAGATTGTTGAAGGTAGTACAAGGTCATGGAGGAAAGAGTCACATAGTTTTTCCTATCTATCAAGGGAATATGGATAGTGAAGAGGTGTTGGGATGGCTTGATGCCTTAGAAAACTACTTTTAGTTTGAGGAGATGGATGAAGAGAGGAAGGTTAAGTTTTCCAAAACCAAGTTGAGAGGCACAGCATTGACATGGTGGACTATTTTTCAGAATGATAGGATGGCTAGAGGATTGACAAAAGTCTCTACATGGGCAAGGATGAAGAGTTTGGTCAAAGAGCAGTTCCTACCATCTGATTATACCATTCATGTGAAAAGGATGAGGTAGAATTTAAAGCAAAAGGACTTGGATGTTATGTCCTCTACTGAGAAATTTCACAAGCTTAGTATCAGAGGAGGTTATGAAGAAGAGGATGAGAAAATAGCCAGGTAAATCAATGGCTTGAGGTACAATCTACAAGATGAGATTGGTTTGCAATTGCCAAGGACATTAGGAGAATGTTTTCAATTGGCCATTAGAGCAGAAGAAAAGGTGAAGAGGAAGCAAGAAAGATCAAGAAATGGTGGAAGAGGAGGTATTTCAAATAGGGGCAGAGGTAATAGAGAACAAGGACAAGGCATAAATGACAAGAGCAGCAATGACAGGCAAAGAGGTATTTTCTGATCAAAGAGGTGGATACACTCCTAGAGGAGGAGGCAGATTTAGACAAGGTAGAGGACCATTCACAGGTAGATGTTTCAATTGCAATGAACCAGGGCATCCTTCCTTCAACTGTCCTAAATGGGAACAAGCTGATAAAGGCTAGAAAAAGGAGAGCTAACTTGGTACAAGAAGAAGAAGACAAGAAGGAGGAATCAAAAACATTCATGGCAGACCTTGTGATCGATGGTGAGTTTCTTATGGTCAAGCAAGGAGAAAGACTTCATCAAGAGCCAAAGGTAACTATTTTCAAAACAAATTGTCTCAGTCATGGTAAGATCTACAGATTGCTCATAGATTCAAGGTCACATAGCAATTTAGTTTCACTTGATATGATAACCAAGTTAGGGATTGAAACATTTGATCATCCTACTCCCTACAAGGCCACTTGGGTAACTCAAGGACATGTAGAGATTTGTAAGAGGGTTTATGTAGATTTATCAATTGGATCATATCATGATAGGGTGCTTTGTGATGTCATTCCAATGACTTGTGGTCATATCATCTTGGGGAGACCATGGCAGTATGCTAGAAGGACATTGCATGATGGATTCCATAATACATATTTGGTGCATAAAGGAGATGTTAGATATAAATTAGTGCCTTTTCCTTTGGAGCAGTCAAATGAAAGTTTTATAATCTGTTTTGAGAAACATTTGCAGGTGAATAAGCAAGGTAAGATAGGTAAGACAGGGGAAGATACTGGTTGGAAGAGGAATGATGAGTTGCAGCAGATATATGAAGAGTACAGTCCTAAAAATCAGAATATTTGGGACTTAGACAGTATTAAGATTGGGAGTATTGAATGCCCTATTGTTGAGGGTAATAGGAGTGGTGTTCTTTCACAAGGAAATGAGTGGAATAAAGGCAGAAACAGGGTACAAGGACAAGCTATTATCAATCAGCAAGAAGGACAAACAAAACAGATTTTTGACACTAACATGTTGAGTGACATGAATGCAGGTTGGAAGAAAAGAAAAAAGGTAACTTTGAGAGATTTCATGGTTGGAAATTAGAAGGTACAAACATACAGGAACAAGGAGTATTATGGCAGCAACAAGTTGGATGCTTCTTGGGGCAAAAACTCTTTCTTTCTTGGGGAGAATGGTGCAGGAGCACCCAAGCTCTTCAAGGAACTCTTCAGGAGTCAGGAGAATGTAGGGGTCTTGATGACCTATCAATCACCTCAAAGCATAAATTATGATATCTTGGAGCCTATAATGGCCTTTGGACTGGGTGAACACATTAAAGAGGTCAAAAGTCCTAAGGGTCCTAATAAGGATCCTAGGACCAAATTGCAATATAAAGGGAAAAATCATGTTCTAGGAGATTAGGTAGGTTTATAATGATTTAATGGTGTCAAATAAGGTTGAACAATAATAATGTAATGGTTTTTAATGTTTCTAGTTAGTGGAAAATAATAAAATGTAAGTTTGGAAATTCAATTTTTTGAATTCCAATTTGGGCGGGTAACTAGCTTTTATGAGTTTTAATCCCTTTTATGCAACTTAATCAATCACAAACGGCTGGATCAGTTGGGGAAAGGATATAAAAAGCCAAAATAATCATTTGTATGGAGGTTGGACGTTTGGAGCAAGCATTGTACGGACTGTTTTCTGGAAATAGTGAAAAAACATAGTTTTTGGCACTTTTATGGTGTTCTTTTGTTAAAAAATTGATCTCTATTGAATCTATGTCTAGTAGGATGATTTAGGAGTTTTTGTTTACATATTTTAACACCACTGAAGGCTCTGAAAGCAATGATAATTAATTTCTTTGCATTTTATATTGACTGTCCTAAAAAAGAACACATAATTTACACTAGTTTGAGGGTTTTTCATGGATAAATGATCCATTTCATGGGAGTTTATGACTGTATCTTGTGAAATGGATCATATTTAACATGTACCATACTGGAATAACAACATAATGTGCAGGAGAGATGAATACTATGGTGTACACCAAGATTTGACTGTGAAAAGTGCTTGAAGTTGGAGGCTAGAGTATAGCAGCAGCAGATCTGCCTTAATGAGGGGCATATTTTTGAGTTGGGATAGACTAAATATGTTGTCTTAATGGTGTAGAGTCAATGAGCAAGTTTTGGAAGTGATTGGAAGGTTAGTTTTCAAGAGGCCCTAGTTTTTGAGGCAAGTTAAGGAGGGTTTTGTGCTGGAGCATGTTAGAGGTGTCATAGAGGCCTAAAAACTTGGAATCCTTGGTTTTGAGTCATTTTAGGAGACTGATAAAAGTTTCATGGTTAGGGGTTGAATTTAAAGAGGGGTTGCTTTGAAAAAGTGGGCTAATTAGGCCTAAATTGGAGGAAACAACATATTTTTGATTGGTGTGCTCCAAAACAAGTGCCATCAAGAATATAGTATGTTATGTATCATCACAAACCACATCTATTTCAATCATTATTTTGGAGGTTCCTTTGGAAATTTTGAGAGAAAAGTCAAAAATCCTTCGCTAGAGGCCTAGTTGGGCTAGAAGGCTTAGTTAAGGTGGAAAAGTGGATTTTGTTCAAAACAGAGGTTTGGGGCTTTGATTTCATTTAAGAAAAGTGTAATTGTGTCTATTAAGAGCATTCCAAGGGTTTGGGTCCATAAAGACAACATACAAGAGATTAGTGCATCATTAAGACTTGTCTCCATTAGGGTGCCTGGGAGATAGCTTGAGATTGCAACCTTTAATCCTTGAAATCTTTGTGTTTCTTTCAAAGTCCCTGACCCTCTGCATCAAAATAACAATCCTCTGATCTAAATCCTAAAGTGCTTAATTAAAAAATGTAAAAAAGATGTAAAGAAATTGAATGAATCCAAATGATGAAATTGTAGAGACCAGTGCCTTATTGGGTATGCAGAGTCAAATGAAACAGAAGTGGGCAACTTATTCTGGCAAAAAATAAAATTGATGGCATATGATCTATTTTTAACTTGTATAAACATGCAAGATTATGACAACTAAGCTCTACTTTAATAATTCAGATGAATTCCCCCTGATTACTGTGATCAACAAAAATGATTTAATCTCTGCTTGAGAGAACCAATAGATTAATCACATAGATACAACAAATGTGCACTGGTAAACAAAAAATAAGCTTGTTACTTCAATTTAAATAACTAGAAAGAATCAACTTGGATACAACTTAGCAATACTTTTCAATAAACTCAACATACAATTGATACCAAAAATAAACTGCCACACCAGCTGAATTTCATTGGAATCGCCATTTGAAATCATGCACCAAAGTCTTTGACATGAGAAAATTATTCTGCTGTATCCATCTCTACCTCCTGCTTCTAATCTAAAATATGATATCTCAATTACAATCGGGAGTGCATATTTATACACCAGCATCAGGAATCACATCGCTTCATATTCCAAATGGTCAGCCATAGTACTCGGGAAAATTTCACATGTTAGCCTGCAATGGTATTTAGCATTCACATGTTAGCCAACAACATTTGAAAATTGTTAATCACCAATGAACCAGTCACCAGGACAATCCAGCAGTATGTCGAAGGCAATTCAATCGTTTATTGCTAGTCATCCTGTGTTCCTCTGTTCTTTGTGTTGTTCACTTTCTCCGTGACCATCTGTTCGCTACGCCGATGTGCAACCTTCATTTCATCCGCTTCGCTGTGAATTTCAAAGTTGGGGATACATTATGTAGATAGCTCTATGCTTCCCTAAGATATTCCTTCATCCACCCTGAGTCACCGAGACACGAGCAAACTCCCACCGAGAAGCATCTCCCATTCACATTTTCCAAGACAATATATAGTCGAGGAGACATCCCAAAGAGTCCACCGAGTCATACCTAAAACCCCTTTATTCATCTTGTGTGTTGTTGTGACATAAGGGTTATCTTGCCAATGAGTCCATCCATCCCATATATGTCGCTGTAACTTCCCACTATCATCGAGACATCTTGTAGATTACTTTGTGTCATACCGAAACACTCGAGCTCACACCTATTCGCCAAGATGACACAAACCTCTCGCCGAAAGCCGTTCAATAGAAATATTTAGTAACCCATCAGTGAGACACCATGGAATCGTTGACATTCCACCGAAGATCTTAACTTATGCCGATAAGACAATTCTTCAACCCCTGGTCGGCGAGACAATGTGATATCGCCAAGACCCTATCCTGAATACCACGACTCTGGCCGAAGAAAGCCCATATGAGATAATCGGTAAGACACAAGAAATTCGCTATGACCATATATCGACGGTATGACTTATGCCAATATGAATCATTTTTGTCGCTGAAACAAAAGAAGTGCCCTGCCGATAGCTGCCAGTGAATAAAATTCAATCGTTGTGACACAGAAAATGTCTTGCCAATAGGCAACACAGATGTTTACAAGTAGAAGAATGGATCAGGGAGACCTTAATGTTGTCACGCCGATAGGAAAAATAATGTGAAAAAAGCAGACCCGATCGATTAATGCAAAATGTAAGCAGAATGTCATGATGGAAGGGAATATGTGCTTACGATAAGGACTCATATGGGACTTAGGGGATGAAAATTTGTGAAATTAGGAAGAAATTTACAGTCCCAACAGTGGCTCCGTCTAGGGATGATTGATAGTAAAATCATTGCAAGGATCCATAATCTTTGGGTGAGCAGACTAGACCAAACACAAAATGAGCAAAATGGAAATGGGCGTAGGGCATGATAGAATGAATGCAAAATGAATGCAATATGGAGGTGAACCAAAACCCTAAACTACTGTGCATGGAAAATAATTTTAAAAAAGGACAAGCAAGAGTTGTCCATGCATTGGCAACCCTCAATCCTCTGTGTTTTAACTTCACCTGTCTTGAGTTGTTACAATATGAAACTCCAACCATACCTTTCCCCTGTCAAATACTTGATTTTGTCTTGAGTTCATCAAACTCTTCTTGAAGACATTTATGCAATCTACCCTGTTACTGAAAGTTTTTAGAGAATCACAATGCTCAGCTTGACCCAAAATCCCTACACCATTATGTAATTTATATTCTTCATCATCAGACAAATCTCTGTTATCTCCAACATACAAAATATACATATATTCAATGAAAAATTCCTCATTATCTTTCTCACTGTTGTGTATTATAAAACACTCATTCAACTGCATTGAAAATTCATCATCAAAGTGCTTCTCTTGAGAAACAAAAAATTATGTCAAATCAATGTTGTCTGAAACAAACAAATTTGAAACCTTTTGTACCTCTTCAGTATCACCATTTCGAATCGACATTTGAATATGACTCATATCTCCAATATCAAGCATATATGAACCAATCAAAGCTGGAATTTTGTCATCCTTGGCATGCAAATAAACATCTTCTTCACATGAATTAGAAATTTCAAAATCACATACCTCATCCTGAATGGAAACAGATTTTTGATCAACATCAAAGGTTTCACCATCATTCCAAGAAATGCACAGGGAGTCATAAGAATATTTACACAAAGATCCTTCACTATCAAAACAAATGTAAGCTGGACACAAATCTTCAAGATCACCTTCATGTGCACATCCCTAGTATTTAGGAATTAACAAATCTAAAATGTGTTCACTGCTGAGCAAACAAGTCTCAACATTTTCATCACTACAGTTGTACTTTTTATTTTTATCATCATCAAAGAGAAATCCAAGACTATCAGAGAATGAGAAATCAGAAATATTATCAGCGTAGTCATTTATTCCATCATTTTACTTGTCTAAAATTAGCTCCTCTCTCTCATAAAGTGGATTTGAAAATACTTGAAGTTCATTCATGGGCATACCTCCGCAAAATATCATTTGATCTTCATTTAACTCTTCATCATACAATGGTTTTGAAAAAGTTTGGAAATCACTTTCAAATGTACAAACCTCATCATCATTAACTGTATCTTCATAATAGGTAGAAGAATCCCTTGATTGCAGATCAAAATCCTCTAGTTCATCATCAGCATCAGAATATTCACTGGATTCCTCACAACATGCACTGCTTTCCCTATCACCACCTTTTGCTTCTTCAAACGCAACAACAGTTAGTCTTTCTATCTCTTCCTCAGTAAGTCTCCTCATACTACATTGAGTAGGCACCACAACAGAATGTGGCACTGTATGATCTTTAGAGTCATAAAGGACCTGCTGTTCAGGCATATGAACATTGTATTTCTAATCTGAAACATTGTACTGATAACCTTCATCCTCTAAAGATGAGTACCTCTCCTCAACATGATGAAAAGTATTTGAAGTCAAATATACCTTGTGATCTTCTATATTGTTTCCCATCAACATTCCCTCTTCTTGCATTCTTTGGGCTACAAAACAATAATCTGGGGAATGTGGCTTATCACAAAATTCACAGAAGTAATTGTTACTTACCATATAGGTTCCCTTCTTGCTCAATGGATCAGGAGCTTCTTTGTTTCCAGGCCTAGCTGTTATAGGTTTTTCATCCTTCCAGTCTATATTATAAGGCATGTCATGCAACCTCGGCCTTTCATTCTTGTATGTATTCTCCTGCCTGCACTAATAATTGCTGCTTTGCTGAGGAACCTTAGGATTGTCTCTTTTATCAATTATCCCTACAACCCTCCTATTGTTTTCAAATGTTAGTGCTATCTTCTGTGCTTCAGCCAAATCTCTTGGGAATCTATTTCTCAATTCATACCCTATCTTAGGATCAAATGCATTCAAATAGACACTCAGTGCTACAAAGTCTGGCAACTTTGATCCATGAGTTATTTTATTCTACAACTTATTGAACCTCCGATTAAAGTTATAAACTGTATCATTTTGATCTTTCTGAATCCGTTTTAATTCATGAAGAGCAGCATTTGGTCACTTGGATTCCCATATTGCTCGAGGAATCGATCCTGAAACCCTTGGAGAGAATCAATAGAGACTACTGGTAGGCTATTGAACCAATCCCTAGTGTTTTCAATAAGTGATATCATGAATAGCCTCATGTGTAAATCTTCATATGGAACACGCAAATCTTGGATGAAAGTATTGAAACTTCTTAGATTCTCTTCAGCAGTGATTGCATCACTCCCTATAAACTTTGGAACAAGACCTCTCCAACTACCATCCATTGGATAAGGGGATAATTGAATCCCTGCCAAATCAAACTATCTGATCATTGTTGTGTATTGATGAGGGGGGGCGCTAGGTGGGTACTGATGCTGGTACATCAGACCATAGTGTTGTGTATGATGATATGGCACATACTGCTGACCATGAGGAGCTCCAGCATGACCTCCCCTAAACTGAGATCCTCTTCCATTCATGTTTAAACAACTACAAAAATTCTTTCAGAGTCCCCACCTACTTTTCCAAAAGTAGGAAAATCATTATTTCTGATCTTTTCCCCAACGGAATCACCTTTTCTGAAACTTCTCAAATTACAAATATTTTCTTCACTAACCCTATATGATGGTCTTCAACCAAATTTTCTGATGTTTGTCCCCAACAGAGTTGCCAATTTGTTAGCTCTCAAAAACGTAGGCGGAATACCTCAAGAGGCTGCCAATCTCTTGATATGTTTTAAGGTAAAAAACAAGGTCAAGAGAAATCAACCTTCTACTCTTTAGGTGTTGTTGAACCTAGGCGGGTGTAGCAATCTGAATGAAGCAGACTTGACTTATGATTATCTTCCTTGCACAATGATTTGTCTACAATGGCATATGGAAGTGAACAAATAAAACCAAACTTGATAGCAATAACAATCCTCTTATCTAAATCCTAAAGTGCTTAATTAACAAATGTAAAATAGATGTAAAGAAACTGAATGAATCCAAATGATGAAATTGCAGAGACCAGTGCCTTATTGGGTATGTAGAGTCAAATGAAATAGAAGTGGGAAACTTATTCTGGCAGAAAATCAAATTGATGGCATATGATCTGTTTATAACTTGTATAAACATGCAATATTATGACCACTAAGCTCTACTTTAATAATCCAGATGAATTCCCCCTAATTACTATGATCAACAAAATGGATTTAATCTCTACTTGAGAGAACCAATAGATTAATCACATAGATACAACAAATGTGCACTGGTAAATTGAAAATAAGCTTGTTACTTCAATTTAAATAACTAGAAAGAATCAACTTGGAGACAGCTTAGCAATACTTTTCAATAAACTCAACATACAATTGATACCAAAAATAAACTACCACACTAGCTGAATTTCATTGGAATCGCCATTTGAAAACATGTACCATAGTCTCTGACATGAGAAAATTATTCTATTGTATCCATCTCTACCTACTACTTCTAATCTAAAATCTGATATCTCAATTACAATCGAGAGTGCATATTTATACACCAGCATCAGGAATCACATCGCTTCATATTCCAAACGGCCAGCCACAGTACTCGGGAAAATTTCACATGTCGGCCAACAACATTTGAAAATTGTTAATCGCCAGTGAACCAGTCACCAAGACAATCCAGCAGTATGACGAAGGCAATTCAATCATTTATTGCTATTCATCCCATGTTCCTTTGTTCTTTGTGTTGTTCGCTTTCTTCGTGACCATCTGTTCGCTACGCCGAAGTGCAACCTTCATTTCATCCGCTTCGCTGTGACTTTCAAAGTCGGGGAGATGTTATGTAGATAGCTCTATGCTTCCTTGAGATATTCCTTCATCCACCCTGAGTCGCTGATACACAAGCAAACTCCTGCCGAGAAGCATCTCCTATTCACATTTTCCAAGACAATATATAGTCAAGGAGATGTCCCAAAGAGTCCACCGAGTCATACCTAAAACCCCTTTATTCATCTTGTGTGTCATTGTGACATAAGGGTTATGTTGCCGATGAGTACATCCATCCCATTTATGTCACTGTAACTTCCCACTATCAGCGAGACATCCTGTAGATTACTTTGTGTCATACCGAAACACCCGAGCTCACACCTATTCACCAAGATGACACAAACCTCTCACAGGAATCCGTTCAATAGAAACCTTTAGTAACCCGTCAGTGAGACACCATGGTATCGTTATGACATTCCACCGAAGATCTTAACTTATGCTGATAAGACAATTCTTCAACCTCTGGTCAGTGAGACAATGGGATATCGCCAAGACCCTATCCCAAATGCCACAACTCTTGCCAAAGAAAGCCCATATGAGCTAATTGGTAAGAAACAACAAATTCGCTATGACCATATATCGACTGTATGACTTATGCTGATATGAATCATTTTTGTTGCCGAAACAAAAGAAGTGCCCTGCCGTTAGCTGCCAGTGAATAAACTTCAATTGTTGTGACACAAGAAACATCTTGCCAATAGGCAACACAGATGTTTACAAGTAGAAGATGGATCGGGGAGACCTTAATGTTGTCACACCGATAGGAACAAGAATGTGAAAAAAGAAGACTCGATGGATTAATGCAAAATGTAAGCAGAATGTCATGATGGAAGGGAATATGTTCTTACAATAAGGACTCATATGGGACTTAGGGAAATGAAAATTTGTGAAATCAAACAGAAATTTACAGTCCCAACACTAGTCATATGATGTGAGCATCCATTGTCCATAACCTACTCATCATTTTCTTCAACTCGGGCTATAAGATCTTTCTCAACTTTAGTAGATTCAATAGCCACCAGACATTTTCCTTGATAGCAATGAAAGCCCATTCATCTTCATTTACATTTCCTTTATCATATTCTTTATCAATCACACCTTCTTCATCATAATAACATTTCTTTTGAAATCTATATTTGTAAGGTTTAGACCTAGGAACTCTTTCATGACATCTTGATGCAAAATGACCTATTTTACTACAGGAGAAAAAATTAATAGGCAACTTTCCTTTATACTTACCTTGTCCCCTGCCTTCTTTCTTCACAATCAGTGCTTCCAACTCTTCTACCTCTCTTTCTTCATCTTCAAGTTGTTTCATCTCTTCCTCATATTTGAATGTCTTTCTAGAAATTTCTCTTGGATCATATCTTTGCTTGTTTCTACCGGATATTGAAGCCTTAAATGCAGATTCAATCTTAGGGGCAGAATCACCAAATTCACTCAATTCAAAAGAAGAAAATTTACCAATCAACATATCTATTGTCACATTTGTTACTGATATAAGCTCTTCAATAGCATGATCCTTCGATTTGTAGGAGGGAGGAAATGATATGAGCACCTTAGCTACAATTTCCTATTCATCCAGAGTACCACCGACACATCTAATACCCATCACAAGTTCATTTAATTTTTTCCTAAAAGAAGAAATATTTTCATCTTCACCCATCTTCAAAGTTTCATACTTTCCTTTCAAAATTGTTAGCTTAGCAACCTTCACAGTGCATCTCCTTCATACAAAGTTTCAAGGTTCTTCTATATCTCATGAGTTTTCTTCAGATCCATCACATTTGTCATTTTTGAATTTGTTAAAGCACTCAGCAAAGCTTCAATAGATCTAATGTTAGTCTCAACCTCATTAACCTCATCGGGAGTGGAAGGACCATTATGAGGAATAACATATCTATTCTTTGTAATCTTCCAGAAGGGTTCACTAATACACTTGAAATGACATCCCATTCTTGCTTTCCATAGAGGGTAGTTTGTTCCATCAAATCTAGGACTATCCTTCTTGTATGATGCCATCTCGGATCACCTTAAGCTTTTAAAATTTTCAAGAGGAACCTTCTCTGGTACCAATTGTTGGAAAAACAAGGGTGGACAACTAAGAGGGGGGGTGAATCAGTTGTCACATAATATTAACCTTTTTCAACCTTAACTTAACTTAATCTCAAATTTGATGAATGAATAATAAACCATAAAAAAATCAACACATCAAAAACATAGAGAACACCAAGATTTTATGTGGAAACCCTATTAGGGGAAAAACCATGGTGGAGGTCAGTCCACAATATTATACAGTATTAAAAGTATAAGAAGAATCAATGGGAATGAACATGCATTCAAGCACATTACCTAGAGCTCACTGCACAATTACAAAGAGGACTCACTATCCAATGAAAGATTCAGATTAAAACCATCTGTCTTTGAACTGAGAAAATAACATCTACTAATGCCTGATTATAGTTCTAGTTAAGCACATAAACTCTTCTTCACACTCTACTCTACCTTCGAATGATCTAAAAAATATTCACACAAAGGGTTCACACACTTCACATACTTTGCACATACACACTTTACCAATAAGAAAATTGCTCTTATATATCCGCCAGAAGAGATTACATCAACAAATTTGTCGGCCAGAATAAAATATAAAACATATGCACAATGTTAGCCCAAAATTACAATTAAATTTACAATGTGAATCAACCATGGTCGGCCATGACATAGTGAGGACCCAAAACAACAACTCCAACATAAAAATACTTGAATTAATTTCTCCTTGAAGATCCACAACATGCTTCAACACCTAGTTAGCCATGAACATGCAAGAGAAAATATCAAATCACGAGCACCATGATTAATGTGGACCACCAACAAAGATAGAGCATGAACTAGAAACATCCACAACCACCATGAAACACCAGAGAAACATCTACAACAACTGAACTTCTAGAAATCACATGATCTTCACTCACGAACACAAATTGAAGTAATAGAAAAACTAACACCAAACAAATCTTCATAACTAGAACAAATCTTCATGTGGATCTCTAAAACTTGATGTGGATAAATTAGACACACTTAGAAAGAAACCATTTAAACCAAAGCCTTAGATAATCAATGTACATATCACACTGACAGACTGATCTTCGCTTCTCCAGTGAAAACCTATAGAACTTCATATTATAATTTTCTCAATATCCTCAACATATACAACTTCTAATGCAACAATGCTAGTTGACATCAATGATAGCCACATATCGGAAACACAACCACAACATCCAACAACCATATGCTACATACCTAATGGTTGAGTCAACAAGTGTATCAATCAACAATGCTCTAAGATATCTATCGATTCTAGTTAGCTCCTCCACATCTTTATACTTCATAGTTTTCTTTCCAGGGAGTTCTCCAATGTTGGATAAACAAGTGATTGCTTCGATAACTTTCTTCGAGATCCAATAGGGTTTGTCAAAAAAAAATCTTCTGTCCTTGACACGATTCAACAAGAACAAAATAACCTCTTTATCTATAATCCATGATAATTCACTCCATAAATCCATCCCTAGGGTTTTTATATTCTGCAATTCAACTTTACTCAACCCTAGTCCAATTCCTTTCATCTTCCTATGATCGTATTCTTCTACTTCGACCCTTTTTAGCTTCAGAGAGGTAACACTGAACAAACACTTATCCATTTCTATGTTTCTCTTGAAATTCAATGAAACCTTTTTTGTTCTTCTTTTCTTTTGCAATCAGAGAGAAAAAATTCTAGATTACCTAAATCGAACTTCAAATTCCCTTTTGAAAGACTTTGAGAATGCCTCAAGATTTTTTCAGAGCACCTTTCAAATAATTCAGATGCATAATTAACCAAAAATATCATAAAATTTTACTTAACCTCTTTTTAGCTTTCCCCAAGCGTATTAAATGTGACAAACACAAAAAACTGCTAAACTTCACTTAGCACAAACAAACCTAATTTTGTCTACAAATCCTTATGCCAACATATTTTTCTCTTGTTCCTTTTCCAAAACCTTTGAATAATCATTCTTCTTATTCCAACCACGTGCCAGCCTCTGACATGCCATTCTTCTAGGGGGTTTTTATGATCTTCCGATAATACTCCCCCTAAGACCATGATAGGTCTAAATTTCAAATAAGTCATTTGTACCAGATGATGGTACAAACACATCAAGAGTCTCTGATTTTTCTAATTTTTCTTTCTTCTTCCATACCTTATCCATTTCTTGCTTCATCTCTTCTTTACCAGATCACTCTTCTCTACCAAAGAAAACTGCTTTCCATTCTTACTTCTACAAAACTTTGAGATATGTCCAGGTTTATTACAGTTATAGTATACAATACCTTTTTGATTAGTTTTACCTCCAATACCTCTCAACCTACACTAATTTCCCCTCTGTCCAAATTTGTTACAGACATAGCAGTATCCATTAAAGGGTTGATTCATCGTGCCTTCATGAAATATGTTCATCATCATCCTATTGACCATCCTTACTTGAGATCTAAAAATTTTAGCCTTGTGTCCAAATTTCCCACATTCAAAACATTTTCTGGAAAAGGAACCAGAAAATTGGTTCATCCTGCTCCTGCATTCAATTTCTCTATGACCATATTTTTTACAAGAAAATCAAACACCATCAAAAGAGGGATACCTTTGTGCACTAGGCTGAAGCACAAGCTGTATTCTTGCAAAATTTCTTCTTTGCTTCCTCTTGCCTTGATTCTTCTTCACATCTTTAGAAATTTCACTGTTATCAACTCCTAAGCCACCTTTATCTTTACATGGTTTTTGTCCTATAAGCAGTTCTTCAAGTTTATCAGAGCTAGATCTAGAATTGTTCTCACAAAGCTTTTCCTTCTCCAGTTCAATCCTTAGATTCACCACTTCCTATTCAAGTCTAGTGCATTCATCAGCTTTATTTTGTACCAAAGTATTCAAAGATTCTTCAATCCTCTTCTTCTCTTCTACCGATACCTTTAGTCCAATTATCTCTTGTTTCAATTGTTCACTTACTTCTTAGTGTATTTCCTTAAATTTCTTCAATTTTTCCTTCAACTTTCGAACACATTTATTTGCTTCATCAAGATTCTCATTTAGATCCATATTTTCTCCTTCCACTTTATCAAGATCTTCAAGAGTATTCTAGAGCTCTCCTTTATCATCCATCTAATCAACCTTCAGGATCCTCCTCAAGCAATTAAGCTCTTCACCAAGGAACCACAAGCTCTATTACCAATTGTTAAATAGGCATATGGCAATTGAGAGGGGGGATGAATCAGTTGTCAAACAAATCTATACATAAAAACTTTATCACTCATCAATTCTTCAACCACACTATTTTGCTATTAAACATGAGCATGAAACATAAATAACATAAAGTAAATCAGCACAATGAACACCAGATTTTTATGTGGGAAACCCAATAAGGGAAAAACCATGGTGAGGGTTAACTCACAATATAAAGATTATAAAAAGGATCACTTCCAAGGGCTCACTACCCAAAAGAGGATTCACTTTCCAAGTACAAAGGCTCACTTCCTACAAAAAGGACTCACTATCCAATAGCGAGGCTCACTACCTAAAAAATATTATACAAAAATTGAGTAAGGCTTTACATCCCAAAATGAACTGAAAGACACACCTATCATGTGTTGATATAGTTCCGGTGATGCTTGGTATTCAGACTTTACAACCTTCATTCTTCACTAATCCACTACTGTCTTTCTTATCACACTTTTACATTCATTACTCGCTCACACACACACCCTTTTTCACAAAAATTCCATACATTCATCCTACAATTCATTCATCCATGTATATATTAAAAATAGTTCTACATACATGCATATATATATATATCAGATCACCATTGTAAGCATCAATTAGGTCAACCTAATTAGATATAATTTATTATAAAACATATCAATTATTGGCTCCACAAAATATTTTCAAAAAGTAATTTGACCATTAGCACGATACAATATGTTGACCCATACCACAAAATAGATCACACTTAATATTTTCATATCATATCAAAATTATCTTAACAAGTTAGCTAGGAATAGTCTTCAACACAAAAAGTAAACATTTTGTTGATTGCCACAATGCGGTATGATCACTAGAGCACATAATATTCTAAACTTGCATGCCTTTACCATCCATAAGTAGTTTCCAAAAAATACAATCAAAATTTTTTTACTAAGAAGAAATGTGGAGTAGAATACTAGAGGGACAACCAAAAATACTGGATCAACCATAAGAGAAGATAAGACAGTCATACACACCGGTTTAGAGTACTAGACCAACTACCAACATGGTGACATCAATGACAACAAATAGATAACCTGCTCATTTTTCCAACAAGATCCAAATTTTAAATGTGTGGGTAATTTTAGACAACCAATGTCACTAGAATTCGTTTGATTCTCAAGATCATCAGGAGGCATGAGAGAAGTTCATATGCATTCAAATGACACAAGTTGCAAAAAATCACAAAACAATGAAAGCACAAATTCTTTTTAAACCCAAAGTAAAGATGAATTATTTTTAAAGAACCAAGCTTAATGTGAGTTTGTATTGTTCAATTTTATCCCAAAATTAAAGTCTAGTAAGTTCCTAATGTTTAATTTTAATCCAACATTGACGAGGATTGTGTTTTTTGTTAATTTTAAGCTAAAAAGTAACTTTAGTTGGTCCTAAAAAAAAAATGAAAAGGAGAATTGGAAAGCCTAAGCTATTACAAAGAGCATTAAAATATTCTTTTAGGTATCTAAATCAATTTTTCTTCCTTTCCTACAAAGGTGATGCTAGATAATGAATGCAAAGCTTTGCAACTGGCAAACATGACACTGAAAACGAAGGTGATGCTTTGTTGAAAAGCAAAGGCAATGCTCTACAAAGGAAATAGAGTGCATATGCAACACAAAATCAAAGGAAAGGCTCTGTCAGAAGTAGAACTTAGACAAAAGACATAATAGACAGAGGTGGTGCTATAACAAATGTGGCATGACATCAACAAGCAAAGGCAATGCGACGTTTTAAATGCAACGATGTATAAAAATGTGATGCTCTGCAAGAAATCGAATACAATGTTGTGTGCAAAGGCAATGTTGTATCAATCAAACATGAGATCGCTCTCCTATATTTGAAAAAAATAGAATTCTCAAGCAAAAAATTTCAAAATAAAATGGTTAGGCCTCCTTCTAGCGCCAAAATGTGAGTGTCTAATATGAAATTAACTAACAAGAGACAAAAAAAAAGTGTTAATCATGTTAGAAAACTAAACAAAACACTCCTTATGAGATTCTCAATCAAGAAAGACAAGAAAACATGAAATAAACAAAACCAAAGCCTGCAAACTCATCTAAATCAATCAAACCTTCATCCCATAGGGGGATTGTTGTTCCTTTGATGTAGAAAGAAGCCCTTTCCCAATCCCAATTATAAGTTCCAATGTCGTACATGATTCTAAGTATGAAATTGATGCTAAGTGATGAAAATAAGCTCCAAAGTGATGAAAATGGTGATTGCTAACAATGAAAATGGCTATAGTAATATTGACTCAAGTTGTGGATCCATATTGTGAAGAAAATTCTTCTATTTATAGAACTCAAGGGTTGAGGAATGAGAGAAATTGGTGAATGTGGGATAAAATGGGAGCCAATAGGAATGTGGCACTTGTCATAATTCTATTGGGTGAGAGTGGAGCACATTTTGGGAAATGTGTTGAGGAAAGGGGGTGTAAGAGGAATAAATGAGAATAGTTGAGGATTTGAAAGGTTGTAAGAAGAATTTTTTGAATGTGGTTGGAGATGGGAGAGGATGTAAGAGCAGTTATTTAAAATGTAAGAGAAGTTATTGAGGATGTGATAGGTTTTTGAAACCTTTGGAGGGAAATTGATTGAGGAGGTGGTTGGGAGGAATATTCCTTGGAATATGTCTTTGTGAGGATAAATAGAGGAATTAGATAATTAATAGAAATGAATTTCATGTTCAACCTGGTTAGTTGACCATGGGTTGATTTAAATCTTGAGGAGTTAAAATTTGGAGGATTTATTAATGATTATTAGAAAGTGATTTAGGGTTAATTAATTTAGAATTAATTAATTGGAATGGATTAGGGGATTGTGACATTTGATTTGATTGATTTAATCAAATGAGAGGACTTAGGGAGATTTAATGAAATGGCTTGGTTTAATTAAATATGATGAACATGAGTTAGAAGAAGGGTGAATTAATCTAATAAAATTAATTATTTGATTAATAGCTGAATTTGGTAATTTAATTAAAAATAATTTTGATTATTTAATTAATTGGTTAGTTCAAGGTGATTTAGGAAGAAATGGTGTTAATTAATCAGAATTAGATGTATAGTACCAATCATGACTTTTTAAGTGTCTATAGTTATCCTTTGAAAGAAATAGAGAAGACCTCACTTAACATTATTGTCATCACACAAAACACTTACAATTTGAATTCGATAGAATTTACACCTTCCTTTAAAGAAGAGAAAAAATATTGCAATCTAAAGAGTTATGTGTAGGTATGACACCTCGTGCTAAGCAAGAGATATCTTGTCACAAAATAAAGAAATATCTACTATTTATCAAGAGGGTATCTTGCTGAGACTCCTCCAAGATTGTTTGATATCCCTCCCTCCAAGAACACAAAAAACATTTTACTACAAGAATTCATTTTGTGCATATCATAGAGTTCATGGTCATGCTACTAATAAATGTAAGGCTTTAAGTGATAAAATTCAACATCTTAAGGAGTGTGGTGCTCTTCCTTGTGTTGAAGCAACTAATTCCTCTAATTGATACTGATTTTCACTCTAGAATGCATCTCATCAATCATTTAGGCTCATCCTTGTCATACACTAAGTGGGGGCAAGGGGTTAGGTAGCCTTCTTCTCGTATGTCACTTGTCATTGTCTCTTTTGGATAGTTGACCACCTTCCATGTATATGTAAGAGCAAGCTTGGGATGTGGATGACATGCCTTAAGTTGGTTCATATGTGATGTACTGAGTTATACATTTTGGGGGAAACTCCTTCCCTTAGTCATGATGTAGCTTATTGGAAATATATGACTTGGCATAAGGCTATCCAATTAAGCTCTCACATGTCTTCTTCTACTTTAAATCAATTACTCATAGAAATGATGTTAGGAACCACTTTAAAGTGGGGGCATACATCGACACTCATATTTCATTGTGCAGTTTTCTTTCTTCCTACAATGCATTCCTTTCTTGGTGGTGTCATTGGGTTTGATTTCCTTTGAGAGCATGATATTTATTTGACTTGTCCTCTCTTGGAAACATTAAGTACAATGTTCCCTAAGATTAGACCTTGTATTTGTACTCTCTTGAAGACATTAAGCACAATGTTCCCTAAGATGAGACCTTGCACGAAATAAGAGAAATCCCTTTGAACATCCCTCTTTCTTGTTGTGTTATATTTTTGTACCTTATTAAATTCATGGAGGTATGGCTTTGATATGGTTCCTTGGGGCTCACCTAGTGGACAAATAACTTCACTAGCCCTTGTGAGCGTGTATTTTCTTTTTTTACTTATCACATTCATGGGGGTATGAATTTGATATGGATCTCTTGGGGCTCACCTAGTGGGCAACTAGCTTCACTAGCCCTTGTGAACATGCGTTATGTTTGCATAGTGGACAACGTGTTCCACTTGTAAACCTGTTTTGGACAAACAACCTACACCTAGTCCACAACATGTTGGATGGCCAGTCGAAGCTTGATCCATTGCATTTTCTTTTTTCTTTTTCCTTTTTCTATCTTTGATGGTGTATGTTGGTGATTTGGTTATGGCTTCATATATCATACAAAAGTTTGTTCCTTTGTGACTATGTTAGTTTGTCATAAGATATTGATCCTAGGGGCTTGGCCACCCTCTTGGTTATTGTCATCCTATATCACTAGCATTTGTACATTTGAACCCCTCTTAATTGTGTGGTCAGATACATTAGTGTGAGTTTGAAGCAAGTTCATCCTCTCACTAAAGTGGGGGCTAAATGTAGTGTAGAAAAATGCATACCTTTTCATTTTTGCACTTTTTTGGGCCTACCTCGCTTTGTTTATCCTTATTTATGTCTTAATTGGTCCTATTTTTCATCCACAAGCCTAATAAATTATATCTTTTCATGGCTAATCTCGACAAACATCAAAGGGTAAATGATTTAAATTAATGATTGTGGTAGTATGTCCTTGATTTTTGGACTAGGACTAATAAGACACCTAAGGCGTGTTTATCCCCCAAAGGTCTTGGGACCCTAATTTCAAAAGCACCTTAAATGGGCCCCTCTTTGGAGTCTGTGCCTTGAGTTTCAAGCCCTGGGACTAAGATGCCACCTAGGGTGCTTAGTCCCCCTCAAGTTATTTTTTAGGATTTGATCTCAAATCTTGGTGGGATTTATCCTCCTTTAATTAATGAATTCATATGTCAGCTTGTTTTGGTGTAATTTCAGGATATTAAGCATGGATAAGTATAAATACAAGGTTCTTTCACTCATTTTATCATCCAAGAACTAAGCATGTTGATGATAGCATTCCTAAGGAAAGTTTATGAGGTCAAGAGCATTCAAGAGCAATTCATTAAGCATTTGGAGTCATCATCAAGTTTCAAGCATCATGTCTATTAGAGAAAAGCACCCAGGAAAATCAACTGTAGCATAAACCTCCACGAGATAGAGAGGAGCACTATGCTACATCACCATAAGAGAGAGAGAATGAAAATGAGATATATTACACAATATACAGTGGTGCCTTATAAAGGCAAGAAAAACAATGATAGGTGGAAAAACTACCCACATAGGAAAAAAACACACAGGGATTATTTACCCTAAGATAAAACTTAAATACACTAACAACCCCCTTAAGTGAAAACTTAGGGAGAATGAAGATGCAAAAATACAAAAAAGTAATATGGGTCCTGGTTACACAACCATGTTAGGTACCCATTTACAATCCAATCTCTCACAACTGGAGAAAAGGAGAAAAACCTTGTGGGAAAAAACCCCTCTCCAAAAGAGAGAAAACAAAAATGATGGAAGGATGGAGGACCCAATCACAACCCACAAAGACTACATACATCTTGCATATACAATCAACAACCCCACCATAAGAGGGAAAGGGAGAGACTATAGAGCCCCCACAATGTGTAGTTGTAGTGTAGTAAAATGTATACCCTTGTATTTTCACATGTGTTTGGTCCTACCTTACTTTATTTATGCTTCTTCATGGCTTAATTGGTCCTATTTTGCATTCACAAGCCCTATGAATTATATTTTTTATGGAAAAACCTGAAAAACATCAAAAGATAAATGATCATTTCATGATTCTGTCTGTGTGTCCCTGATTTCTAGACTGGGACTAAAATGCCACCTAGGGCGTCTTTGTCCTCCATGGGTCTTGGGATGGGCTTATATTTTAATGTACCTAAAAAGGTCCCTTTTTGGAGTTTGTGCCCTGAGATTTGAGCCTTGGGACTAAAATGCCACCTAGGGCATCTTAGTCCTCCTTGGCTTATTTTTGGGATTTAATTTCAAATTATGGCAAAATTTAGCCTCCTTTATTTAATTAATTCATATGTCGGCTTGGTGTGATGTAATTTTAGGATATTAAGCATGAATAAGTATAAATAAAAGGTTTCCCCACTCATTTAAAAAAAAAAATTCAAGTATTCATTCCTAAGGCAATTTTATGTATTCAAGAGTTATTCATCAAGCATTTGGAGCCATCATCAAGATTCAAGCATCATGTCAAGTGTTTAGTGCATCCATTCATGTTGTTGAGCCAATATTGTGGATGTAGCATTGAAGATCTATATGCAACCATTTTTCACATCATATTCCAAGATCCAAGATCTATATTCTTCATGGCCACTATATGGTAGATTGTAGATTTGATTCACAATACATCATACAAGGTGATATAATTTATATATTTCATGTTCATGTTTCATTTCATCATTTGGTTTAATTACCTACAAGGGGTTTAACTAGGGAAAACCCCCATTCACTAACAATCAACAAGTTTTTCTCCTCTTGCATGTTTATGATTATAGATCTAGGTTGAAGACTTGAAGATCATTTGGAGTGCAAAGTTGTCAAAGTTGCAAAGTTGCATTACAAAGTTGTCATATTCACGAAAACTCACCTACAGGCCAAATCTGGAAGTTTCAAAACCCGAGATCGAAAGAGAAGCTAGTATAGACCTTGGAGCTCAAGACCACATTTAAATTTTTCAAAAATTTAGAATGGGACTAATATGCTACCTAGGGCATCTTAGTCCTCCCGAGCATATTTTTTAGAAATTCCTTCAGATCTAGTTCCGGCATCTGAAGACTTTGCATTTTCCCTGAAAAATAGCAACGTGAATAATACACCATCTTGGGCATCTTAGTCCTCCATAGCACTTTTCGATAGCTTCTTTTCATTTCTAGAATCCTTGTTACATCTCCAGACTTCCCAGGTACACATACCCTAACTTAGTGTATCTTAATTTCATCATTTGCACTCATTATTTGGCTTACATTACTAGGTTTTGTAGGTTGAATGCTTATTTGTCTTTTCCAAGAATTTGCTTGGTACTAAACCCATTAAAGCCTAAAATAACCCATCCTAGGTCTTCCTTATTGAAAATTGACTCAGCTTGTGAGGTTGCTAGTCAATCCAATTTGGGATTCCTAGGACATTATTGAATGATAATAGGAGAATAGTGGTGTTCTATGACCTAGGTTATAAGGAATCTCTATTTTCCTATTGTTTAGTAACCACCTGCAAAAATGGTAAGTTCCTGAAGAAAAAACATAATCCAATGTCAAAAAATAACTTGTCTCCCTTTTGGAAGAAATAAGACCAAATACAAATGCAGGAATGCTTCCCACTCCAGATAGGAATTGAAAGAAAGTTGCATGAATATGAATGATGATATCTTTGAAATTTGCTCATGTGTCACCAAAACCTTAGAAGATGATGCCACAAACCAATCAGGAACATGCCTAATCACAATAGGAGGTGAAAAACAAGGTACCATTGGAAATTGATTTTGAACATTTCCCAGAGACTGAGATGGAGTGACAATAGTTGTACTAGAATTATCATCAAATAGGAGGGATATACCCTCAAATGTGTGTTCCAAGTCAGAAATGTGGGATTCCACAAACAATAAACCAATGTCTAACAAATAAAAATCCCAATCAAGAATACAATGATAATACTATTGTAATGAATCACTTGATGTGCTCATTGAATCATCAACACGAGATGAATGGTCCTGTTGAACAAGAATGATAGGAGCCTCAATCAATGACTCTACACAATGAATCACTGAAAGTGAAGGTACATCAATTGTATCTGATGGAGAAGAAAGAGAATCTCAAGAACCCTCATCATCCTCATCTAAAGATGCAAATTATTCCAACACTTCAAACTCCTGCATAGTAGCATGATCATAGGGTATCCTGTCTAAAAAATGAAGAGGCACAAGACAATCTGAAACAGGATCATCTAGGAATAGCTCAGTGTTAGGATCTCCATGTATTTCCCAGATTTATGTCTAAAGAATATATGGACACTTAAAATTATCAATAGCATCCAAAGTGGCATCATTAGTATGCATTGCAATAACTCCTAGGACATGATCCCTTTTGAAATTCCATGCAACTTTCTTACAATCAGTACTAGGAAGGGGAACAAGATTATATAAATGTGACAACAAATGAAGCCATCTAAGATGTTTTATGATACCATTTGTATAAGAGTGAATTTTCACCCTATGTGCATATCCCCTTTTTTCCTTTATCCACCTTAGAAAACCAAGTTTGGAGGCTTAATTCCACTTAAGCTTGCTACTTGCATCCCACTTGCCACCTATTTTGAGCGTCAGTGGAGGCATTTCTATCAAGGGCACCCGCGCGACATGTAGAGGTCTGTGCGGCGCTCTTATGTCCCTAGTAAATTCCTATGGCTAAACCTCTAGAGGCATTACACTTCTCATTGGGATTCAAGTTGTAACGCCCCCTTCGACCAACCGACCCGAATATGGCTATTTCTCTTCATCTCTTCTTCAAATTCATCCCTTCAACAAGCATTTTGAGCCCTTCACATCCTTCGACATCTTCTAAGCACTTCACTTACTCTCAAGCATTCCATAGCAGCCAAAGCAACACTCCGTCAAGTTGGTAGAGAAAATTTGGGACCACACCATTGCAACAAAGGCTTGAGTACTCTCATATTCTACCCCAAGTAGCCTTGAGTGCTCTTGGTGGAGGTGGTAAGCTTCCCTCTCCTCTCCTCTATCACTTGGTTGAGTAGCATAACACTATTTTGTAGTGCTTCTTTGCTCTTTACTACATTATTTCCTTTCTCTCATTCCATTAGCTGACCGTGGAGGTGGGAACACCTAAATGGGGTTTGACTAAGGCAGACCTCTATACAACCACCCAACATTCTACCCTCTTTTTGTGTGTAGGAGTACATGCTCTTTGAGGGATCAGATGGCAGATGAACTCCTTGGTGAGATCCTCCTTACTCTCTTCACTCTTGTCTATTTGCTTTATAATATTGGAGAGTATTTCATTTACATAATCACATCATTCTGGCCCTTTAGTTAATTAGCTGGGTCATTAGCTAGTTTTTATTGGTTTGACCTTGTCTTCATTATTGTTTGGTCGTACGGATGCTAGCGCACTTTGGAGATTCCAACATGCTGCACTGACATCTAGAAACCGTGCTTTTGTCCTCAGATAGAGAGCTTCCTGAGGCATAGTGTTAGACCTAAAAACTGGCTTGCCTAGCCCCTTCCTGTGTTTTAGATCTATAGAGTGACTAAGAGGCCTCACAGTCCTCGTTACTCTCGCCTCGCATTTCCTAACATTTCACTTAGCTAAGGTAAGTTAGGGTAGCCTCTCGCATCTTGACCCTCCGTGACTTGGGGTCTTGCATGTGATGGTCCCCCTCTCTTACATTTTTGCTGAACTTGTTGTGAACCAACATTTGTTCATCCGTTGTTGTTGAGATCTCTCTCAAGTACTTTATGACTGTTGTGTTCTTGAGTGTGGTGAAGGTTTATGAGCTTCACAACCCAATCCACAACTTCTAGGTATATCATTAGGATAAGTATACAACACTTCCTGATGGAAAGGATGAAGGTCTCGATTAGTCTCTCTATGGGCCTTTTCTCTGCTCTCGCTGTTAGTTTGGCTATGCAGAAGAAATTGTTAAGGAACGAGATGGGATTAGCTGATGAAACTGATCATGTCCCCACTCACCCTATGTCTCCAATGCCATCATCAGTGGATGAACATGAGGCCATTCAAATTCCTATGGAATACATTGCCACCCTTACTAAGGGATTGAGAAACTTAGAAAAGCACTTGGAAAGAAACCCAAAGATGGCTAGAGCCACTCGGGTTGTTAGTGAATTAAAACATATGATGAGTAAAGATCAAATGGGCATTGAACTCCTGACTATCCTCCTTGGTCTCACCGAAGCATGTGCTCCTTTGAACAACCCTAGCTTTGCACAAGGAGTCACTTTCAAAGAACTTGAAGGAAATTTAGGAGTATCAATGCCTCCCACATCCGTCTATATGGCCGACACGGTTCCTTCTATTAGTATCCCTTCCATCTTTGAACAACCCAGAATTATCAAAGTTAACAAGGTCCCCTTGGGCTTTAGCTTCACCCCTCCTGTCACCTCTAGTGGTGGAGGCTTTGGAAGGATGAGTGGTGGGGGCTTTGGTAGTGTCATGGATTCGGTGGTGGAGGTGGTGTTGGTGGAGGTGGTTCTGATGGAGTTCACAATGGTGGTTTTGACTAAGGCCCTACTGGTGGTGGTGGCTCTGGTGGTCGTTCTAGTGGAAGTCACACCTGTGGTGGCTCTGGAGGAGGCCTTGGTGGTCCATCTATCTTCTAATGGCCCTATTCTGAACACCCTCCTTCATAATATGGGTAAGATGTAGAGCCAGTTGGCGAGTCTTTCTGAAGCCTCTACCCAGCCTATCTTCTAGCCCTTCTTCCAACATAGCCCATTGTCGGTTTCCATCCTGAACACTCATTTCCCTCAAGGAATGGAGATCCCTAAATTTGAGAAGTACAGTGGTAAGGGAGATCTACAGATACATGTGTGATACATGTGTCTTCCTTTAATGTCCTTTGCACTGAATTCTTCCATCATGAAACATTGATGGCTAAATTGTTTCCACAATCTCTCAAGGATATAGCATTGAAGTGGTACTATTACTTTCCTGACAAATCTATTTTCTCATTTGATCAACTTGTAAACCAATTCCTCAAACAATTTCAAGGAAATATCAGGTTGAAGATGATGTTTTTGGATCTCGTACGATGTAAACAAGGAGATAATGAAAAGATCACTGATTTCATAGCATGCTATCAAGCATTCCTTTCAAAAATCTCATATTAGCTACCCAATTCTGACATGCAGAAGGTATTCATAGGGAACTTAAAAAGTCTTTGGCAAGAGAAGTTTTCGCTTATGAAATACCCTTCTTTTGTGCACTTGTGTGTAGCCTTACGATAATACCAACAGACGGTTGCTCAGTTTGGGGGATCCTCCTTGTGCTCTCATTTTGAGGGGAATTCCATTGTATCAATCTCTGGGAAAGGTAAATCCATTGCCAATGTAGTAGTTGTTGCTAATGATAACAACCTCAAATGCAACCAGAAGTTCACAAAGTTAACAAAATCTTATACTTCCATCTTACATAAGCTATTGAAGGATAAGATCATAACTTTATCGACTCCTAATCATTTTAAAGAACCCTACCCTAATTGGTATGATAGGAGCACCTATTGTCAGTACCATCATGTTAATGGAAATGATACCGAACGTTGTATGCAGTTGTGTCATGAAATACAAGATCTCATTAAGGAAGGTACCATTTGTCTCGATGGGAGTACACCAAATGCTAACAAATCAGTGGCGAAAGCTAATAGTGAACTATAGATATACACAAACCTTTTCCTTCACACTCTGCTAACATGATTATTGATCCCACTGATTCTGTTACTCAACTCGAGGCCTACGTCAATATGGTCATGGTAACTTCCACTGTTCCACCTGCACCCTATTCACCGGACATTACATTTACATAACATGATTTACCCTTAAACAAAAAACCCTCACCTCTCTACATTCCTACTTGTATCAATGGTAACATTGTGACTGGAGTCTTGATAGACCCCATGAGCCATCTGAATGTTATCACTGAGGAGACATTAGTATTAAATTCATTACAAAAGGAAAAATATGGAGAGACAAAATCTACCATCCATACACATGATGGTATGTGCCTTAAACCTTATGGCTCGATCACTTTGTCCGTCCTAGTTGGACCTAGGGCTATTGACATAGTCTTTAATGTTATCCTAGAGTGAGATGTATTTAGGTTGAAGCTAGGCATACCTTGGCTCACCTCCATGAGTGGAATCACCTCCATTACTCACAAGTGTTTAAAGTTCTCCCATGAAGGTTTCATGCACGTAGTGCATGACACTAGATACCAGCCCTTGGTGTCCCATGGTGGATATTCGTTGCATCACTTTTGGCCCTCACCGATCGGTCCACTTCCTCTAAGAATAGACCTACTTTACAAGAATTATGTAAAGTTTAAAATTGGGAGAAAAGGGGAGCCAAAGCTAACCCTTACCATGACAAAAAAATTGGTCACCTCCTCTTCCCGATAGGAGAAGAAGAAGCCCATACAGAATACTCTCCCTTCTCCGAAAGGGAAGGAGAAGTCCACATCGGGTCCCTCTCCTTCCTGTAAGGGAAAAGAGAACATTGCCTCCTCTTGGTCTACCTTATCCTCTCCCCCTTCTTGGGAAGAGTATTAGATGAGCCAACCCAGTGGCTACCCACTAAGTCTGATGATTCCTCCTTGGCGTAGACCCAAGCTCTAGATCACGGACCTCCCTAATGAATACCCTGGACCATGGTATTATTTATGCGATACAAAGAAAGGTTCTCATAGATAATTTGATCTACGACCTCCTACTGCTCCTGCTCCCAAGGAAATCAGCGGAAAGAGGCCCGCTACTGAGGTTCTCGAGTCGACTCCTCCTATCGCTCCTCAGCCCGTTCCTCCTGCTCCTATGTAGGAACCTGTCCCTCTGCTAGAAATAGACGTAGTGGACATACCTTTGGTTGAGCAGGAGCCTTCTATCCCTTCACAAACCCCAACCTCTAACTCCAAGGGTCGTAGAAACCACCATGCGCATGAACGAAAGTGTCGACAAAAGGCTCTCTTGGCTGAGAAGGCTGCCTCGCAAAGAAAGGAGGAAGAAATGATTGCCTCTACATCTAGGCATCCTACAGTGTCTTCTTTCTCCCTTCCTTCTTCCTCTCTTCAGTTTGGCTCCATACTACTTCTGGCTTCTGTTGCAAGTATGAATGCACCAAACCCTAAATGCATGTAGGTGTTCATCGCTCCTTCGGTGGAGACACCTTTGCTGATATCCATTTCGGGTATCCAGCCTTTCCTGAAGCCTGTGGATATGATTAATACTTCTATTATATCCACTGTGGTTCTTTCCTCCTCTTCCTCTACACCTCTAGCTTTGTCCATGGGGAGTTCATCTCCTTCGACAAAACAAGAGGTGGAGGGAAGTCCTTCTATCAACGAAGGACGTAAGAGGACTCTACCTTCTCTGCAAGACAACCCCATGTTGACTTGTTCTATCCTAATAATAGAACCAGTCTCGGCTTCCCCTGAGTTCATCACCGCTCCCAAGTCATTCAATGAGATTAGTACTGAACCTCAGGCACAACCTATTCTATCCACTAAAGTTAAACATGATGCACTCTTGTTGGGTGCATTTTTAACCATGTGGATGAGGTCTCGGCCTTATCAACAATCTTCACAAAATCGATAACCTTAGCTCCACAAGAGCTCGGTGAAGAATACCTTGGAGGGCTTCTTCCTTATCCCTTGTTGTGGTAGGCCCAAATGCTCCTGCTCTTAACATCCTACCATTGCAAGATCTTCCTCCTTCCCCTTATGAGGATTTAGATTAGGAATCAGATGACTTCTTGGCCAATAATTGTTAAGAGGAGGCCCCTTTTCTTGATCTTGTGTGTGTGCATGTTTTGTGATGTGTTCCTGCATGCTCATGCTATGTGTGCCTAGATGACCCTCGTCACCCCCATCGGTGCCTAGATATAGGTGTATTTTTTGTGTCATAAACCTTCCTCTATTTGTATCATCATTCTTCCATGTTTGTACTTGATTTTTTCTAAATTGGGGACGATGCAAAGCATTGGGAGAATTTAGGCTTCCTTCCATGTTGACCCAATTTTTTTTTATTTTTACTTTTTCTTCTTGTGCATTCTTCCTGATTTGGTTGGGGATTGATGATCTTTTACCTTGCACCATGATTTCCTATTATTTATATGAGCTTAGACAGATTTGACCCTGCTAAACTAGATCCCCCTATGTCCTTTATTTATGTTTTTCTCTCTTTCGCTTTACCTTTACCTATTTCTCTTCTTTGCTCAAGTTTTCCCTCTCATGTGTGACAATGCTTCTCCTTTAACACTTCAATTTTTAGAAAATGCATTCATTTCCAATGAATCCTTTCTTGAAAGTCTCCACAAACTTTTCCTTATAATCACATTCTCAACTTGGAACCCTATCATAACATGTTTCCTTCATCAAGGGTTCACAAATAAAGGACTTGAGAACCTTCCTCTAAATTGGGAACAACTTTAATCTTCCCCTCGCATGGGTGCATATCCTTCCTTTCAAATTCCTTGATGAAAAATCGCTCTAAGAAAAGAAATACATCTTCTTTTGAGTTGTGTGTCCCTTGAGTGGACCCCCCTTTTCTTCACGGCGGATTCCCAAGGGACCCTCCTTTCAAAGTCCTTAGCTTGAATGGATTCCTTCATGTCTAGCCTAGGGGCATCCTGACTAGACCTATTCCATTCCACTTTTCCACGTCTAGCTTGGGGGTAGCCTGACTAGACCCATCTCACGTTCTTGCATCTAGCTTAGGGGTAGCCCAACTAGACCTTTCCTTTCAAATAGCGCATCCCTTGAGTGGACCCCTCTCCTTTTGAAGGGTTATTGTGGGACCTCTTTGAAATACTTATGAATCATCGAAGGTCTATGTGATTGTCCACTTACTTGCCTACTTGGCCACTTCTTGACTTTGCAGAGTCCGCTTCCTTGGGGTTTCCTCCATGCTAGATTTTTTGGGGGATACCTTCCTTGCAAGTCTGTGGGTCTTAAGGTGCTTACTTCATGGGGCTTCCTTCATGTGAGAGATCATGGGGGTTGCCTCCTTGTAGGTCTATAGGCTTGTATGGTGCTTATTTCATAAGGCTTCCTTCATGCAAGAGATCTTGGGGGTTGCCTCCTTATAGGCCCGCAGGCCTATAAGACACTTTGTTTTTCCAACTTCATAATTTTGAGTAGCTATGGAGTCCTTTTCTTTCCCTACACATTCAGGTTCACCAGATCATGATCTTCTTCCTCAATGGTTTAGGTATACATTTCTAAACTTTACCTCTTTCTTGATCTACTTTATTGAGCACTCATCAGTATTTGTGCTCACTAAAGAAGGGGGCAAACTGTATGAGTGAATTTGCACCCCATGTGCAGATCCCATTTTTTCCTTTATTGACCTTAGAAAACCAAGTTCGGAGGATTAATTCCACCTAATCCCATTGCTTGCATCCCACTTGGCACCTGTTTTGAGCGTTGGTGGAGGCATTTTTGTCAGGGACACCCGCATGGTGCGTAGACATCCACGCGACAGGCTTACGTCCCTAGCAGATTCCTACAGCTGAACCTGCTGAGGTGTTACACTTCTCATTGGGAGTCAAGTTGTAATGCCCCCTTCAGCCGACCGACCCAAATATGGTCATTTCTCTTCATCTCGTCTTAAAATTCACCCCTTCAACAAGAATTTTGAGCTTGTCACATCCACTAACATCATCTTCTAAGCATTTCACTCACTCTCAAGAATTCCATAGCAGCCAAAGCAACACTTTGTCACATCGGTAGAGCAAGTTTGGGACCACACCATTACATCAGAGGCTCTAGTACTCTCATATTCTCCCCCAAGCAGCCTTGAGTGCTCTTGGTGGAGGTGGTAAGCTTCCCTCTCCTCTCCTTTATCACTTGGTTGAGTAGCATAGCATTGTTTTATAGTGCTTCTTTTCTCTTTACTACATTATTTCCTTTATCTCATTCCATTGGATGTGTGTGGAGGTGGGAACACCTAAATAGGGTTCTGACTAAGGTAGAACCCTATATAGCCACCCAACATTCTCCTCTCTTTTTGTGTGTAGGAGTACGTGCTCTTCGAGGGATCAGCTGGTGAACAAATTCCTTGGTGAGATCTTCCTTACTCTCTTCACTCTTATCTATTTTCTTTATAATATTAGAGAGTATTTCATTCACTTAATCACATCATTCTGCCCCTTTAGTTAATTACCTGGGTTGTTGGCTAGTTTTTATTGGTTTGACCTTGTCTTCACTATTGTCTAGCCATACAAACACCAACACACTTTGGAGATGCCAGTGTGTTGTGCTGATGTCTAGAGACTATGCTTTCATCCTTGAATAGAGAGCTTCCTAAGGTGTACTATTAGACCTAAAAATTGGTTCACATAGCCCCTTCCTATATTTTGGGTCTGCATAGTGACTGAGAGGCATCATGGTCCTCGTTACTCTCACCTCACATTTACTAACATTACAATTAGCTGAGGTAAGCTAGGGTAGCCTCTCCCATCTTGACCTTCAATGACCTGGGGTCTTCTACATGGTGGTCCCCCTCTCTTACACCATCTCGCCATTGTTTATAATTTCCCTTTCTCAAGATTATCACAACAGGATGAAATGAAAATCCCATAATATACTATGACAAATCCCCAAAAATACAAAGACAATAACCTTCAATAACAATTAGAAACTCCCAAATTCTACAAATTTAGCCTTCCCAAACTACTTCAAGAAGAAATAATGCAAAAAAGGGTTGAGAATCTAAAAAAAATTGAGAAAAAAATATGAACACCATGTTTTTGAGCTAACATTTGTGATGTCAGGTTTTAATTCAAGAAAGCAATTAAAGTCAAGATCTATCAAGCATTCCTTTGATTCAAGATCTCAATTCAAGCTAGCCACTTTGAACACAAGTTTGTAGACTTCATGACAAGGTTTTGGTGAGTTGCAACATAGCATTTTGTTGATTCATCATTTCCCTCATTATTTCATTTCATTCCAAGGTTTAATTACCAACTAGGGGTTTGACAAAGGAAAACCCCCATTTACTAATAATCAACAAGTTTTTCTTCTCTTGCATGTTTATTTTTGCAGATTTAGGTTGAAAATCATTTGGAGTGCAAAGTTGCAAAGTTGCACATTGCAAAGTTTTCATCTTCATGGAAAGTCACCTACAGGCCAAATCTAGAAACTTCATGATCTGAGATCTCAGAAGAAGTTGTAGACATTGAGCCTCAAGATCATCTTCCGAAATTTCCAAAATTCAAATCAGTAATAAGAAGGAAATAAGGGCATCTAGGTATTTTTCAGAGATTCCTTCAGATCTGGTTCTGAAATTCAAATATTTTTTGTTTTCCTCAAAAAATAGTTGTGGGACTAAGAAGACAGTAAGGGTGTCTTAGTCCTCCTTGGAATATTTTGGTAGCATTTTTGCATTTCCATAGCCCTTATCTCATTTCTAGACTTCCCAGGTATGTATATCCTAACTTGTTGTTACTTAATTTTATCATTTGCACTCATTATTTGGCTTGCATTACTAGGTTTTGTGAGTTGAATATCTAGTTTTCTTTTCCAAACTTTTTCTTGGTGGTGAACCCTTCAAAGCCTAAGGAATCTTCCTAGGTCTCCCTTGGTGAGAATTGACTCACCTTTTGTGTTGATAATCAATCCAATTTGGAATCCTAGGTTTCCTTGAATGAACCTTCCCCCCTATTGGGAAAATCAAGGATTAGGGATTTCTTTCTTGTATTGTGAATTCCTTTCCCCATTCAATTTTTCCCAACAGTTCACATACATAGTAAGAACAAGGAGAATATTGTGGCTAATGCCCTATTGAGGTGAGATGAAGAAATAGAGTCACTAGTGAATGTTGTTTCCATATCATGAGTGGATTGGGTAAATAAGGCAAGAGAAGAGTGAGAGAACAACTCAAATACTCAAACTCTCATTGAGATTATCAAGCAAGATTAAAGTGTACAAAATGGATGTTAAATCTTTTATAGAAAATATCAAGCTGGATTAAAGTGTACAAAAGGGATGTTAAATCTTTTATAGAAAATATCAAGCTGGATTCAAGTTTACAAAAGGGATGTTAAATATTTTATAGAAAAATGCATGATATGTCATCAAAATAAAGGATACAAAACTATGAGTCTAAGTCCTTTACAACCCTTATCTATCCCAAGTTATTGGTGGGAGGAGGATTCTATAGATTTCATCACAAGTTTTCGTAGATCTGAAGAAGAAAACACCATCATGGTTGTTGTGGATTGTCACACCAAATGTGCTCACTTTTGTGTTTTAGCACACCCACTAGTAGCAAGCATTGCAACAACAACCTTTATGAATACTATTAAAAATTACATATGAATCCAAATGCTATAGTAAGTGATTGTGATCCTATATAAATACAATTAATTTTTAGATTAACTTATTTTCATGTTTGGGAACTCATTTGGCTTGTAGTTCATCATATCATCCCTAATATAATGGATAAATGAAGGTAGTCAATAAATGTTTGGAAGTTTATTTTCCTACACTCAACCTTGGCAGCCAAATATCACAAATTTTATGTGAATATTTACTATATCAAACATTATAGGTCTAATAGCAAGGTTTTCTTTAGCCGACAAGGTCATTTCTATAATCTTCTCCTCAATAAACCTTGGTGAAAACCAATTAAAAACCCTTATCCCATCCACTAGTATATTCTCAAATCTACAATAGCTAACAAATCTATGAACCCTAATCCCCAAATGTAGAACTCTCATAATCGAGAAAAAAACACCTAATACCTTAAAATATTTGAAATCTCTCGAGAATTTCTATGGATTCAAATTTGAAACAAATATACTCAAACAAGGGCTAAATAAAACTTGGGAACACTCATCTCTCTCAACTCCAACCATATCTCTAATGCCACTTATTATTAAAAACTACTAGGTTGGTCAAACCATTACCTAAATAACATTATAAGAGAAAAACATACATGCATATTGTCAAGTGACCATAATTCAAATATCAAAGGCATAACACAAGAGTACATAAGATATTCCCTAGAAAAATCCTCATGAGGAAATAATTCAACCTCCAAATGTACCCTCACTCAATATATCATTTACCTTGATGAAAAAATTACAATACAACTCTAAATAGTTCATAAGGAAAATATTTAGCCTCAAAATGTACCCACTCTTAATGTATCATTAAGCACTAAAAAAGTTACAATACACCTTTAGAATTTTCATGAGCACCTTTGAAGCATCAATCTTCTCTAATACATCTGAGCCATGTGTCCAATAAAAAGGGGTAAGCATGGAATCTCACATTCTATGACATGATTCAGATATGTATTCTACAAGAGATGCAAATGAAAACCAACACAAACCACTAGAGATATGTTTAATTTTATAAGATAAATATTATATAAAACCACTAAGTGGTATTGGATAAACTATGTATTTCAAAACCATAAGAGAAAAAAACTAAATTGGTTCGTAAAATTAAAAATTTTCCTAAACTATGTGTCTCAAAACCATGAGAACACAAAATAATTGACTCCAAATATTAAATATTTATCCTATATCTCTCACATATAAATTTTAATATTAATATAAATTGACAAGTGAACCCAATTGTGACTAAACACATCTTCAATGACCATATTGAATTAATGTTCATTGTGGCCATTCTTTGGGTTTGGGGAACCATTTTATTCAATTGATTACCTTTCCTTTTTATGATCCAACACCCTAGCATGCATCATCATTAATGGGAAGCAATCTGAAGCTTTTGGGATTTTCAAATCTATTTTCTAGTGTTTCCCCTTGGATCCAAATCCTTATGTACTTATCGTTGAAGGTTTTGGCTACCCCTTCATGCATTTAGTGTCTCAAGGGTTGGTTAAAGGAATTTCCTTTCCTAACCCTATAGCTCAACTTGTTAGTGGCTATTTTATGGAAGACTTGTTCCTCACTCTCATTTCAAAGAAGAGAAAAACATCAAATAGTTTCTCAAGTGCCTTGTTATTTTTGCAAATATTTTGGTTCTACTATTCAATGACACAAGACTAAATGCTATAGGAAATCCTTCATTCCCATTCCTTCATTCCTTAATTACTTTGGTTTGAAATAGATTGGTCATGGATAAGTCTTTTATATAGATTCTTGAGAATCCTGTTTTATTTCAAGGCTTCATAGGTATCCCTTTAGCAAGCCATTCTTCTCATAATTGAGAAAAAATTAGCTTACTTGATCACAAAGCCCCTTTCTTTGGTAGATTTTTTTAGGTATGTTCATAAATTTTTGTGACTACTCATGTTTATTACTCATGTTGGGATCCCTTTGAAGCCTCTTTCACAAAGTTAGTAAAACTTATGTGTGATTTTCTTTGGGATTCCTAAGAAAATCACAAGGGACTTAATAGGGTTGCTTAGTATTTATGTTTCTTTCTTGGGAATTTGGTGGTTTGGGAATTTTTTCAACCAAACAATAGGGCTTGGCTCTTTGTAATAAGTGAATTATTCATGCCCTTCATGGTGATGAAGATTGGAAATTTTTTATGTAGCATTGCATTGACTTTGGACATTCCTATAGTTAAGCTATTGTGAAGGAGATTGGGATTCAAACCTCTCTCACCATAAAAGAATCTGTGTAGATTCAAGGGAATTTTTCCATATAAAAAATTTAGAGAGGTTGAGAAGCCTTGAAAGAATGGGACTTCTATAAAAATTATGTATTTTGGAATGGGATTTTCATCAACCAATAGAATATTTGGTGGTCCCTTATTTTACAAATCCAAAACTACCCATTCACTAGGAAATTGTGGATACATGCTTTGAGAATTCACATGAACAAGATCCAAACTCTATCAAATTTTTTTTATATTGATAATCACTTACAAACATTCTACTCATATGAGCATCAACATGAAACTAATACAAGTTTTTCAAGCACAACCGTGATACCTATAATAGCTCATTTCAAGAAACAACTCTAAAAACCACGTATGGAAGACCAAGAGTTACAACTTAGAAAACCACTTATTTAGAAACCAACTCCACATTAGAAGCCATCTATGGAAGACAAAGAGTCATCACTTAGAATTCCATATGAGATGCATTATTAGGATTTGATCTTGGGTCTCCACATTGAGAACTCAATGTTTTAACCAGTTAAGATAAACCCCTTGGATGATCAAACCTTATTTTTAGAACTTGTACATGAGGGTGTTAACCTATAATGAAGCCCAAAACAATTTTTACCGCTCCAATTAGGATCATGAAATTTTTTGCATGGTTTTGGAGGCAATTCATATTGATATGATTCATAAAATTGGTAGCAATTCTTCTAGGCCTTGGTCAAAATATTGGAAGAGGTGTCCAAAATCCACTTTTAAGAACTTCAAACCTTAGTATGGATACCTTTGGATTTCTCTCCACTTTCCCATAGTTCCCACATTGAACCAAAGGTGATATTTTCTCACAAATTTTAATTTGGATATATAGATTTCATACCATCTAGTCAACTATTTTGGAACCCAAATTTGCTGACTTTGCTTAGTGTATTATTTTATAAGGCCTTCATAAGGGGTCTAGGTTACTTTAGTATAATATTTAGAGTCTCCCTTTCTATGGGTATGTTGGTTGTTTTTAAAGAACCAATCAGATCCTGCCAGATACCTATGAGCTTGTTAGGCTCAATTCTTGAATACCTACACGATAATTGGCCAACGAACGGGATATAGCACCAATGGATTTATCTCCTGCACTTTTGGCTCTGTAAAACCTAGGAGAGTGGTCCCAAAATTTATATTATATAACTTCTTCAGAAAATCCACATACACAATGCATATTCAAGTAGATATATTCTCACCCATGACTAATAAGAAGAAATTATCCAAGAAATTGGAATTTCCTTGAATGAATTATACCTTCCTAAGTCGAGAATATAAGATGATACAAACTACAAAAAATTAAAGATAGATCAATGATTATTTAATGATTGTTCTTAAGTCATGTAATGGAACCTTGAGAAAGACTTAACAGGTTTAGGATCAGTGTCATTATCTATGGGCAAGGAGTCAAAGAAAATTGCAATATAAGGTACGTTTAATTCTGAACAATCAAGACCTAAGTGACACTACTTTATAATTCCCAAATCTATAACCAAATTTGACAGACTACTTATCAAATCCAACAACCATGCGTAAGAATTTATGATTTGATTCAAACATTTTAATTCATTCCATGAACAAGATCTAGAACCAAAACAAATATCAAATTATGAGACGATGACAATTAATGAAATGATCTTTGATCAATATTTTCATTAGTAATTCACATACACAATCAAAATGGAGAGACTATAGACTTGGAAAATCTACATTATCCTCTAGATATGTTCAAAAACCATACATTTAACAAAAATATGCTACCTAGACTCAAAGCATAAGATAAAGACTCAACATATTCACTATGTGTTCTCAAATTTTAACATTCAGCTCCAAAATTCAAGAAAAGACCCACAAAATTGGCCCTAAATTCCCTTTTAAAGAAGAAGGGATCAAAACAAGCCTCAAGCCAAATGTACACATGTCACATTCCAATTGGACCACTATACGACATATTCCCCAATTCAGTTATATTTCCAGTTTTCAAGGTGGAGGGAATACAAATAAGACAAATATTATTTACGTTAGTTATAAGGAGCAACTTTTCCTTTCAAAAAGCACATGTCAAAAAGGATAACCTTCTTCATAGTAGCATGTCCAATTCATCAAGCAAGATGAAAAAATGATGTAGACCAAACATAAATTAGCATTCTAGTCAGCATTCCACATCATCAATAGCTGAAACTTCTTTGTGAAACATACATTTTATACATTGCAACTTCTCAAGCTAGAACTGTACAATACTTGACCAAATATATGTTTCACATCCATGCTTACAAACCAAATCAGCCAAAAAATAACCTTCCCCACTCTTCATATTCCTCATTTGAGGGCCATTTGAAGTTGATAACCTTATCTAATGTCTTCCTGTATGGGGAGTACTTGGTTACTATAGCATTGGACTCCTTGTCAAAATCCTCCAGAAAGCTGATAAGAAAAGTAAACCTTCCCAAAGAATCATTAAAGACATTAATACCAATGTCTTTACAAATCTCATTCACTTTGGAATCAATAACCTCATCCATCTCATTATTCCACACTTGCAATGGTTTCAATTCATAATTAGTGATCTAAATCTCTGGAAATGGTGACAAATTTTTGAGATCATATTGAGCTATTGATTCTTTTATCTTCTGTTCCAGTGGGGCTATGTACCCCTGAAACTTTTTCTCACTTAATTCACACACAAATGTATAGGTGGGAAGCACAAGGAGATACTTATCTTCATGTTGACCAACCCCAACCAATATTAATTTTAAATCTTTCAACTCTTGGAAACCACTTATTCAAGATTGGCATGGACAAATTTTTATCTCTCTGGGAAAATCCCATTGCTCGCATCATCAGGGCATAATTTTCATGCACACTATTCATTATAGCATGTATATTTTCATTCAGATACTTCAAGACAGTATGAACAATCTTCGATACATTTTCATACATTGTGTCCTGAGATTTATCCAACAACTTCTTATATATTTCCAATTTCAAAAGAGGTTGTTACCTGTCAGATGAGCTTGAGCCTAGTTTACCTACTTCCTCTACTAAGAGTGATCCTTGTCCTGAACTAATGGCACAATAGCCAAAGTCTGATCTTGAGGAGGAAGTTGGGAAGACACAATTGGAGATATTGGAGATGGGTGACTTGAGCCATGCTGACCCTGTTCTCTTTTCTTTTCTCCCCTTTGTTTGTAAAATGCCAACTTAGTTTCTAATGCAGAAACCCTCCATTGAATAATCTCATAATCACCAAGAAGCTCTTAGTATTTACTCCAGAGGCCATTTGTCTTAAGGGTGAGAATTTCCAAAGTTGTCTTAGTAAGCCTAGCAACATTGACCACCAAGTCAGCTACCTCCAAAATAGGGGTATCAACAAATCTCTATACAAGAAATTATCCACTGAAATCTAATGCCTCTGCAAGGAATGGTTTCCTTGGTCCTGTAGATAGTGACCATATTGCCAACACATCCCAATCCTCACTAAATTCTAAACCCTAGAGTTCCATTTCCAATTATTATTTTTTTTACACCAGAGGCCTCTTAGCCCTCCTTATGGCATCTAGGAAAATAACATCCACAATTTCCCATTCTGGTAGTAGTAACACACTACACTTCTTTACAAGTTCTCTACCCTCCTGGGGTGTAAGCTTTCGAAACTCAGTCATTATGATATTTCTCACATTTTCCTAAATGACACTTTCAAGCAATTCTAGGTGCAAACTCCTTTCAGTGGCCACTTTCTCTACATACTCTGCTGCTTTGGATTTCCACCAGAAATCTTGGAATGCAGATGTCTCAATGAAGGAGTCATCCTCCATAAAATCCTTGCAAGCTTCTACTCTCAAATCATCTATAGTGTTTGGACCACTGATATCAAGTTTTCCCAATCTAAGGCTACTTTGTCTTGAACTCGAGGTAATTTATCTTTCATGAGGAGGAATTCCTAGCTGCAAATCTTTAGGAGTGATACTGATGTCATCCTCATCTCTATCAAAGTATCTGACCACTCCCTTTTCTTTAGTTCTTTGCTTCTTTAGACATGATTGTTCATGAGGAGTAGGACTTTGATGGGGTGAGTCAAAGTCAATTATAGGAAAAGAAGCTTGTCCAGGAGGTGGTGGCAATGTACTCTCAGGAGAATCCACCTTGGGCCCCTCAAAAGTGATAGGGGTTGATAACCTCCATTCTTCATTTATTGTTCTCTTTCTCCTAGAGAAAATTCTCAATTGCTTGGGTGGCTGGTATGTAAACCTTTCTTCTAACATTACTTCAACATCTTCTTTAACTACCCATGCCTTTTCTTTATCTGTGACTTCTCATTGTTCCCTCAACATACCAAATACACTTTCAAAGTTGTCCATAACATACATAACCTTGCTAAATTCATTGGGTATGTTTGGAAAAGGATCATATTTGGGATCCTTCCCCCACTTTGCTTCCACCATCTTTCTATAAGCAATATATTTTGCTTTCCTTTCATCTTTTTCTTCAAAGTTAAAAATGTTCCTGATGACATCCTCAGGATGCACAAAAACACCAATTTTCTTATTTTCTTTTAGCTTACTAATGAAGACCTCTGGATCATGATTCCTTGGGTGCATAGTCATCAACTTATAAGGTGCCAACAAGTGTACCATTTGATTCCATGCTCCCTTTACCAAAATAAAATTAGAAAACACTGTTAGCTTTGGAAAGAATGATCCTTGTTGTATCAGGTAGATGCACTGTCTATGAAGCTCCTAGCTCTCTCATGATTTTGAGGAATCTGATCCTTAGAGGTGCATCCCTTGGAAGGACATAAGGGTCCAAACCATTGACATATATTCTTAAAATTGTCTTATCGGGATATAAAATCATATCTCTCAAATTGTGACTCAAGTTCAAATCTGGCCTCTTCTCCACGAGTCTCAAGAACTCATGAATTTCTTTGGGAATTTTTGGTCGTTCAGATATCAGGAACCTCCTTATTCTAGATGCAAAGGCATTATGAAACATTACAAAATTGTATTTTTTGTCATCTTTGTCCAACACTGAATAGGTAAGTTAACACCTTCCTCTTTCCTTCTCAAAGTGACACCCTTGTCAATGACCTTTTGTCCTTTATGTAAGAACATATGCATTAATAGTGAATACCACTAGAACTTTACCCATTAATTTCCCTCCTTCAACTCAACTAAACCTTTGTGGATTCTTTTTGCCAAACAAGCACCATAATCATAAACAATGTTGTAGGGTGGATGTTGCAAATGTGTGACCAAATAGCTATACTCGTTCTGCAATGTGTTAGTTGGATCGACACCAATGATTTGGTACAGAGAATACCTAATCTTTCTAAAATAGCTAGAAAAATAACTCATTGGGAAAGACTCAAGCTCCTTGTTATCAATCTTAATCTGCCTCTTGTGTTTTCCAGTGCCAGTCATTGTAGTATGCAGGGGCAACATATTTGTTATAATGAACACCTTGGTATTGTTGTGTTCCCTCCTTATATCATCCATGTTTAGGGGAACCATATCCTGACTCCATTCATTCAAGTCAAATATATCTTCAATCTCTTTCCATTCTATCCTCACCATGTATATTCCATCAAATGTGCTAACTACCCTAGACACTGGGTCTTACCTCGATGTGATATCCTTCAATAGATCAACATCCATGTACACATTGGGGACAAACAAATTTACTATATACAACCTCCAAGGATTACTGAGGGGAGTGCTAAGGTTTCTATTTCCAAACTAGTGCTCAAATAACTAGCATCTAGTGTAGGGTACCTCAACATCCTTTATGAAGCAAGACTTGTCTATCACTCCCCCTTTCACAATAGGGCCACGGAAAAAGACCCTTCATTCCAATTTCTTACTTGTGGATGGGGAAGCAAGTCAATTACATCTTGAGATAATGACCTAGACTGGGTTGAAGAAGTCACAATCTATGCCTTGGGAACCATGGGTTTTATATACCAGGGTTATAACAAGGAAAATTTGGTGCAGGAGCACCTACACCTTGTGAATTCTAAGTTGATACCTAGGTGTGTCTTTTGTTCATTTATGCTTAATAAGGTCTAAAGGACCAGTCATAATGTAATTTGAAAGGGTTTTGAATCATTTAGTTGAATTTGTCAGTTTGATTCATAATGCAAAAGCCATGTGAAAGCATGAGTTTTAAGGGATATGGGGAGTAGGGTCTTATTACATGTTAAAAAAGGTCTCAATGAACATTTTCAATGTATTGGAGGGCTTAATAGGCCAGTTAGGTGGTGTTTGCAAGATCAAGTTGATTAAGTTGTAATGGGATAGTGATTAAGAGCAAAATTGGCAAAATTGTCATCTTAGAATCTAATTAAAGGGTGGTTATGGTAGTTGAATGCCCCAAGCGGTAGTTTTCAGGTGGTATCATGATATATTGTTGTAATATCTCAAAGGGGAGGCTGTTGAAGAAGTTTAGAATGAGTTTCTAATAAGAAGTTTGTTGTTTTCTGTGTTTCCATTAAGAAATTGCTGATCCCGTGCATTGTACAACCTGTACGTATTGTTCCACACTCCAATCCTATAATGGATGGATAGATAATTGAATAACATTTCTTTTGGCGTTGGAATGGTGTTATTTCATTGAGAATCGAGTGAGATATCTGCATTTTACTACCAGGTGGTCTCAAACCCCATGTTTTTCCTGTTTTCCTGAACTTTGCAAGCATTATACAGATTTTTACCACCACCATATGCTCTAAGACTTATATCATCTTGTAGAGGCATGGAATAGCTTTCATTTTAATCCAATTAGAGGTTCTAATATTGAGTTTTGAGGAAGTTCTCTTCATTTTTCTGGGACTGCCTATTTCTAACTAATTTGAGGGTTTGATTGGTGTAAAAGTGATGTTATAGTCATTCCACTTGTTTTCCAGCCTTGTAACTCAGTGGAATGACTTGTTTCATGGAATTTTATATGTACCAATTGTTTGGGAGGCAGGAAATGCAATTTTTATGGTTTTAGGGTGATGCCCTAGGGTGTTTTCATGAGTTTTCCATGTGAAATTGAGGAACTAAAGTAAGGTTTTGGAAAAATATGATTGGAACTATATATGTGATAGTGTTTTGAGTTTTTGAAGGTCATTTTATGAAGGTTTGAGGCACTGGAATGTTATGATGAGTCTTAGAACTCATATTTTCATTAAACCCTCCTCAAATTGGCTTAAAATGAGGTTTTGTGGTTTGGCTAGTTGGAGTAAGTTTCCCTTGAGGAAAATTGTGTTTTTGGGAGTTTGAATACATTTTAATTTGCTGCCACCTTTGCATCATAGTGGTATCAGAGTAGGGAGTAGGTTTTGGTTTTCATTTTGCAGGTTGAAGAAAAGGCAAGTTTGACAAGATGCCTCCAAAGAGAAAAGATATGGCTAAAGAGATGAGGGAGATGAAGGAAAGGCATGCAAGAGAACTCAAAGAGTTGGAAGAGAGAGTAATAACCCTGGAGAAAAACACGAGAAGAGATGCTGAAGAGAGTGAGATAGAAGAAGAGGAAGATGAGGGGTTTGAAGACATGGAAGAAGAACTTGATCTAGAAGACCAAAGAATGGCAAAGTTGCTGAAGGCAGTGAAAAGTGACAAGCCTAAGGTAAAACTTGATGTTTCTAAATATGGTGGTAGTCTAAATGATGAAGAACTACTTGATTGGATTGTTGCATTAGATAACCATTTTGAATGTGAAGAAGTTCCTGAGGAGCAAAGAGTAAGGATTGCAAAGACTAAGTTGCAGGGTTATGCTTTGGTATGGTGGGATTACTTTCAGTTTGAGAGGAGGAAACAAGGAAAGTATAAGATCACATCATGGGACAAGATGATATCAAAATTGAAAGGTAAATTCTTACCCAAAGACCACCAAGTTCAAATGTTTAAGAGATTACAAAACTTAAAACAAAGGGAAATGGATATTAAGTCTTATACGGAGGAGTTTTATAAACTAAGTTTAAGATCTAGTCATCATGAGAATGAAGATGAAAAGATTGCTAGGTATGTTGGTGGTTTAAGGCTTAATGTACAAGATGAATTGGTTTTGGATAACCCTAGGAATGTAGAGGATTGTTATCAAATGGCTATCAGGGTGGAGGAGAAATGGAAGAGAAGGCAAGACAAAGCAGTAAGAGGTAGAGGTGGTGCATCAAGAGGAAGAGGATTCATGTTTAGTTCAAAGCCAACCAATGATAATCAAGAGGATGCCATGAAAGGCCAAGAGCAATCTGATTCTAGAGGTGGTTGGAGAGGTTCAAGAGGCAGATCTAGTGGAGGAAGAGGTTCCTACCAGTTCTCAGGGAGATGCTATACTTGTAACCAACCTAGATATCCAGCCTTTAAATACCCTGAAAAGCAAGGCTCAAGCTCTTATGGTGGAGAAAGGAGGAGTCAACTAGTGCATGAAGATGAAGAGAGTGGGACTTCACCTATATTCAGCCTTACATCAGAAGAAGGAGAGGCACTCATGATAAGGAGAACTGTGTTGCAAGCATCCAAGGAGGAAGATTCGAGTCAAAGAAGGAGCCTATTCAGAACTACATGCAAAAGAAAAGGTAAAGTGTGTCAAGTTGTCATTGATTCTGGTTCTCAAGATAATCTAGTGTCTAGGGAGATGGTGGATAAGTTGAGTTTGGAAAAGTTACCTCATGAATCACCTTATAGAGTTTCTTGGGTCAATGATAATAAAACTTTGGTGGTAAAAGAGCAAGCATATGTTGATTTTCAGATTGGAGAGTATAAGGATAGGGTTCTATGTGATATTTTTCCAGTTGATTGTTGTCATGTGCTCTTAGGGAGGCCTTGGAAATTTGATAGGAGGTTTATATATGATGGCTGGGAGAACACATACACCATCAAGAAGGAGGAAAAAACTTTTAAGTTGCTTCCCTTGAAAACAAGTGTAAGGGTTAAGGGTAAGTCTAAGGTAGTGTTGTTTGGAAAGAAGGAGCCTTTAAGGCATGAGGACAATAAATCTGATATGGTTGTAGGTTTAGAACAGATTGGTGGTGTTGTGGGGAATGCACCTACAAATGATGTTAAGACAGTAGGGAGTTTGTTTTTGCAAGGGGCAGAGAGAGAACTCGGGCCTAATTCTGATTTGATCAAGGTAAGTGCTAAGTGTGCAAAGGAGTATGAAGGACAGGGTGAAATTGTTGTTGGGACCATGGTGTGTCCCATTACTATGAAGGTTGCTGCAAGACAAGTGAAATTTGGTAATGCAAAAGAGGATAAAGTTGTTAGTGCAGGGGTACAAGAGGATGGTGACATGGCAGGTCTAGGGGCATTACAAAAAGAACAAATTAAGCAGAGGGATGCAGGTCTGATCATAGAGCTAGTAAGGCAGAATGTGCAAGGAATGGTGAGGAGCTATCCATGTATGGGTGGAGCAAGGAAGAGAGAAGGTTTATATGATTCTAATGTTTGTTTGTCTACAGGTCTAAGGCCTAGAAAAATGCCAAATTTTGATCTAGGACTAAAGAGATTAGTAGTAGGTCTGAAGATGCTTGAAGCAGCAATGAGAAGGCCAAGAACAAGTTTCCACTCTTGGGGAAAGAGTCCTTTTTATGGGGGGGTGTATGGTGCAGGAGCACCTACACCTTGTGAAGTCTAAGTTGATACCTAGGTGTGTCTTTTGTTCATTTATGCTTAATAAGGTCAAAAGAACCAGTCATAATGTAATTTGAAAGGGTTTTGAATCATTTAGTTTAATTTGTCAATTTGATTCATAATGAAAAAGCCATGTGAAAGCATGAGTTTTAAGGGATATGGGGAGTAGGGTCTTATTCAATGTTAAATAAGGTCTCAATGACCATTTTCAATGTATTGGAGGGCTTAATAGGTCAGTTAGGTGGTGTTTGCAAGATCAAGTTGATCAAGTTGTAATGGGATAGTGATTAAGAGAAAAATTGGAAAAATTATCATCTTAGAATCTAATTAAAGGGTGGTTATGGTAGTTGAACGCCCCAAGAGGTAGTTTTCAGGTGGTATCATGATATATTGTTGTAATATCTCGAAGGGGAGGCTGTTGAAGAAGTTTGCTGTTTTTTGTGTTTTCCATTAAGAAATTGCTGATCCCGTGCATTGTACGACCTGTACGTATTGTTCCACACTCCAAGCCTATAATGGATGGATATATAATTGAATAACCTTTCTTTTTTCATTGGAATGGTGTTATTTCATTGAGAATCGAGTGAGATATCTGCATTTTACTACCAGGTGGTCTCAAACCCCATGTTTTTCCTGTTTTCCTGAACTTTACAAGCATTGTACGGATTTGTACCACCACCATATGCTCTAAGACTTATATCATCTTGTAGGGGCATGAAATATCTTTCATTTAATCCAATTAGACGTTCTATATTGAGTTTTGAGGGAGTTCTCTTCATTTTTATGGGACTGCCTATTTCTAACTAATTTGAGGGTTTGATTGGTGTAAAAGTGATGTTATAGTCATTCCACTTGCTGTCCATCCCTGTAACTCGGTGGAATGACTTGTTTCATGGTATTTTATATGTACCAATGGTTTGGGAGGTAGGAAATGCAATTTTTATGGTTTTAGGGTGATGCCCTAGGGTGTTTTCATGAGTTTTCCATGTGAAATTGAGGAACTAAAGTAAGGTTTTGGAAAAATATGATTGGAACTATATATGTGATAGTGTTTTGAGTTTTTGAAGGTCATTTTATGAAGGTCTGAGGCACTGGAATGTTATGATGAATCTTAGAACCCATATTTTCATTAAACCCTCCTCAAATTGGCTTAAAATGAGGTTTTGTGGTTTGGCTAGTTGGAGTAAGTTTCCCTTGAGGAAAATTGTGTTTTTGGGAGTTTGAATACATTTTAATTTTCTGCCACCTCTGCATCAAAATTTCAACTAACAGTCTCCTAAATGCACCCTATGACTCAACACAAGTACAATTCCAGATGATTTTTATAGTGAAACAACCTTTTAAAGACATAATTAACCCTAATTCAAGTATTGAAAGAAAACCCTAATTCAAAAGACTGAAAAAGCATAAAATTGTGTTTGTCATACTTATAGCTTTCAATTGCGATAAAAATTAATACCAGTTGGGATGAATCCAACGAGTTATTTCTTTCAATTCTCTGTATTACTCTGACACTTCTTCAAATTCCAAAATAGTAGGAACTAACCGCATAATTTTTTTTTGAAGGAAATTGAATAAATCTACTGGTCACCTCTACTATTATTTTCCACTCGCACAAAGTGAGACAATCATAATGGGCACAATTCACAGCTTTGAATGTGCACTGCCGATCTTCAGCTGAGATGGCCTTCTTGAATGACTCATATTGAGTCAATAACATTTGAATTTTCATTGTTGTTTCAGCTTGGAAAACTAGCCAATAAAAACATGTCGACTAGATTTCCTTCACAAACTTGTGAGCTCCACCTGCCAGTAGCCATAGAGTTTATGTGGTAGCTTCTCACAAGTCTCGCTACCTCTAAGGAGCTTGAATATTTTCCTAGCAAACTAGTGATGAACGGTGGAGATTGTTCCCCAAGATTTGATCTAGGTTTTCATTTTGGAACTATGGGATAAAAGCTCAGTAGTGGAGACTGGGCCCCACATCTGCATGAAGACACACGTCTTCATCTTGCCAATCTCATGGCCACCAACTAGACTTCATTTACTTCCAGTGATTTGGCAAGGTACGTTCATGATTTTTTCTGTCAATGGTTCCATCATCGTTGATCTTAAAACCTCGAGCATTGGAATGGGACACAATGGTTGGGCCCGCATACATGTGTCAACCCTTCACTTACCTCATAGCACTTAAATTGTTGCCGCTCAGAAGGTGTGAACCAATGGGGAATGAACCAAATTAAATCCAATGATTTGGCGATCTTCAAACCTGCACATACAACAAAGTTATTCATAATTAGGGTCCCTATCTAGGCCAACGAGGATTTACCCTTGGAGAATCATGACTTACACTTAAGTCACTTATAAGGAAAATATTTGGGTCCGAGTATAGAAAAATTAAAACGCTTTGAAGCAAGCCCTCACCGAATGAAAACAACAAAGGGGCCCATAAAGGATGCATAACAATGGATCAGGACACAACTTATGTTACCGACAACTAAGAAAAGCAGTCAACACAAAATAATAATGCCAAAGTGTTTTACATGGGTTAGTTGGAGACCAGGTTGAAGCAAAGTAAAACCTTAAACCCATATCAGTGGGTAGCATGTGACATGTTAATACCAAGCATAAAAGGTCTCAAAATATTTAGAATTTTGAGGGCTCTATCAATGGCTCATGCTTGGGGACACATACCCTCAGTGGGTATGGTGAGATACAAATCTCTTAGTGAAGCAGACCAAACACAGAGGAACTCAAAACCAAGAGCTTGCCTAGACAAGGAAAGCAAACGTAGTAGGAAGAAAACATGCCAAACCCTATGTACAAAACTTACAGGACTATACAATGTACATGGAGCCATAACCTATTTCAAGAGAAATAGGGTTTCAGGAACTGTCCATGTATTGGAAGTTCTAGAAGTTCACCTACTAGTAATTGTAGAAAGTAGGAATCTTCCCCATGAATGTCAATAATCAAATAAGGTCCAAGCCATAAGGGGTCAAACTTCACATGTTTTCCTTTATCCTCCAGTCTGGCATTCCACATTAGAACCATACATCCTACCTCAAATTTCCTCTGAATGGCCCTTTTTTCATGCATATATTTAAATTGGAGCTACATCTTCTCATTTCTCTTGTGTGCTTCTCTCCTTGTCTCATCAAGCTCGACCATTTCATTCATCTTGTTCTGCATCTCATCATAGATGTGTGCATCATACTCTTGGAAAAACTTGTACATCTTCATTAGGTTATTGTGTGGTATTCTGGATTCTAGTCCATAGACCAAGTTGAAAGGAAAATTCCCAATAGCTTTCTTAACTGTGGTTCTATCTACCCATAACGCCAATTGCAATTTTGAATCCCAGGCTTTCTTATTCTTTTCAATGACTCGTTTAATGATCTTCATGAGGCTCTTATTACTAGACTCAGCTTGTCCATTCTCTTGGGGATGGTATGGGGATGAGTAAGATAGAGTTATACCATGTTGATTGCAAAAATATATGAATTCATCGGACCTAAATCACATGGAATTATCAGAGACAATCCTTTTAGGGATACCAAATCTACTCAAAATATTATTCATCAGGAAATCAATGACAACTTTACTAGTTGCCTTCCTAGTAGGAATGACTTCTACCCATTTCATGAAATAATTGGTTGTAACCAAGATCCAAGCATGTCCTCCACTAGACTTCACCGCCATTTCTCCAATAAAATCAATGCCCCACTGTTGAAAGGGAGTTGGTGCTGAAATTGGTCTGAGAGGTAGGTTACCCAAAAACTTAAGTTTACCTGTGAATCTTTGACAAGAGAGACATTTCTTAACAAGTCTATGTGCATCTTTGAATACTGTAGCTAGAAACCTTCCCTCAGTACCTTATTTTTAGTGGTTTTAGATATATAGTGACCTGCACACACACCCTTGTGCATTTCATTTAATAAGTCTTCTGCTTGGTCACCTTCCACACATCTAAGAATTGCACCTTCTAGGCTCCTCCACCAGAGTTCACCATCAAGGATGATATACCTGATTGCTTGCATTTTTATAGTTTTTCTCTCATTGTTTAGCATAACATAAGGGCATTTCATAGTTTGTAGATATTCAACGATCCTTTGATACCACCCACATGTTTGCATATCATAGATAGGTGCAATGTTTTCTTGTTCAACCTCATTAATCTGATTTTCTCCAAATTTGTTTCATCCATGTGAGTTTAGCCAATCCTTGGCCTCTTACCAGATTTGTAATTTGAATTTCTATGTTGAACTATTGGATTATATTAATCCATCTAAATCTCCTACCTTTAGTTTCTTGCTAAGTAAAAATGTCCTTGATTGCAGTGCTTGGGACATAAGCCACAATAGTTGCACCAGTCAAATATGTTTTAAAGTTTTAACTACCTTAACCAAGGAATAGGATTGCTTCTCAGTAGTATCACACTTGAGATCAACTACCTACAAGGATTTGCTAAAAAAAGGCAATTGGTTGCTCAAAACGTTCATCATTCTTTGGTAACAATACTCCTGCTATAGTGTGAAAAGAGGACAATGTAAACAATTGAAATGGCTTCATGTAATCAAGGGTCTTCAATATAGGTGCAAATTTAATAGCATCTTTGATGGCTTGAAAAGCTTTAAGAGGCTCTTTTGACCATGCCACCTTTTTTCCTTTCTTGAGCATCTTGGAGATAGGCCTAGCTATCTCTGCAAAATTAGTCACAAATATTCTTAAAAAGTTTACTTGCCCAAAAAATGACTAAATTCCCTTGACATTCTTTGGTGGTATAATCTTTTCAATAGCTACTACTCTTTCAGGGCCAATCCTAATACCATCTTTGGATAAAATATGTCCTAGCAACTTACCTTCTTTAACTCTGAAGGCACACTTCTTGGGGTTCAACGAGACACCATACTCCAGAGCTTTGATAAATTTCTTTTCAAGGTGTGAACAATGATCCTCTTCCTTCTTATTGTGGGAAATAAGATCATCCTGGTAAATAGCCAAAAATAAATCTAAGAAGTTAGCGAAAGCCACATCCATGGCTCTCTAAAAAGTGGCACCAACATTTATCAGGCCAAAAGGCATGCTCATGTAAACATAAGTTCCCCAAGGTGTGGTAAATGTTGTTTTGTACTTTTCTGATTCCCTTACCATGACCTGGTTGTAACTAGAAAATCCATCCATCATAGAAAGCAATTCACAACCTATGACCTTTTGCAACATTGCTTCCATGTTAGGTAAGGGGTAATTATCTTTCAAGGATGCCACGTCGAGGTTCCTAAAATCCACACATATTCTTAAGTCACCATTCTATTTTCTGACAAGAACCAGGTTGACACCTGTGAGGAATGTCTTACAGGTTTAATAATTCCTGCATTGCTCAACTTAGTAAGTTCTTCTTGCATCTTGGGCCTTAGAGTAGGATTGATAGGCCTCTTTTTTTTCTTGAATGGTTTTGTATCAGGTTTCAATGGGATATCATGCTAGAACAAGTCTTCCTTGTAAGCTTTTAAATTATTGTAGGACCATGCGAACACATGCCTTTATTTTTGTAGCAAGGCAATTAACATTGTTCTCACATGTGGCTTCATCCTTTTTCCTATGTACACTCTTTTAGGAGCATTTTCTGTTCCCAAATTTATTTCCTCCAAATCCTCCTTATGTGCACTAGCTTGTTTTGCATTTAATATATCTAGGCCATCAAATAACCTCTCAAGTGCAACTAGCCCCTTGGGGATTTTGTTGGTTTTCAACTAAATGACTTCATTACTAAACACTGTTTCCTTTCCATCTACTTCTACTACATATGAATTGAAGTCAATCTCTTGATTCTCATACATGTCAACTCAATGTAAGAATCTCAATATGTCATTGTCATCATCAAACAACTGCCAATTGCAAATGTTGTTAGGTACTATAGTCCTTGTTTGTACCTCAATCCTTGAAACACCATCAAAATTCACATCATCAAGTTTGACCGCATTGTTAGCCAATAGGTCTACTCGGGCATTTTGTCCTCTTTCTATTCAATCTATCCCAAAAGCTTTGAATGCTTCAATAGTATCCCAAACCTCATTCCTATATTGTCTCAATATTTTGTCCTTGGTGAAAAATCTAGACCTAACTTGTGAGACTACTAATTCAGAATCCCCAAAAACTTTTAACAACTGTATCCCATTTTTGGAAGCTAACTTTAAACCAAGCAATAGGGCCTCATACTCAACGACATTATTCATACATGCAAATTGCATCAAAAAGGAGTACTTGAAGGTATTACCTTAGGGGGAAATAAGAATGACCCCTACACCTGAGGCTTCTGTTAGCTCTAAAAAAACACAGGTGAAATTCCTAAAGAGGTTGCCAATCTCTTGGTATGTTTCAGGGTAACAGACAAGGTCTAAATGGGTTAAACCTTCTTCTCTTCAGGTGTTGTTGGACTGAGGCAGGTATACCTATATGAATGAGACAGACTTGACTTATGCTTATTTCTTTTAAAGTATTTTACTCACAGTGGCAAATGGGAGTGGATAAATAAAATGTGATTTGGTATAAATTGTATAATAGTATCAAAGCTAAAACCTAATATGTTCAGTTAATAGATGTAAAAATGAGTAAAACTAAATGGTGAAAATGTAGACTAGTGCCTTATTGGGTATGCAGAGTCAAATGAGAAATATAAAATGAGTAACTTCTTTTTTGGCAAGTATTCTAATTGTTTGACATATATTTTAGTTTATAACTTGAATAAACATGCAATAATATGACTACCAAGCTCTTCTTAATGATCCAAATTAGATTCCCTAATTACTATGATCAACTAAAAGGATTTAATCTTTTCTTGAAAGAACCAATTAATCAACCATACAGATACAAAAAATGTGCACCGATAAATTGAATGTAAACTTGTTATATCAATTTAAATAACTACAAAACATCAACCTTGGAGAAAACTTCAGTAATACTTTCAATGAATACAACAAACAACTGATACCAAAAATATGCCACCACATCAAATGATTTTCATTGATATCTCCATAGTTTTGAATATGCATCATAGTCTCATATTTGTAAAACATTGTAATCTACTGTATATTTCTTATATATCCTATCTTATCTTCCTCCCCTGTTTTGCTACCTGTAGATAGGCAAAATGTACAAGTTGACATTGTGCATCTAACTTTGATCTACTAACATCGTTTCTTCCTAAATCATCCCTCAGTCTAACTGTTTAATCAAATTCCCCTATCTGATTAAATTCATCAATATTCGTCTCTTAATTAAATAAATTATTTTGTCTAATTAAGTCACTTTCCCTTGTTAATTAAATCAGTTCATCTGATCTAATTATCCCTATTTAATTAAATAATCAATTTATTTGATTAAATCTCTAAAGTCTATCTTAAATTAAATAAATTAAAACCTTATTTAATTTAATGCAATTCATCCCTTTTAATTAAATAAATCAAAATCTTTATTTAATTAGCCTCTTATCATATTCCTCTCTTTTTGATTTAAATTAATCCAAAAATCTAAATCAAATTGTCAAATCAGCTAAATATTCCTTAAATTAATCAAATCTGATTAATTTAATCCTAATCACTCAAATCCTCTAGATTTTGCAACTTGCACAATTAAATTATTTATTTGATTTAATAATTCCCTATTTTCATTCAAAAAAGGCATCTAAGTGGGAATATTCCTCAAATTTGAAATCTCCCCCCAAAAGGACTTGTCCATCCAACAAAGCATTTAAAGCTCTTACATTGTCTCTTACATGTCTCCCACTTGGCATTTAACTCATTTTTCATCCCCCCTAAACATGTCATCTCATCAAATTCAAATTTCAAACTTGCACAATCCTCAAAACTTGCTCAACCTTCATCCTCTCACATGTTGACAAGTGGCATTATATCATTGGTTGAATCTTTGTCCCACATTGATCAAATTTGGACATCTCTTCAACTTATCATTCTATAAATACAATGCTTCACCATTCATTTTATCATCCACATTTCAAGCAAAGTTACCATGCTAAAATACTTAGCAATTCTCATCCATCTCATTGAATCATAGCTAGGTTTTTTTGCAGATTTTAAGCTTGGAGCATACATTCAAAGTCTTCATCAAGTGGATCAATCATCTTCAATCAACATTTGCATTCAAGGAGTTGGGAAAGGGCAAATCTCCACACACCTATTTGCACCAACTCCCTCAAGAGATCAAGAGTTTGCTTGCATTAGATAGGATTTAATTGTTTTATTTGTGTTCTTCATTTTCATTTCTTATCTTTTGCAAATTTTAAATGGATTTCTTGAGGAATCATTGGTTTCTAATCTTGTGTTTGATCTAATTGTTTGCATGTTTATTGTGTTTGTGCAAGGTATAGATTCAAATGGTTCACATATTGGCGCTAGAAGGAGGGCATACACCTCAAATCCAACACATTTTTTTATTATAAAATTTCGCTGTTTTTTGATAGCACTATTCATTAACCCGCATATGATCACTATTTTAGTGTTTTTAGAGTCAATTTTAAAATGACCATATCTTGGTCATACGTAGGTCTTTTTTGATGCTTTTTTTTTTAAAATAGGGTAGAATTTCACAAGATATCCAATGGTGTAGGTTTTTCTTAACTAAAAATTAGTTAAAATTTTCAAATTTACATTTAAAATAAACACATGATAACTTGGCTAAATTTTAGGGTGTTTTGGTAAATGGTTTATCTAACCCCTATATCCTTTTGTTTCTTTTGATCTCATCTAACATTTTGATCATTTTTATAGGTTGGAAATCGAAATCAAAAGAAAGAGGAGCATGGAGATGATATTTTATCTAATCAAAGTGTGTTTTAACACTTAAGTGTTTGTTTAACACTTCTTCAAAGAATTTGTCATCCTTCTCCTTCTTAGGACACTAGTTTTCAATTGGGCTTAAAAGGAACCTTTTTCATTTCTTGCAAAGGCTAAAATGAACTTTAGGATCACAACTTACTAGATTTGGTTTATTGGATTAACAATTGAACAAGGTAATTTCTCACACTTCATTTGGTGCTTTAAAACGAAATCATCATTGCTTTGAGGGTTTAAAAAGAACAAGTGTAGTTTTGTTTGTTTATGAAAGCTTACTTAGACTAAAGCCATTTGAAAAGGACGTATGCACTTCTCTCGCGCTTTATAGCGATCTTGAGAATCAAAAGGTCTTTTCCATGACTTTGGGTTGAGATAAAGCAATCACCTCCACACTTTGATTTGGGCTTAAAATTGAACAAACTATTGTGCGAGTGTGAGTGGGGACTTTGTTGCGTACATTCTCTCTCCTTGTTGCCTACAAGGATTGATTGAGTTACGAATATTGTTCTTCATTTGCTTTTGTTTATCTTAGAGGGTCTGCCTTGGGGAAAAAGTACTCACCCAAGCGACGACTCAACCGGTAACACTCTAAAGCCAAGAGTATTTCCAGCCGGGATATAATTGAGGGTTTTGGTTAAACGCCATAATCACGCGGTTGGCTCCTACAAGATGGATCCGAAAGGGGACTCTTGCCGTATGGGTCAATCTCCACGAACGGAAAGTCCTTACTAGAACCCATGTGCTAAAATTTTCCAAAATCCTTAATCTGTTTGTTGGTGCAAGAACGGTCGTTCTGAAGCTGCCCCACAATTTTACGGCTTTTAGTAGAGATGGAAATCATGCCATGGGAGTTTCATGGGTGTTGGTGCTTGGCTGCCCCGTATAAGTGAGTGCCATGGAGGGGAGCCAGTGGGGTCAAGCATCTAACCATCCGCTAAAAGTAGGCGTAGCTGGACTTGTCCAAGTGGGGACTCAACAAACATTGTCTATCACATCCATAGGATTGTACATGCTTTTGGGTTACAAAAATACATGCTTGTTCGTAAACATTGGGAAACAAACACACTTAAACATGATCATGCAAATTTCAAACCCCTTTTGATAGAGCAAATACATTTTGAAAAATTTAAGTGTTGTTGCTTTCCCTTGGGATTATGTCCTTAGAGGTTTCTCAACACTTGAATTTATATCATCATTTGCTCTAACTAGGGTTAACCTAGGAAATCCCTTTGCCTCAATTTCTTGGAACTCCCACACAACACTTTGTGGGAAGAAAAGGAATTTTGACATAGGACATCTTTAGTTTGAAACATAATCAAGAAAGTGTATTTGGTAAAAAGAAGTCATTAAAAGCAAAGATAAGCAATTGAGCCCCACACATGTCTTTTCAATGATTTCTCACAAGATCAAGATACAAAAACCCAAGAAAAGGAAACTTAGCCCAAAACAACATCAACAAAGACTCAAAAGGTTATATGATTTTAGAGAAAAGTTGTTGGCTAATTTCTATAGACATGCTTCAAGAGACAACCCCACTTTATATTCATTTTACTACACACAAAATCCAAGATTGTTTCAAGGGATTGGATACCTTGCTTAGGGCATAACACGTTCTTCAATACCTTGGTCTTGTTAAGCAAAAGTCTAAACTAGGGTCATTCTAAGATCAAAACAAACATTCATCCATCAAAAACATCATCAACCATAAACATCTCACCAACATTTTGAGAAAATCTTGAAACAACTATGCTAGGCTCCTTTGGTAGACATCAAAACCTTTCAAACATGAGACTTTGAATTCTTCAAACATCAAACATCAAACTTGTTCAACTCAAGTGTGTGTGAATGAATCCTTTTGCACATGCTTAGTTGAATTATCACTTTGTTCAAATTAATGGTGGATAGATGCATCCTTCTCCCATCACTAATTTGGATTATCTTTTGGTTAGCTTGTGAGTAGACACATCCTATTCTCACTCCTAAATCAAATTATCCTTTATGAGCATTAGTTATCTTTTTTAGATCATCATCCAAACATCTTGGGGATATCTCTTGCTCAAACATCAACATTCAAAAGACAGAATTCAAAGTCTAAACATCAATCAAAGCAAACCCAAAGTACCTAGCATCACATCAAGATTTTCAATACAAATTCAAAACTTCCATTCTCACCCATATATCATACACCTTTCATCTTCACATCTTTGATCTTTTACACATCCTAGTTTGCTCTTTTATGGTTCAAACAAGATCACAACACAAGAGGAACATGGAGTTAAATCAAGAAACATCAACCACAAGTGATCTAAGCCAAAACATTCCAGAAATCCAAAACACACCACTTCCAGACCTCACTATCACTACACACGATCCACAAAAAGAGGTCTTGGTGGAAGACATCACACCAACAGAACTAAGTGAGGAAGAAGTTCTTGAGATGCTCAAACAACCAAAACTACAAAAGTTTCTTCGCGCAATGGCTAAAATAAATCCATCAATTCTCAACACTATTGAGGATGAGCTTCTTGTACCAAATGACCAAAACACCCTTCCACAATCAACCACTTCCATTACCACCATAGAACCTACTATCAATGAGGATGATACCCTCTTCAACACGCATCAAAATCCACTTTACAACCCACTTGGATTTATCGATACATCTGAGGTTCCTTACCATACCACCTCATCATTTTCCCTTGACACGCAAGTGTCTAGACCTTTGGTACAAGCAAGCTCATCCGAAATAGAGAGACCCTACGGATTTGTCTCTTCATTTGCACAAGAAAATTTTCCACCATTCAAACCATTCACACCTCCCACCACGTCAACACCATATTTTGGTTTAGGGATCTCCCCTTTACCTAAATTTCCACCTTTCCCTAACATAAATCGCCCCATCCAAATCAATTCATCCAACCAAGGGGGTACATCACATCTTTCAAACACACCATCCACATCAAACCAACACATGATAGCTAATCAAAATATGGTCTCTCAAAGACCCACTATTTCGCTCATCTCTACCATTCCTACCACTTCACCTAGTCCCACGATTCCTATCACTTCACCCATCCCAAATGCACCTATCACCACATTCACTCCAACCACTACATCCACTATACCTCAAACTTCCACTACCCCCATCACACCCCTTACATCACAACCTCCCACCACCACCATCTCTCTAAGTGCATCTCAAACTTCCAACACAATTCCGATCCCACCACCACCACCATTGCGACCAAGCCAAGTAAGCCATTACAATGCTGCATTCAAAGCATTCCAACAATTGCTCCAACAATATCAAACAATTCAGCAAGCACCTATAGCCACGCATGCTTCTCAAGCTTCACAGCAAAATCAAGCTCAAACATCACTGCAACAACAACAAGCACAACAAGCGGCACAAGCCCAAGCTTTGTTACAACAACAACAACGAGCTACACAAGCTGCACAAGCCACACAAGCTACTCAAGCTGCACAAGCCGCACAAGCTGCTCAAGCTGCACAAGCTGCACAAGCCGCACAAGCTGCTCAAGTTGCACAAGCTACACAAGCTGCACAAGTTGCTCAAGTCGCACAAGCTACACAAGCTGCTCAAGCTGCAAAAGATGCCCAAGATGCCCAAGCACGAGTGCAAGCACAAGCGCAGTACTTTGCACAATAACAAGCAGCCCAACAACTCGCATATCAACAAGCGTTAGACCAACACCAAGAGCATCAAGAAGCAGCACAACAAGCCCTAGCTGACCAACAACAAGCATTGTTGGACCAACAACAACAAGCACAACAACAACAAGATCAACAACAAGCGTTGTTGAAAGCATACATGGCACAACAAGAAAACATTCCACCCATTCAAACACCCACTCCACCCCTCCAGAACACCTTCATTCCACCTCCTGATCCACAATTGGATGTCACCACACAAATAAAATTTCTGTCACAATAAGTGCTTGACCTTCAATCAGGAAGGACACCAAAACCACAAAAAAACCTATGCCCTTATCCATTTGATAGGAGCGCAGAAATGAAACCATTCCCAAAAGGGTTTGAGATCCCTAAATTTGACAAATATCGTGGAACGGGTAACCCTGAAGATCACATCAGGGAATTCCAAGTACATTGCATGGAGGTGGCTTACGACGAAACGTACTTGATGAGATTATTCCCAAGAAGCTTGGCTGGAAACGCTATTGATTGGTTTTCTCGACTTTCTGGAATCAAAAAATTCCAGGAAATCATAGATGCCTTCATACATAATTATTCCTTCAACTTATCATTCTATAAATACAATGCTTCACCATTCATTTTATCATCCACATTTCAAGCAAAGTTACCATGCTAAAATACTTAGCAATCCTCATCCATCTCATTGAATCATAGCTAGGTTTTTTTGCAGATTTTAAGCTTGGAGCATACATTCAAAGTCTTCATCAAGTGGATCAATCATCTTCAATCAACATTTGCATTCAAGGAGTTGGGAAAGGGCAAATCTCCACACACCTATTTGCACCAACTCCCTCAAGAGATCAAGAGTTTGCTTGCATTAGATAGGATTTAATTGTTTCATTTGTGTTCTTCATTTTCATTTCTTATCTTTTGCAAATTTCAAATGGATTTCTTGAGGAATCATTGGTTTCTAATCTTGTGTTTGATCTAATTGTTTGCATGTTTATTGTGTTTGTGCAAGGTATAGATTCAAATGGTTCACACTACCAAATTAGATATTTATACATCAAATACTCAAAAGGAATCATCCTTTCAGAAATGTCATATGTTTAAACAATAATAGATTAAAAGATAATCAGGCTCTATTAAGCCATAAATGAATTTTAGATAGGTGATCCAAGTAATCTCGACATTCATGTGTATCTGCATCTCCTACTACATTCCAGATTGTGATCTCCATTCTTACCATCTTCTCATTTTGCTCGCACACCTCATCCAATGTTGTGTCTTCCACAGTAGCTACCTTCAGGATTTCATGTAGTATTGACTCACTTTCACTTTTCCATCTAGCCATTTCTTTTAATTCTCCTTTATCATCAAATAATGTAGTCAATACTTTCCTAGTAGCATTTATCAATCCCTGTGCATCATGTATACCGCTGTGACATTTTGAGTCGGGGAGATGTTCCATAGATTATTTCATATCTCACTGAGATATATCCCTTGGTATTTTTTGAGGTCACTGAGACATAATTACTTTCTTGTCGATGAAACAACACTTGGCATGACTCTCATACCTTTCTTCGATGAAATTAGTCTCACCGATAATCAATACATACTTCCAAGTCCTTTACTAACATAATCCTGTCAGTGTGACATATGGGTTGGAAAGACTCCTTGACTTTACCCCAATAATCATCGATAGAATCTCGTTCTACTTTGTCGGCAATACCGGATGAATGCTATAAGACTTCATTCCGATGAATTTTAGTTTGGCCGATATGTCTCCTTGTGCACCGGTCGGTAAGACATATATAAGTTTGATATGACTTATTCCGATGATGACTTTCTTGCCGATAGGAGCTTTCTGTCGCCGAGACAATGAATTGTGTCCTGCCGATATGTGTCTGCAGATGAAATCATATCGGTATGACATTCCCGAACTCCTGTCGATAGACTAAAAAAGATATACATTAGTAAAAGTTGCTTTATGGATCGGGGAGACCCTCACCATCTCTTGCTAATATGAATTATACAGTGAAATATTAAGGGTTAGATGGATTCTATGGGACCACATGGAAAAATATGGGCAAAAAATATTATGAAAAGAGGATTCTTGTGCTTATGGTAAGGAATTCGTTGGAGCTCATGGATATAAACAACTATAAAATTTTCAAAATTTTACAGTTCTAATAGTGGCTCTGTCTAGGGATGAATGATTGTGAGATCATTGCAAGGATCCAAATTTTTGGGTGAGCAGACCAAACTCAAGGTGATGGATCAGTGAGAGAAATGGAATGAATGGAAATGGAAATGAATATGACCCTATACTACTATACATGGAAAAATTTACTTTAAAAGAAGGAATAACAGGATTGTCCATGTACTGGAAATTCTTGTTCCTTTTATTTCCTAGACTACTGTGCATGGAAGAGAAATGTTTGAGAGGATTGTCTAGAGTTTTCCATGAACTGGAAACTCTTAATCCTCTGTATTTCTCAAGAGAAAAAATGCTTCAAGAATTTCCCATGTATAGGAAACTCTTGTTCTTCACCAGTCATGTTTTGCAGATAATATGAATCTTCACCTTTCTTACCAACAACAACAAAGGGTCCTAGCCACAAAGCTTCAAATTTCCCGTGCTTACCCTTCTCCTAACACCGTGCATTCCACATCAGCACCAGATCATTCTCCTCGAATTTTCTATCTTTTTCTTTTCTATCAAATAAATGCTTTATTTGTGCCTACAACTTCATGTTATGGTTTTGAGCTACTCTCCTTATTTCATCAAGTTAGCCAGCTACTCCATTCTCTCTTCCATAGGTTCTGGAATATCTATATCTTCTTGAAGGATAAACTTGTAGACTGGTAACAAATTTTGTAGAGGCATCCTAGCTTGTGTTCCATATACTAATTCAAATGGGGATTTTCCAATTTCCTTTTTTACAGTGATCCTATCATCCCACACAACCATTTTCAATTTTGAATCCCAAGCCTTCTTATTCTGACCTAGCATTCTCCTTATGATTTTAAGAAGACTTTTTTTGTTGGACTCTACTTGTCCATTAGCTTGCAGATGGTAGGGAGCTATATAAGAAATGGTAATGCCATATGTGCTGCAAAAATATTTGAACTCATCAGATCTGAAACACATCTCGTTATCTATAATTAATCTTAGTGGTGTATTGAACCTAGTAATGATGTTATCCATTAAAAAATTGGTTACAAATTTACTTGTAGCTTTCTTGGTTGGGATTGCTTCTACCCATTTGGTGAAATAATCTGTGGCTACTAGTATCCACTTATGTCCTCCACTCGATTTCTCTTGTATCTCCCCAATAAAATCAATTCCCCACTGATGGAAAGGGGCTTCAGTCTGCATAGGTCTAAGTGGTAAAGCTCCCTGATACTTCATTTTCCTAGAAAATTTCTGGCATGCTTCACATCTTCTTATGTATGAAAAAGAGTCATTAAATTTTTTTGGCTAGTAATAACCTACCCTGAGAATTTTATGTGCAGTTGTCTTCGCAGAATAATGGCCTCCACAAACCCCTTCATGCATTTCTCTTAAGACATGCTTAGCTTGTGACTCATCTAGACATAACAACAATACTCTGTCCCTGTTTTTCCAGAACAAATCACCTTCCATGAACACATACTTAGATGCTTGAAGCTTTAAAGTTCCTTTTTGACTATCACTTAATCCTTTTGGACACTTCATGTTTATGAGGTAATGCATGATGTCTGCATACCAAGGAGTATGCTCAATACTTTCAATTACATTATCTTCCTCTTCTATATTACAAATTTGATTTTCTTCGATATTTGCTTCTGCCATTAGCCTAGCCAAACCCTGGCCTCTCACCAATTTAGTGATTTGTATTTCCATATCAAACTCTTGAATTTTATTAATCCACTTGCATGTCTTTCATGTTACCTCTGACTATGTCAAAATATCTTTAACAGTTGCATGAGGGACATAAGCAATCACCTTAGCTCTGACAAGATATGGTCTGAAAGCTTTTGTAGCTTTTACTAATGCAAATGCTTGTTTTTCCATTATATCATATTTCAATTCTGACCCCTGTAATGACTTGCTGAAAAAGGACATAGGCTACTCATGACCTTCCTCATTTTTTTGTAACATGACAACAGCTATAGCTAGTATGCAACGAAGCAAATGAAAATATTTGAAAGGGTTTTGAAAAATATGGAGATTTAAGGACAATAGCTTCCTTGATGGCCTTTTTAATTGATATAAAAGCATCCAATGCTTCTGCAATCCAATCTATTTTTTGTCCTTTCCTTAACATTTTTGATATAGGCTTAATGATTTCAGCAAAATTAGAAACAAATCTCCTAACAAAGTTGATATGTCCAAAGAATGACTAGATGGCCTTGACAGTTTTAGGGATAGGAACTTTTTCTATGGCTTCAACCCTCTCGGGATCTATTCTAATCCCATCCTTTGACACAATATGTCCTAAAAGTTTTCCCTCTGTGACTGCAAAATGGCATTTTTTAGGGTTCAGACTAATACCATATTATAAAGCTTTAATAAATACCTTTTCCAGATGTTCTACATGATCTTCGACCCTTTTTTAATAAGCAGTAAGGTCATCTTTATACACCACCATGATAGCATTAATCAAATGTGCAAATGCTACGTCCATAGCTCTTTGAAAGGTTGCACCTACATTTGTGAGACCAAATGGAATTCTCAAATAAATATACATTCCCCATGGGGTTGTTAATGTTGTCTTATACTATTCAAATTCTTTAACCTTGACCTGGTTATAACTTGAAAACCCATCCATCATAGATAATAGCTTGCACCCTGTCACCTTATGTAATATAGCTTCCATATTAGGTAAAGGGTAATTATCCTTAAGGGATGCCACATTTAGATTTCTAAAATCCACACATAACCTGATATCTCTATTTTTCTTCCTCACAGGAACTAGGTTTGAGACCCATGTTGAGTGCCTGATTGGTTTGATGATTCCACCATCTCTGAGCTTTGCCAATTCTTCCTACATTTTTGGCTCCAATGTTGGGTTAATGGGCCTTTGTTTCTATCTAAATGGCTTTGCATCTGGTTTCAATGGGATTTCATGTTGAAACAAATCCTCCCTATATTCTTTAAAGTCCTCATAAGACCATGCAAACACATGTTTATATTTTCTCAATAATGCTATCAACATTCTTCGAATTGTTGGGCTTATTTTCTTCCCTATGTATACCTTTCTTGGTGCCATCTCAGTCCCTAAGTTGATCTCTTCAATATCCTCCCTTTTGACTGGTGTTTGCTTCATGAGGGACCTATCACTTCCATCATATACCCTCTCCAATGCCACTAGCACTTTAGGAAGCTTATTTTTTTTAAGTTGTAAGACCTCCTTCTTGAATATTGTCTGCTTCCCATCTACCTCTTCAACAAAGGCATTGAAATCAATTTCTTGAGCTTCATATTGATCTATACAGTGAAGAAATTTCAGGAGGTCAGTATCATCATTAAAAACCTGCCAACTGTATATATTATCAGGCACAATAGGTCTTGTTTTGAACTCGATCTGTGACACTATAGCTAGTGTAATGTCATCCCTTCTTAGAGCTACATTTGCTAAAAAGTCTGTCATTATGTTTTTCAATTGATCTATCCATTCAATGGATAATGCATCAAGCAGGTCGACTGTGTCCCATACATCATTCCTATATTGCTTCAGTCTCTTTATGTTTTGCTGCATATTTTGATTTAACTTATGAAACAACTAGCTCAGAGTCACCTAGAACAACTAGCAACTTGATTTTATGTTTTACAGATATATTCAAACTTGTTAACAAAGCTTCATACTCTGCCACATTGTTTATACATTCAAATTCCAGCAAAAATGAATATTTAAATGTAACTCCTTCAGGTGAAACAAATACTATTCTTTCTCCATTTCCTTCTTGGCTACATGCTCCATCAAAGTACATTTTCCACACACCATTACAGTTTTGTGCAACATGCTTTTCAATTGGATCAACATTGACTAATTCTAGCTAGGTTGGTTCTATCTTAAAATTGCCAAGATCCACATCACAAAAACAATTGATTTGATCTTGAGGTACACAATCAACAACTTGGTTCATCCTTGGCTCCCTGTATAATTTAACTTCCTGACCATTCACTAGAATTGTTGCATAAGACAAATCAAATTGGACATTTCCCAACCATTGTCGTCCATTGTCTTGATAGAAGCATCCCAAATTGAGGAGGGGTATTGATCACTGTTATATCTATATTATAAGCCACCTGAGGATAAGCAACTAATTTGACTTCAACATTTTTCATAATACCCACCATAGGAACAGGCTTGCTATCCATTGCATAGCCCTTCCCTCCATTAGTATCCACCCACATGCCAAGTTGTTTCATAACTCCAACTGGCATAATATTGATAGCAACGCCAGAGTCTATCATATAGTTCCTTAACAGTTTTTTATTTATAAGTAATGTAGTGAAAAAAGGATCAACTTGTGGGGGATTTATAATACATCATTTAGGAAGACTTCTGGGATACTTACTTTCTCTTGCTTATTAATTGTTTTAGTGGCCATATTATTTTCAAAATTTATATGTTTTTCATTTCCATTTGTTATCAATTGAACAACATTGTCTCTATATCCTTAATTTTCATCATCTCAAGTAGTGGAACATACATTTTTACCTAGGATAAAGCCTGAGTGAAGTCAAAAGAGGAACCCTCCGCCTTAATCTTTTTCTTTTGTTCTGATGTTTCTCCTTTGTTCTCTTCCTTTTCTCTTTTACTCGATTGATCAGTCTTTTGCATTTCTTTATGTAACTCTTTAACTTCCTCCTTTTGGACAAGCTTATGTTCATTTTATCATGTTTATTTTCTATTTTCTTCACAATTCCTTTTGTCACCTTTTTATCTTTTATAAATACTCCCCTGGGGACACCTTCTTTTTCATTCATTTTCCTATTTCTTAACCAGTACTTGCTCTTTGCTTCTTCAATTGAAGCAATGATTAACCTCTCTATCTCCTCTTCGGTGATTTTCCTCATATTGTACTGAGCAGGCACCTCAATAGAATGTGGTTTTGTATAATCTTCCTCAAAATCAGAAAGAATCTACTGTTCAGCCATGTGGACATTGTATCTTTGATTTGAAACATCATACTCATAACCTTCATCTTCTAAAGATGAGTATTTCTCCTCAACACGATGAAAAGTATTTGAAGTAAAATACACTCTGTGATCCTCTCCACTATTATCCATTAGCATTCCTTCTTCTTGCATTCTTTGGGATACAACACAATAATCTAGGGAATGTGGCTTATCACAACTTTAACAAAAATAATTGTTATTGACCATATACGCTCCCTTCTTCCTTAATGGATCAGGACTTTCTTTGTTTCTAGGCCTATCTATTATAGGTTTTCCATCCTTCCAATTTGTACCATAGGGCATGTCATGTAACCTAGGCCTCTCATTTTTGTATGTGTTCTCCTGTTTGTATTGATAATTATTGGCTCATTGAGGAACCCAAGGATTGTCTCTCTTACTGATTATCCCAACAGCTTTCCTATTGTTTTCAATTGTTAATGCTATCTTTTGGGCTTTAGCTAAATCTCTTGGGAACTTATTTCTTAGTTCATACCCTATTTTTGGATTGAACACATTCAAATAAACACTCAATGCTATAGAGTCTAGAAACTTTGATCCAGGAGGTATCTTATTTTGCAATTTGTTGAATCTCCGGTTAAAATCATAAATATTTCAGTCATTCTAATTTTTCTGAATATGCATTAATTCATGAAGAGCAGCATATGGTGCACTTAGATTCCCATATTGCTCGAGGAATCGATCTTGAAATTCTTGGACATAATCAATAGAGGCTGTCGGTAGGCTATTGAACCAATCCCTAGCTTCTTCAGTAAGCGACATCATGAATAGCCTCATATGTAAATCCTCATAAGTCACATCCAAATCTTGGATGAAAGCATTGAAACTCCTTAAATGATCTTCAATAGTAATTGCACTACTCCCTGTAAACTTAGGAACAAGACTCCTCCAACTTCCATCCATAGGGTAAGGGTATAATTGAAACCTTGTCAAGTCAAATTGTCTGATCATTGTTGTGTATTGATGATGGGGAGGGTTAGGTGGGTACTGATACTGGTACATCGGATTGTTGTATTGTGTATGAGAATGTGGCACGTAATGTTGACCATGAGGTGGTTGTGTATTTGTATATTGTGAGGGAATATGCAGTGGATGGTTTGGCTATTTATATTGATTTCCTATTTGATTTTGAGGAGCCTTTGATGGATCAGAAGGCCTGCACTATTATTACCCTGCTTATGAGGTGGTATATACTTTGAAAAACCAGCTGTCTGAGTAGTAATTTGGGCTTTCTGCAATTTGAAGTCTTTGATTGCTTGTATCATTTGGGCTTTCTCCTATTCAACTTTTAATCTTTCTAGATCCTTTTTATGAAACTCAAACTGTGCTTTTACTTCTTCATGAGTTGAGGATTCATAATTTTCTTGAGGAATTACATGATCATTGAATTCATTTTGGTTACCCTCCATTCTTTGTTCACATTCATGTTGATATCTGATTCCTTCAGCCTCAAGTTTAGCATCAAACTCTAGTTGTTTCTGAGGATTATAAAAAGGATTTCTTTGTTCTTCTGGGGTACAAGGTTCTGCACTTGAATTGTCTCTCCATGTATCATAATAGTCATATGTCTCACAATGTGGTCTTGATGCTTTGTCTTTGTTTGTTATGCACATGTCATAATTTATCCTTTTACCCTTATCAACCTTATCATCCTTGTGTGTCCACTTAATGTTGCTAGCAGGACCTCCTGTAGGACCTCCCTTATAGTGGGATCTTCTACAATTCATGTTGCAATGTTTTTGTCAGAGTCGCCACTCACTTTCTTAAAAGTGAGAAAGTATTTGTTGTTTCTTATTCCTAACAGAGTCTATACAAGGTTTCTAACTCTATGACTAAGGCCTTGATTCTGAGTTAACTTCCTAGTGGAGTCACCAATTTTTTAGCTCTAAAAAATGCAGGAGAAATGCCTCAAGAGGTTGCAAATCTCTTGGTACGTTTCAAGGTAACAGACAAGGTATAAATGGGTTAAACCTTCTTCTCCTCAGGTGTTGTTGGACCTAGGCAGGTATACCTATATGAATGAGACAGACTTGACTTATGCTTATTTCTTTTAAAGTATTTTACCCATAGTGGAAAATGGGAGTGGATAAATAAAATGTAATTTGGTATAAATTGTATAGCAGTATCAAAGCTAGAATCTAATATGTTCAGTTAACAGATGTAAAAATGAGTAAAACTAAATGGTGAAAATGTAGAGACTAGTGCCTTATTGGGTATGCAGAGTCAAATGAGAAATCTAAAATGAGTAACTTCTTTCTGGCAAGTATTCTAATTGTTCGACATATATTTTAGTTTATAACTTGTATAAACATGCAAGAATATGACTACCAAGTTCTTTTTAATGATCCCAATGAGATTCCCTAATTACTATGATCAACTAAAAGGATTTAATATTTTATTGAAAGACCCAATTAATCAACCATGCAGATACAACAAATGTGCACCGATAAACTGAATGTAAACTTGTTATATTAATTTAAATAACCAGAAAACATCAAAGTTCAAGACAAATTCAGTAATACTTTCAATGAACACAACAAAAAACTTATACCAGAAATAGGCCACCACATCAAATGATTTTCATTGATATCTATCCCCATAGTTTTAAACATGGATCATAGTCTCATATTTGTAAAAGATGGTAATCTACTGTATCTTTCTTCTATATCCTATCTTATCTTCCTTCCCTATTTCGCTACTAAAACATATATTTATACATCAAATACTCGAAAGGAAGCATCCTTTCAGAAATGTCATATGTTTAAACAACAATAGATTAAAAGATAATTAGGCTCTATTAAGCCATAAATAAATTTTACATAGGTGATCCAAGTAATCCTGGCATTCATGCGTATCTGCATCTCCTACTGTGTTCCGGATTGTGATCTCCATTCTTACCATCTTCTCATTTTGCTCGCATGCTTCATCCAATGTTGTGTCTTCCACGGTAGCTACCTTTAGGATTTCATGCAGTATTGACTCACTTTCACTTTTCCATCTAGCCATTTCTTTTAATTCTCCTTTATCGTCAAAGAATGTAGTCAATCCTTTCCTGGTGGCAATTATCAATCCCTACGCATCATGTATATCGTTGTGACATTTTGAGTCAGGGAGATGTTCCATATATTATTTCGTATCTCACTGAGATATATCCCTTGGTATGTTTTCAGGTCGCTGAGACATAATTACTTTCTCGCCAATGAAAGAACACTCGGAATGACCCTCATACCTTGCTTCGATAAAATTACTCTCACCGATAATCAATACATACTACCAATTCCTTTACTAACATAATCCTTTCGGTGTGACATATGGGTCGGCAAGACTCCCTTTACCCCGATAATCATTGATAGAATCCCCTTCTGCTTTGTCAGCAAGACCGGATGAACACTATAAGACTTCATTCCGATGACTTTTAGTCTTGCTGATATGTCTCCTTGTGCACCAGTCGGTAAGACATATATAAGTTCGATATGACTTATTCTGATGATGACTTTCTTGCCGATAGGATCTTTCTATAGCTGAGATAATGAATTGCATCCTGCTGATATGTGTCTAAAGATGAAATCATATCGGTATGACATTCCCGAACTCCTATCAATAGACTACAAAAGATATACATTAGTAAAAATTGCTTTATGGATCAGGGAGACCCTCACCATCTCTTGTCGATATGAATTATACAGTGAAATATTAAGGCTTAGATGGATTCTACGGGACCACATGGAAAAATATGGGCAAAAAATATTATGAAAAGAGGATTCTTGTGCTTATGGTAAGGACTTCTTTGGAACTCGTGGATATAAACAGCTGTAAAATTTTCAAAATTTTATAGTTCTAACACCTTCATTGGAGTAGGCCCCATAAAAAAACATAGTCCACAAAGGATCTTCCAGTGGTTTTATCGAAACCTCCTTAACAATTGGTGCAGGTCTAACCTTTCCTTCTTCTTGCTCCACTTCTTCCACCCAGAAGGTGTCTATGCCAGTATCTAAAAAGTTGATTATTATAGGTTCCTCTGGCTCTTCATCATGCTCAATCATATGTTAGAATCTTGATTCTCAAGAAATTTTGACATATTGCTAATCGATTGAGAATGTGGCAAATGACAGATCACATTGCATACTTCCTCCCATGGAAGCACACCATTTTCTTGAAAGTAGCATTCCATATGTGGGTGGAATATCCACCACTGTGACACTCATGACGAGTTCCTTTTCAGGGAATGCGGCCAATCTATATGGTACCTCATAGATTACACCAATAATAGTGACCTCTCTAGAATCCATGGCATAGCACTTTCCATATGTGCACTGTCGATCTTCAAACCCATCTTGCCCATTATTTTGACAGGCATGACATTATTTGAAGCACGTAAATCTATCATGCAATTCCTTAGAACTTTTCTATCAATGATCAAACTCAGAAAGAAAGGATTAACTAGACTTGGGTTTGCAGTAATAGTAGTTCCCAAGTAAACCTAAGTGTTCTCATTGACAATTTCCCCCACCTCAACATCTTTTTCTTGACCTTTACTTGCTTTAGGTACATCAACCTTTTCTTTTTGTTTTCTTTCCCCTACAACACTATTGATAACAACCATTGTTTTGTTCTTATGATCATCAATCCTCATCATCTCAAGAAGTGAGACTGTGACTCTGATTTGAGATAAGACTCAAGGAACATATCAATAGGAGAGTAACTTGGTACCTCTAGGAGTACTATCTCTTGGGGAATTACCTTGTAAATTTTCTTATCAATTTTCACAAAGGTAGGCTTCAATTATTTAGCCTTTGGGTCTTGCTATGTAACTTTATCTGTAGCCTTAGGGTATGTGCAAGATCATCACAGAAAAAATAGGCCCTTAAGTGGCAAAAAATTCAAAAAATAGAGTTAGGAAACTTAACATAAAAATTTGAATAAGTTATCTATATTATTTAAAAAATATGTAAGAATAGAATCTGTAGCAAATTAAATGTAGTTTCTAAACTACTAGGTTTGTTTTAAAAAAAAAATCTATTTGGTGAAAATTTGAAATTTCAATGTAGTGGTACTTAAATTTCAGGGAAAAAATAAGAAGTAGGTGTCTATCCTGACCACCCTAACCACAATAAAATGATAATATTTTTTATAAGATTTTAAATATAATTAGAGGACTCATGCCTTGATGTGATGCATATTTTTTTGTAAATTATTTCCAAGTAAATAATTAACTATGATTTTTATTACAACTTTTAAAAAAAAAAATATAAAACTCATATGTCTGACGACCTTAACTTGGTCAAAACTTCATGAAATTCAATTTTTCTTTTTTTAATCCTATAGTATGCGAAGCATATCTAATGTGACGCATGTTTAAGATTCAAAAAATGTGATACCATTTGAAAGCTATAGATGTTTTTCAATTAGCCTATCAATTAGGACTTTAGTCGTAATTTGAATAGAAAATGAATAATAATTACTTATTAAATTCAAAGTAAAGAATAATTTATATCGGTGGAAAGATGAGAATCTCCTTTAAAAACCCTTTTCATTTCATCAATTTTGGGTAAAAAAATAGTCGTCAGCCACATACCCATCATATTGCCACTTTTTGGCCCATCATGATCCTGCACATACCCCTTAGCTTTGTTGCCCTTCTTGGCCAAATTCTCATTTCCTTCGCTTCTTGGGATTAATCTCTTCCTTCTTGCTATTTGGCTTGATTCCTTTCTTTTTTGCAATGTTCTCCTTAATGAACAAGCCTCTAGGGTGGCTTTGATTACCACTCGCCACCCTATTCCTGAAGTGGATGTCATTTTTTGCTTGAGCTCTGGTAGCCAACACAATTGTATGTTTTTCTATTTCCTCATTTGAAGGTTTTCTCAGGGAAACACCACATGCCTCAAGATTGTATGAAGTGCATTCATCCTCCCTTTCTTCATTAGAAAGGACTTGTTGATGGTGCAAGACAACTTCATGCCTTTGTATCTCCACATCATTGGAATCAACATCATCACTGGAAGAGTAATCACTGCACTCCAAATCAAACCTAGTCATAAATACATTCACAGTTTTTTCTGGATCAGCGGGAGAATTAGACTCCCTCTGACTATCTTGAGTTTCTTCCAAAGACCTCACAACTGCACATTACTGTGACGAATGAGGCATCTCACATACCGCACACCATGGTAAGTCTTCAACAACATTTGTTGTATTTTTATGTAAAGGGTCTAGTGTTGCTTGAAATTTCTTCTGGTTATTCTGAATTGGCTTCCCATTATGCCAACTTGTATGGTAAGGATAATCCTAAAGCCTTGGAGGCCTCTCATTCCTCTAAAACTGAGGTTTATCATTCTTCGCTTGCTTTTGTAGTAGACTTAGGACTTGATCCAAATCTTCATTCGGGGTTGTAGCTTTGACTGCTTTCTCATTTTGGGCTTTTGAATTATTGGAGGGCCTTGGGTCATCCCTCCTACCAACTTTACCTAATGCCCTTATATTGTTTTCAATTTTCACTACCATCTTAGAGGCTTCCCTCAAGGACTATGGATTCTTGTCTCTAAGCAGATAGCACATCTTGGAATCATATGCATTACAATACATGACCAAACAAGCTCTTTTGTTGGGCCTCAGAAATCTAGGGACTTTGTTCATAGCCTTCTAGAATCTTACATTGAATTTTGTAGCTATCTCATTGTGTCCTTTTGTAATGTTATTAAAGTCATTCAACCTAAACTGCAAATCGGTTTGGTCCCCATATTGCTCTCTAAAAATATAGAAGAATGAATCCTTAGAATCAATGCTTGCATCTAGCAAGCTTCTATATCAATCCCTTGCATCTTTTGTTAGGGATTGCATAAATTATTTCATAGCCACGTCCTCATACCACAACTCAAAGTCTTCCACAAAACTCTTAAAAGCCTTCAAGTGGTCTTCACCACTCAGAGCGTTGTTTCCAAAGAATTTTGGTACATGTTTCCTAGTATTGTCTGGTATCGGATTGGGATATCCTAGGATATTCTCAAATCATAATTGTTGGAATCTATCAGTGTGGAGCAATCTCCTTCCAACAGGTCCTTCATCCTCATCCTCACTATCATGATCCCTTCTTCCACCATTATTGTTCCTATGTCTTCTATGTTGAGGATCATGTTGGTCATTGAAATGGACTATTTTAGCCTTATCCTCAGGCTGCAAAGCAAAACTAGAAGGATTTTTGGTAGATGATGACTTATCATTTACATGTGGGCTTGAAAAAGTGCTGGCCTAAGGGCTTTGGATTTCAGGGATAGGATCCTTCAATGTGGATTCTAAGAAGTTGAGCTTCTTTTTCATTTCCTTATTCACAACAAGTAATTCCATCTCCCTCATCTTCTTGTCTAATTCTTCATTTTCTTTCATCAATTTATCCTATAATGGAATAGAATCCTCTTGTGAGGTATCATTTTTTGAAGCACCTCCCTCATTGATTTTCACTCCTTCATCTTCCCTTTTATCTCCCATAAGTCATTTTCATTTATCAATGCTATGGGATTCTTGCTTGGTATTTTTGGGGGGAGGGGTACAGATGGTAAAGATGTCTTTTCAATAGTGTTAGTTTTTTGTTTAGCAATATCAATTTCGACAAGGGATTCTACATGGAATTTTCCTACAACTTCATGCACCATTAGACCAGTGGTCTTAGCAGCTTCAACTGCTAATTTATTCAATGCTTCCATCTCCTCAACCCTTCTCCTCAACATATCCCTCTGCATCATTTGGTCCCTTATTCTCTTCTCTGCTTTTGCTTCCCTTTGCTTTCTATTTTCATTACATTTGGAGACTCTCTCATTAAGTAATTTCATGTCATTATGTACTTCCTCTTCATCTAGCAAGGTAGAATCTCTGTCAAATACTACTACAATGTTAGTCTGATGGGGAGAGGGATCATGGGAGTAATCATCTCTGGTTAGCAAGTTGTTGGGGATGGGGGTATATGCATGAGAATTCGGGTTTACATATCCCTCAACTCTAGCACGTCTAGTGCTAATGTTATCCCTTTCTCTTTGGTTCATGGATTTCCTGTTGGGATTTGAGGAGTATTCATTTGCAATAGTCTTCATAAAAACTCCCCCCCTCTCATTAGAATTATTATCACTGAAGTCTAGTAAATTTCTTTCACATTCCAAACTAGAATGAGAATGCATTTCATGTTTAGGAATGTGATGAGGGGTAAACTTACCTTTTCTTGTATCCTTTTCCTTTATCCATTTCTCACATGGGTTTGTATTCTTGGATAATTCACCTTCTAGTTTACGTTCTGGGTGCTTCTTCATGTGACCTCACATTCCTCTCATTTACAGTTGTGTCCTCTTCATGCTTGTCACCTTCTTTGATCTCTTTGTGTTTTTCTTTATTTCTTTGATGTCTTTAAACACCGGCTCACACTGGTGCAGAGATGTTTGAGTCACCACCCAATTTCCTTGGGACAAATTAGTAGCAATTTTCCTATGCTCTTTGAAGATATCAACAAATCTTTAGAAGCTGAGAAAAACTTTGACACATACGATGTATACTTCTATGAACTTTGAATGCACCTTTTAAAGACAAATGGGCAGGAAACTATCAAGCATTCAGAAAAAACTACTTGGTAAAAATCAGAGCTATATTTAGTAGACACTTGGAATTAACTGACTCTATAAGCAAATATCACCATAAAACGTGGTGTTTTATGATAAGGTGTCCTAGAGAGCCAATAATTGTAAAGCTTATGTCCCCAGTAGAGTTTCCATTTTGTTGGTTTTTTTAAAGAATCATTCAGATCCTTCCAGATACCTATGAGCTTGTTAGGCTCAATTCTCAAATAGCTGCAAGATAATTGGCCAACGAATGAGATATATCACCAATGGATTTATCTCCTACACTTTGCGCTCTACAAAACTTAGGATGGTGGTCCCACAATGTATCTTATATAACTTCTTTAGAAAATTCGCATACACAATGCATATTCAAGCACATATATTCTCACCCATGACTAATAAGAAGAAATTATCCAAGAAATTGGCATTTCCTTGAATGAACTATACCTTCCTAAGTCGAGAATATAAGATAATACAAAGTACAACACATTAAAGATAGATCAATGATTATTTAAAGATTTTTATTAAGTCAAGTAACTGGAACATTGAGAAAGACTTAACAGGTTTGGGATCAGTGCCATTATCTATGGGCAAGGAGTCAGAGAAAATTGCAATATAAGGTATGTTTAATTCTAAACAATAGAGACCTAAGTGACACTACTTTATAATTTGCAAATCTATAACCAAAATCTACAGACTACTTATCGAATCCAACAACCATGCATAGGAATTCCTTATTTGATTCATGCATTTTAAATCATTCCATGAACAAGAGCTAGAACCAAAACAAATATCAAAGTATGAGACGATGACAATTAATGAAATGATCTCTAATCAATATTTTCATTAGTAATTCATATACAAAATCAAAATGGAGACTATAGACTTGAAAATCTCCATTATCCTTCAGATATGTTCAGAAAACATACATTTAACAAAAATATGCTACCCAGACTCAAAGCATAAGATAAAGACTCAGCATATTCACTCTGTGTTCTCAAATTTTAACATTCAGCTCCAAAATTCAACAAAAGACCCACACAATTGGCCCTGAATTCCATTTTAAAGAACAACGGAGCAAAAGAAGTCTCAGGCCAAATGTACACATGTCACATTCCAATTGGACCACTATAAGACATATTCCCCAATTTAGTTATATTTGCACTTTTCAAGGTGGAGGGAATACACATAAGACAAAGATAATTTACGTTAGTTATAAGGAGTAGTTTTTCCTTTCAAAAAGCACATGTCAAAAAGGATAAACTTCTTCATATTAGCACATCCAATTCATCGAGAAAGATGACAAAATTATGTAGACCAAACATAAATTAGCATTCCAGTCAGCATTCCACATCATCAATAGCTGAAACTTCTCTATGAAATATGCATTTTATACATTGGAACTTCTCAGGCCAGACCTGTACAATACTTGACCAAGTATATGTTTCACATCCATGCTTACAAACCAAATCGGCCAACAAATAAGCTTCCCCACTCTTCATATTCATCATCTGAGGGCCATTGGACTCCTTGTCAAAATCCTCCAGAAAGCTGATAAGAAAAGTCAACCTTCCCAAAGTATCATTAAAGACAATAATACCAATGTCTTTACAAATCTCATTCACTTGGGAATCAATAACCTCATCCATCTCATTCTTCCACACTTGCAATGGTTTCAATTCATAATTAGTGATCCAAATCTCTGGCAATGATGACAAATCTGTGAGATCACATTGAGCTATTGATTCTCTTTTCTTCTATTCCAGTGGGGCTATGTACCCCTGAAACTTTTGCTCACTTAATTCACACACAAATGTATAGGTGGGAAGCACAAGGGGATACTTATCTCCATGTTGACCAACTCCAACCAATATTAATTTTAATCTTTCAGCTCTTGGAACCCACTTATTCAAGATTGGCATGGAGAACTCTTTATCTCTATCAGACAATCCCATTGTTTGCATCATCAGGGCATAATTGTCATGCACACTATTCATTCTAGCCTGGATCTTTTCATTCAGATACTTCAAGATAGTATGAACAATGTTCGATACATTTTCATACATTTTTTCCTAGGATTTATCCAACAACTTCTCATATATTTCCAATTGCAAAAGAAGTTGTTCCCTGTCAGATGAGCTTGAGCCTAGTTGACCCGGTTCCTCCACTGAGAGTGATCCTTGTCCTAAACAATATGGCACAATATCCAAAGTTTGATCTTGAGGAGGAAGTTGGGAAGACAGAATTGGAGATATTGGAGATGGGTGACTTGAGCTAGGCTAACCCTATTCTCTTTTCTTTTCTCCCATTTGTTTGTAAAATGCCAACTCAGTTTCTAATATAGCCACCCTCCATTGCCTACTATCATAATCACCAAGAAGTTCTCAGTATTTATTCCTGAGGCCATCCTTCTCAAGGGTGAGACTTTCCACAGTTGCAATTGTCCACTAAAATCTTATGGCTCTGCAAGGGCTGGTTTCCTAGATCCTATAGATAGCGACCATATTGCCAACACATCCCAATCCTCACTAAATGTTGAACCCTGGAGTGCCATTTCCAATTCTTATTTTTTTTGCACCAAAGGCCTCTCCACCCTCCTTATGGCATCTAGGAAAATAGAATCCACAATATTCCATTATGGTAGCAGTAACACACCACACTTCTTTACAAGTTCTCTGCCCTCATGGGGCATAAGCTTTCAAAACTCATTCTTTATGATATTTCTCACATTTTCCTGAATGACACTTTCAAGCAATTCTAGGTGCAGACTCCTTTTAGTGGCCACCTTCTTTCCATACTCTACTACTTTGGATTTCCACCAGAAATATTGGAATGTAGATGTCTCAATGAAGGATTCATCCTCCATAAACTCCTTGCAAGCTTCTACTCTCTAATCATCTGCAGTGTTTAGACCACTAATATCAAGCTTTCCCAATCTGAGGATACTCTATTCTAAACTTGAGGAAATCACTCTTTCATGAGGAGGCATTCCCAGCTGAAAATCTTTAGGAGTGATACATATGTCATCCTCATCTATATCAGAGTATCTGATCACTCCCTTTTCTTCAATTCTTTTCTTCTTTAGAGGTGGTTGTTCAAGAGGAACAAGACTTTGAGGGGGTGAGTCAAGATCAATTATAGGAAAAGAATCTTGTATGAGAGGTGGTGGCAATGTACTCTTAGGAGAATCCGCCTTGGGCCCCTCAAAAGTGACAGGGGTTGATAAGCTTTGTTCTTCATCTATTGTTCTCTTTCTCCTGGAGTAAATTCTCAATTGCTTGGGTGGCTGGTATGTAGGCCTTTCTTCTCACATTACTTCAGTATCTTATTCAACTACCCTTGCCTTTCCTTTATCTATGAATTCTTGTTGTTCCCTCAACATACCAACTACACTTTCCAAGTTGTCCATAACATACATAACCTTGCTAAATTCATTGGGTATGTTTGGAAAAGGATCATATTTATGATCCTTCTTCCACTTTTCTTCCACCATTTTTTTGTAGGCAAGATATTTTTCTTTCCTTTCATCTTGTTCTTCAAAGTTAAAAATGTTCTTGATGACATCCTCAAGATGCACAAAAACACCCATTTTATTATCTTCTTTTAACTTACTAATGAAGCCCTCTAGATCATGATTCCTTTGGGCACATAGGCATTAACTTATATGGCACCATCAAGTGTACCATTTGATTCCATGCTTCCTTTACCAAAATAAAATCAGCAAACACTATCCACTCTAGAAAGGATGATCCTTTCCTTGTTGTATCAAGTAGATGCACCGTCTTTGAAGCTCCTAGTTGTCTCATGATTTCAAGGAATATGATCCTTCGAGGCACATCCCTTGGAAAGACATAAGGGTCCAGACCATTGTCATATATTTTGAAAATTGTCTTATCAGGATATAAAATCATATCTCCCCAATTGTGACTCAAGTTCAAATCTGGCCTCTTCTCCATAGGTCTCAAGAACTCATGAATTTATCTTGGAATTATTGGTGGTTTAGATATCAGGGATTTCCTTATTCCGGATGCAAAGGCATTCTGAAACATCACAAAATTGTATTTTTTGTCATCTTTTCCCAGAATTTTTTTCCAGCACTGAATAGGTTAGCTAACACCTTCCTCTTTCCTTCGCAAAGTGATATCCTTTTCAAAGACCTTTTTTCCTTTATGCAAGAACATAGGCATTAATAGTGAATACCACCAGAACTTTACTCATTGTTTTCCCTCCTTCAACTCAACTAAACCTTTGTGGATTTGTTCTGCCAAATAAGCACCATAATCATAAACAATGTTGTAGGGTGGATGTTGCAAATGTGTGGCCAAATAGCTATACTCCTTCTACAATGTGTCAGGTGGATTGGCACCAATGATTTGGTACAGAGAATACACAGTATTTCTAAAAAAACTAGAAAAATAACTCATTGAGAAAGGTTCAAGAGCTCTCCTTGTTATCAATCTTAAACTGCCTCTTGTGTTTTCCAATGCCAGCCATTGTAGTATGTAGGGGAAACATCTTTTTTCTAATGAACACTTTGGTATTGTTGTGTTCCCTCCTTATATCATCCATGTTTAGGGGAACCATATCTTGACTCCATTCATGCAAGTCAAATATATCTTCAATCTCTTTCCAGTCTTTCCTCACCATGTCTATTCCATCAAATGTTCTAACTACCCTAGACACTGGGTCATACCTCAAGGTGATATCCTTCAATAGATCAACATCCATGTATACATTGGGGAAAATTAACTTTCCCATATCTAGCCTCCGACGATTACTGAGGGGAGCACCAAGGTTTTTATTTCCAAACTAGTGCTGAAATAACTGTCATCTAGTGTAGGGTACCTCAGCATCATTTATGAAGCAAGCCTTTTCTATCACTCCCCCTTTCACAAAAGGGCCACGGAACAAGACCCTTCCTTCTGGTTTCTTACTTGTGGACGAGGGAAGCAAGTCAATTACATCTTGAGATAATGACCTAGACTAGGTCAAAGAAGTGGCAATCTATTCCTTGGGGGCCATGGGTTTTATATACCAGGGTTATAATAGGGAAAATTTCAACTAGCAGTCTCCTAATTGCACCCTATGACTCAGCACAAATACAATTCTAGATGATTTTTACAGGAAACAACCTTTTAAAGATAAAATTAACCCTAACTCAAGTATTGAAGGCAGAGCAATAAAATGCACTTTCCTGAAAGCAAATTGAAAGCAAGCCCTAATTCAAAAGACTGAAAAATCATAAAGCTACATTTGTCATACTTACAGCTTTAAATTGCGATAAACCCTAATACCAGTCAGGATGAATCCAGCGAGTTATTTCTTTCAATTCTCTATATTACTATGACACTTCTTCAAATTCCAAAATAGCAAGAACCGACCGCATACACAAATTTTGAAGGAAATTGAATAAATATACTGGTCACTTCTGCTATTATTTTCCAATTGCACGAAGTGAGACAATCACAACGGGAACACTTCACAACTTTGAATGTGCACTGTCAATCTTCGGCTGAGATGGCCCCTTCTTGAATGACTCAGATAGAGTCAATAGCATTTGAATTTTCATTACTGTTCCAATTGGGACAACTAGCCAGTAAAAACATGCCGACTAGATTTCCTTCACGCACTTGTGGGCTCCACCTTCTAGTAGCCATAGAGTGTATGTGGAAACTTCTCATGGGTTTTGCTACCTCTAACGAGTTTTCATCTTTTCCTAGCGAACTAGTGGGGAATGGTGGACATTGTTCCCTGAGATTTGATCTAGTCCATCGGTTTGGAACTACGGGCCAAAAGCTCGGTAGTGGAGACTGGGCCCCACGTCTGCATGAAGACACATGTCTTCATCTCACCAATCTCGTGGCTACTAAACAGCCTGCATTTACTTTTGGTGATCTAGCGGGGTATGGTCAGGATCTTTTCTGTCAATGGTACCATTGTCATTGGTCTTAAAACCTCGAGCATTTGAATGGGACACAACAACCAAGCCCACATACACATGTCAACCCTTCGCTGACCTCGTAGCACTTAAACTGCCACCGCTTAGAATGTGTGAACTAGCGGGGAACGACCCAGATTAAATCCAATGATCTGACGATATTCGAACCTGCACATACAACAAAGTTATTCATAAAAAGGGGCCTTGACTAGGCTGACGAAGATTTAGCCTTGGAGACTTATGACTTATGCTTAAGTCACTTATAAGAAAAATATTTGGGTCCGAGTATAGAAAAATTAAAATGCTTTGAAGCAAGCCCTCGCTGAATGACAACAACAAATGGTCTGGTAAAGGATGCATATCAATGGCTCATGACACAACTTATGTTACCGGCAACCGAGAAAAGAAATCAACACAAAAATAGAAAGCCAAAGTGTTTTACATGGATTAGTTGGAGATTAGTTCAACAAAGTAAAACCTTAAACCCATATCAGTGGGTAGCATGTGACATGCTAATACCAAGCATAAAAGTTCTCAAAATATCAAGAATTTTGAGGGCTCTATCAGGGTAGTCAAAGTCTCTTAAGCATCTTTTTTTGGTCATGTCCCATATCCCAAAATCTTTAAATTTGGATCCATGATTTCTTCAAGCCATTTAGACAAGAACCCTTTTCATGGAATATGGTTCTCTTGAAGATTGTTCTTACATTACTCACAAATTCAACTAGATTTAGCATTCTTTCAAGATGGAGATTCTACTCAACATATGGAAAGAAAAAAATTCTATTATTTTTCCTACTTATTCTATTGATTAGCATGCATCACTTTTATCTAAAGCAATGATTTTTTTTAATGTGTTATCACAAATCTAGGTGCAAGCTAACAAAGTTACACTTGAGGTGGAACATTTGTAGGTGCTCCTTAATCATTGGGGCAATGTCCCTTATGCAATGGCCAAAGTTCTTTTTCCTTCCTCCTCTTACAAGGGTCACTTGCCTCCTCGTGTGTGTAAGCATGAAAGGACTCTTTCCATTCGTGGCATATGGAGGGCTTGCTCCCAACCTTCTCCCTAGATACTAGAGGAGACCATGGTTGATAAGGATGGACATGGCCTCCTTGTTAGCACTTTGCCTCCTTTCCACTTGTAGGAGGAATTTTTGGGTGGCCTACTATTGATGCTTGTAGTTGATATAATTCTAGCAAATTGACTCTTGTCATTTCACTAGCTCATTCTATAGAAGAAGAAGAAGAAACTAAAGAAAAGAAAGATGATGGGTGGAACCCCTTTGAGGATACTCCTCCATTGATGTATGTGGAAAGCTGGATGATCAAGACTATCATTTCCTTCCTCTACTATATTGTTTTAGCCGCATATCAGCTTCTTTGTTTATATGTTTTGTGCTTTGAGCCTCGCTCAATATAGATTCTAAGAATGTTCTTTCATATCCACCCTTTTTTTTTTTTGCAAATATGTGCAATATTATTTTTTTATAAACAATAATTTAAACATCTATTCATTAAAACAAAAAAAACACCACAAATAAATATTTATTTTATTAATTAAAAAATTAAAATATTTTTTTAACCGACATTTACTTTGTTCCTATCTTCCTAACATGTGGTTGTCCGACAATCTTTGTTGTGGTCTTCTTATCAGCTCTGCACGTATTGTCATACTTTGTTCCCTAAAATAGAAGATTGTAGGCCCGTGTTTGATAATGGTCGGATGATTGATCATCCAACATTATTAAATATTTAGGTTTGAGCTTTATTACCATCAGAGATGGCAAATATAAAGACAGAATCCTACGCCGCCTGTAGACTGAACCGCAAAATATGTTCAAAGGAATGTATTTTGGCTCCCCGTTTTCCTTGGGATGATCCACACAAGTTCACAAATGTGCACAGATTGTTTGGAACCAGCTATATTGTCAAACTACTTCAAGTAATTTGTATCCATATTTACTTGTTCTTCATCTTTGTTAGAAAACATATAGTTTTGTATTGATTTTATAGTGGAACTTACATATTTATGTGATGTTTGTTTAGGGTGTAGAGTCTGAGCTAGGAGCACCTGCAGTGAACAGTATGGTGTATGAAACAACTGTTAGAGTGAATGACCCTGTCAATGAAATTGCTACTATAGTCCACGAATAAATGGAGAAAATAGCGAACCTTGAATCCAAGTTGGATGCGAAACACGAAGAGCTCATGAATATGCGTTCTCAATACAGAGGATATCATTGGCTCTCTCTTCATTTTCCCATGGTCCTTGCTTTAGAATCAATGATAGCATTTGCACTAATCAACTTTTGTTTGATTTCACATCATCTAGTTGGCGTTTCTTGAATCAAAATTTGTTCACTTTGTTTGGTGTATTCTTTTTCAAGTTCTTATAATTGGCTGCAAGTTGTTCCATTTGAGAGTCTTTGACTCCTGTGTCCCTTTTGTTAGTAACAAGAGTCTCTTAAACATCTTTTGTAGTTTTCCCAAGACTTCGGGAAATTTAGACCTAGATACATGAGTTTATGATTTTTTCATGGAATATTGTTCTTTTATAGGTTTGGATTTGCATCCTTCAAAAATTCAAATTCGGCATACTTTTAGAATGGAGATTCTATTCAACATATGAAACGATAGAAATTTGACTATTTTTTCCACATATTCTTTCGATAATCATGGTTTATTTTATATTAAAGCTATTCTTTGTTCTAATATTTTATTGTAGATTCAAGTGCAAGCTAATGAGGTTATACCTAAGGTGGCTCACTTACAAGTGCTTCTTAACCACTAAGGTAGTTCCACTTATGTTGTTACTAAAGTTCTTTCATCTACCTGTTTCTGTTGGGGTTTCTCTTGTTCTTGTGGGAATCATCATGGACATAGCCTTTCTACTTGAGATAACTAGAAGATTTTCTCATAAGCTTCTCCCCCAACTATGAGAAAAGATCATGGTCAATGAGGCTAGTCGCAACCTGCTCTTTGACACTCTGCTTCTCCATCACTAATGAGAAGTGCCTCTAGATAGTTTGATCCCAACAAATTCTCTTGATTGACTCTAATTGCTTTTCATATTCATGCAACTGAAGAGGATAAAAAAAATGATAGTGATATATGAGACCCTCTTGACGACACTCTAGACCCCATTAATGTATGAGGTAAACCAAATGAGTTGGATCCTCCTCCTTCCCTCACTATTATTACTCTTACTACTTAATGGTTTTGATTATGTTTTTATGCTACAAACTATTGCCTCAATAAACTTTAGAAATGTGATTATTTCCATCCATTCACCTCCTTTTGTGAATATATGTAACACTATTTTATAAATAATAATATATATACTCTCACTCATTAAAAAACAAATATAAAAAACAAAAAAAAAAAAGCTCTACAACCCCCAAACGTTGCCTTTATTATTGTGAAAAATAATCTAATGTTTTGATAATTCATTGTGGATCTTGTATTTGTCCCTATCATCTTTATTGCTTACCCTATTTCAACTATTGCTCAGCACGACTTTTGTATTTGGTTCACTAAAATAGAAACTTGTAGGACCACAGCACTTTTCCGTGCACACATCTTTGATAATGGCCACCTGCATTATAAAATATTTACATGTGGGGTTTACTGCAACCAGAGACGGAGAAAATGAAGACTCAATCTTGTGTGGCCTGTCGAATGCATCGCAAAAAATGTTCAGAGGACTGTATTTTGGCTCCTCATTTTCCTTGGGATGATCCACACAAGTTCGCAATTGTGCAGAAAGTGTTTGGAACCAGCTATATCGTCAAACTACTCCAAGTAATTTGTAACCTTTGCTCATAAAATTACTTTTATGTGTTGGAAAACTATAGTTTTGTATTGCTTTTATAGCGTAACTTACATATTTATGTGATTGTTTGTTTAGGGTGTAGAGTCTGAGCTAAGAGCAAGTGCAGTAAAAAATATGGTGTATGAAGCAAGTGTTAGAGTGAAGGATCCCGTCAATGGAACTGGCGCTCTAGTCCACGAACAAATGGAGAAAATAGCGAAGCTGGAATCCCAGTTGGCAGCCAAACATGAAGAGCTCATGAATATGCGTTCTCAATATGATAAGCTTGTATTTCTCCTGCGCACTGGACCTCCTGATGTTGAAGAAGTTGTATATCTCAGTGATGTCGCATCACAACAAACTGAAAATATCATGTATGGGGAAATGGATCCATTACTGTTGTAGGACCTGCCATGAGACTCAGTTGGTTGAAGTGATTTCTACTGCAATCATTAAATGGACCTATGACTGCATATCTATAAAATGGATCCATATAATGTAAATTTAAATGGATCCATTACTGCATATATTTAATGCATATAACGATATATTTAAAGTGCAAGAGGAAATGGATCCATTACTGTTGTGTGATGCATGGATTTAATGACTTCATAACTGACTGTTTCAAGAATTCTGTGTTATATTCTCGAATCTTTTGTATACTATTACTGAGAAGCTGTGGGTATTCTTAACAGACCTTGAACGAGAACAATGGTGGAACAATAATCTCAGATTTAAAAAACTTAGAGCTAAGCGAGTGAGGTGTGCATAGATATCCTTTGGTTTCCATGCTTCATGGATGCTATATTTGCGTAGTCTAAATCTTGCTTTCAAATCCTATCCTTTACTTGCAAAGGTACCTCCTTAGGTAGACCTTTGGAAGTATCTATTTCCACTTGAATTGGAATTGAAGTGAAATGAATTAGACTATCTATTTAAGGATTGAGATTAATTTTATTTCTGAAGTATCAATGATGCTTAAGAAGCATAGCTTTTCGGGTCAAGGGGTCTAGTTCAATTCATTACAGCATTCTATTGCAGGCAAGAGGTCACAAGGTCTAGTCCCCCCATCCACATAGTATCAGAGGGTGTGTCGTGCTAGCGTCATTGGTCATGTGAAAAAGGTTTACCAGACGCACTACAGTTTATAGTGGGGCTGCTCAATTCCTACAGTCTGAAAAAAAAAACAGAGTTTCCCCAAAATTGAAGGGTGAAATATGGAATTGAAATCTAGATAGGTAAAAATAAGTCCCTATCATAGGCTTAAATGTGGGAAACCATGGTTTCACCAACAAACATGATTATCTCAAAACTTGGGGCTAGTTTCTAATATTAATAATCTATCATCCAAAGAATTATATCATAGAACAAAAATCCATGCATACTAGGAAAGATCATCAACTATTCATCTCTAAAGGAATAACTTGTCATGTGCATGCATATTTGGGGTATCTAAATTACTAAAATTTTACCCAATATATCATTTTAGTAATAGGGAGTTAGGAGATCAATTAAAGGAGATAATTTAATTGACGTGATATGTGTAGGTATTGGGGTTATGTAAGCATTTAGAGAAGGGGATTACTTTGCATAGGTCAACTAGAGGAAACATAATTCATTGCGTTGATTTTCTTAGGATTGTGAAGTTCTCCTATATCAATCCACATACTCTCATATTAAGTGAAAGCCTCATAATCCTTGGAGCACTTCCTAATTCCAACTCTAATATAATTTAAATAATAAACAATGGTCATGTCAAGGTCATGTGTGCTCAATACTATCTTACCTAATTTCTTAAATTCAATTATTGGAAACCTTTTGGCAATGCAACAACCCCACCCAAAAGAATCGCCAATTATCTCTAAAATTCTTGCTTTACAACTATATTAATATTTATACTATAATTAATATATATGTTATTAGAAGGATTCATTGTTAGAGTTTGTGTGGCAGGGGTTTGGATTTGATATATGTAAGTAATTTTTAATCCAAAGATCTTTTTTGCAAGATTTTATTTATAATAGCTCATTTAGGTTATTTGTTTTGAGGCTTTAATGCATAGGATGACAAGAAAAATTGGTTTTGACTCAAATGTAGGTGAGGGTAGTGCATTTGGTTTAGCTCGCAGATTAGATTTTTTTCCCCCACCACATTTTACATAGGTTTAACCTTATTGGACCTCTTATTTTTTTAAACATGAGAACTACTACCTCCCCTCATTGCACCATTGAACTTGAGCCACTTGCATTGGTCCATGAACTCCATCTTGACCCAAATAATTTTTTTTTTGGTTACATCTCTATGTAATTTATACCATTGAACACATCAAATCATCAATTATTGTCATATTATAGTACACAGAATGTACAAAACACACAACCTTTAGATTTGATAAAAAATAAGATTCCATAAACTCCTATCTTCCTTTTCGAGTGAGACATTTTACAATGAAATTCAACTCTATTCGAATGAACTTTAAAAAGACAAAAATGCCTAGTCAAACAAAAAATGACGGATGCTAACTACTATCCCACTGACAATTGCTATAATTGATAAAGGAGTAGTGGAGTCACAAGTGTATATAATTGAGAGGAGAGTAAGCATAGGAAGAGTGGAATGGGCTAATGCCATTTTACCTTCCCAAGTTTTGAAACTATATCCACCCAATTTAGTATTAAAAAGTGACCTTTAAATGAATTTTATGATATATTTTTTATTTTGTCTTATAGGAGAAAGTATTATTGTTGAAATTTAAACCTCTTCAAAAGAGGATTCTTCTATTCACATTCTTGAAAAGCATTAGAAGAAAGCTAACAAATTTTTCATGAAACATTTAAAAAAGTCGCACAAGAATTGAAGTTGTAAAGCCAAAAGCGCACTAGATATAAAATCTCTCCCCTATAACAAAAAAAATTCCTTCCTACATAGATCTCGATCTCTCAACATATGCAATCATATATTAGGTTCGTTTCGAGTGAATTGTATTTTACACAATGATTAGTGTATAAATGATATATTTTAGTGTAAAAGGGAAAATAATCTATCCACTACTTCATTTTATCATTTATATCTTTACAGATTAGCCTTGATTCCCAACTTAAATCCATCTATCATCTTGGGTCAGATATCTAGGGACAAAAGTGACCTAGTTTAGCTCTTAATGTAAAAAAATAATCCAATTCAATTCCATGGGTACAAAATTGACCAAAATCAATTTTATGGCTATAGAAGTAAACCCAAAGCTTGTTAATTCAAATTTAAATCTAGGCCCAAGTCAACTCCCTCTAACTAGCTATTGTAAGCCAAATTGAGTACACAAATTTGTTAACATGTTTGTTATGGTTTATATTAAATGACAAGCCCTAGTTCATTTCAAATAATCTACGATAATATATAATCAAGGAGAGCTTTCAATATGCATTCATACCAACACCATATAGCATCAACATTGCATCATTAACTTACATCAACATCTAGACATCATTAAATGTTTGATCAAGTGTTGTCTTTGATCATTGGTATCAATCCACTAGATTAAAAATAGAGGTGTCACCAAAGAGGAACTTATTCCTTAGCAAATTCTTAAATAGTGTTTATTGACACCACCCCCTTTTAGACAAAAGTTGCAAAGATCAAGGAAAATGGATAATTGGCATCATTTTTTGCGAAGATTATTTATACATATAGTGTTCAAATTTATAAGTAGGATTCAAACCTATAGGTACAAAATCCTAAACTGAAACTAATGAATATAAAACTTACTAATACAAAGGTAGTTGTGTAATATCACTTAGGGCTTCAACAAATTGGTGAATCCATTAGCAAGATTTTTCATAGGGATTCTCCATTAAGCTTAGAGCTAAGCACCTTTTCCTTCATTTATCTAAATTTTTCATTTATTTTGGTACCATAATTAGTCCCAATGTGTAAATTTTAGGGCTAGTTGATCATCTTGCTTCATTGTTTATTTACTCTAGAACTATATTAGAAAATTTCAAGGTTATTAATCTTTATTTTCCTTTTCATTTTTGTGAACTCATTGCATCCTCTACACCCTTAGGTCTTACCTTATGGTTTTATTTCTAATGTCTAATTTATTTTTTAAATTTGAGACTTAGTAATATTTTTTATTTATAATAGTACCCCTTTTCTCATTTCAACCATTGAGCTTATGCCAAAGTCTCACTATCATCCTACTTTCCCCTTGAGAATTAGTATTTATCTCTACTCTATAATGGCTCACAATTCAATTTATCATGAGATATTTTTTGATATGATGGAAAGTAATATGAGAATAATTTTGATCATGAGGCACACTGAGATTAAATCAATAGGAATGATTTTTCTTTCCTTACATAGTTACTTTCTTTAAGATATTGTCATTTAATTAGCTAGTGTTGTTTTCTCTCCATTGTTTGTTGTTGCTCTTCACAAACTATTGACTAATAATTCCTTTAGTTAGAGATTATACAATGTAGTGGGGTTGAGGTTGGCTCTTCAAGATCTCCACATTTTGTATCTTTCCCCCTCTCATGCAACCTTATTCCTCTATTCCCCCCTCCTACCTATGATGTTTCTCATGCTAATGGTACGAGTTTGTTACCTACTCCTCACATGTTTTGATGCCATGAATTGTTCTAAATTTTGGGTCAAGCGATGATACACCAATGGGGGCATGGATAAATACTTCAATTAATAAGGTTTTTATTGACTTAGAGAAATTAAACCAATTTAAAATCATGGTTTTATTATGTATGTAATGTTGAAAATGTGTTAAGAGGGTGTCAGATGTGATTTAGAGCACAGTTAGAGTCTTTGTAGAAAATTATTGGCTTCAATCCTAAGTGTAAAGGTATAAATGACAAGTTCACCTCTTGTTATAGGATAAAAAAGAATCAAATTTTGCTATAAAAGTAAAAACATGTCAATGAATGTAAAAATTTTGGTTTGGAAAAAGTGAAAAAAATATGATTGACTAAGCATAGAGTGAAATGTGAAGGGTATTAGAGTTTCAATTGATTCTTTTGATTTTTTTTCTTTTATTTAGGTACCATTTGAGGTTGTAGCAGTAAAATTTATTGTGAAAACACAAGTTTAGGAGGTTTATCTCTTCATATAATATTCATTGTTTATGTTTAAAGTGTCTTTGTAAGTTAAATGAAATAAGGTTTTTGAGTTGTTAGGTTTCATAACAAGTGTGAATGATTTTTCCTACATGTATTTGATTTAATTAGTATTGAATTCTTTATAAAATTTATCTGATTTATTGAGATAGTGGGATGAGGATCAAAATTCTCTCTTTCCAAAGTGTTCACCCTTTCAAGTTCATCTAAGGAATTATGTTGTTACAATCATGTGTGCGTAATTTTTTCTTACAATTTTATTTTCCATTGCAATGTTTCTATTGAAACTTAGTGAAATTGAACATATTGAAATGTATATTCCATATTCATTAAGGTTCTAAGATAGATTTAAAGGTTGTATATATGTGGTTTACATAGAAATATCTATAACTTTATGATCACAAAGACATGACCTCTTGTGTTTAAGGAATTAAGTGGTATCAAAGCTTCATTATGATTAATACTTTTTTCCATACATGAGGCCAAATAGAAGTGAAAATTTAATCTCTTATGAACATGAAATTGGCATAAGATAGTGTATTCAAGTATCTAGTTTGATGTCAAAATTAAAATAATATGGGGAAATGTGTTTCAAAATAATTTAATATGATGTTGTAAGGATGTTTAGCTTATTTAGATAGATGTTCTTGAGATCATCATATTCATCTTAATTTAAAATATTAGAAATTCAAGGTTTCTTGAAGAAGACACAAAAACAATGAGGGATAAATCAAAGAAAAATGAAACATATCAAGTAGACACTTATTCAAAGCTAAAACAATACTAGATGTATAATTATTTGATGAAGAAATCTATTTTTATAAGCTTGATTAGTGGATTTCTAAAATAGAAGTCTACTTTACACTTTAAAAATTAATTCCTCATCAAAGAATTACATTACAAGTTTCAAGCTAATCCAATAATTTAATATATGAAATTGTTATTAGAGCCATGTCTTACCCTTGGAATTTCATGAAGTTCCATCAATTTCAAAATGAGAACATTAATTTTTTGGTAAAAAATTATTTCATCCAACTTTTCAGAGGGTTATGTTGCAACATTGATTTTATCAAAAGAAATGATAGAGTGTTTATAAGTACATTAGCAAGTTCATGAAGTGATGAATGTAATTGTCATGCCTGAAAAATTCGACAAGAAAATTCACAATTTATTTTATTTTATAAGGCTATTAATTAAACAAATTAACACTCTAAGCATTTGAGATGTAGGATGTATCTATGGTACACACAACACACCCTTGGGTTAGTCATTCCTTTGTGTATCTTTATAGGTAAAATATTCTTGAGCTCTTCTTTTAGGATAATATACCAAAGTTAATTTTCACCAACTCAAATCTATGGTTTACGATTACATTAACCCCTTCTATCAAGATTTACTCTTACCATAGTTAATAAAGTAACTTAATTTATGAAACATGTTTAGCAAGCAATTAAGTTTCCCAACACCTTAATCATAATAAACTATAATTGTTCCGTAAAATTACACTTATGAATATTAAATTCTTCTAAAGCCATAAGGTAATTTTTTTTAAAATCAATTTCACTACTAATACAATATTTTATTAACTAATCAATCATACGCTCTATCCCAAATTATATAGAATCCTAAAATATTCAAACCTAATAAATATACATTGATATTGTACATCTACATATGTAATAATGAAATAACAATTTTAATTATTAATTTTATTTTATTTTCTAAAGAATATTTAACTATATAAAACATTAATTTCAAACTTCAAATTCTCCTAAAGACATAAAACATTAACTTCAAATTTCAAATAAAATACTAATCTTAACTTTTAATAAATGAATATAATTTAAACTACCTAATATAACTTCTTGAACCTATTCTAAATATCTTATCTTTTAGCTTTTACATACATTAAAGCCACATAGCCCCCTATATGGATTTTATTTATCTTTCAACTTTTTCTTGTTAGAATTTTATGGTTTTACTCTCTCTTTTTTTGAATTCCTTACGTAAAGAAACTCTTGGCTAACATGTTATCTTATTTTGCACATAAATTAAGGAGGACAAAGGTAGTTTTTATTAATATCATATTAGGAGTAAAACCCATGTATCGCCTTTTAGAATTAGCCGTTTATGAACTCTCTCTATTTCATACTTCATGCATTCTTGTTATTAATATGGCGAGTGTCTTTTCTATTAATTTTCAGCCATATTTGAAAACGGAGTAGTCAAAGATGAAACGCCAAATTTCATGATGCCTATTACAATGTAATCACATTTAGTGTTAATATAGGGCTGTCAACATTATACGCTACTATAACTGTGATTCTTGCTCCAAAGCATATTACTATTAGTTGGTATTACTTTTATCTGCCATGCATAATTTCCAATGTTGAAGCTGGGCATTTGGCTGCTTTTCAAGGGTGCCAGGATAACATACGTAACAAATGTAACCACGGTAGATGGCTGCAATAGTTAGGTGGATAGCTAAGAACTTGTCGTGCAAGGGGAGGCCTCCAAGAAATAACGTTGGCCCCTCGTTACTTCAGTAGGTGACAGCAATGGAAGAAAGTTATTTTCAGCATAAATTAACTTCTCATGGTTGCCCCATGTTTCCCAACCAATAATAAATGTCATTGTTGTCGCTTATCGCATTCTCTAGAGGATGGTTAAATTTATTGGTGAATTAAGGGCTAGACGATATCATCACCAGTAGTATTTAAAGCGAGTGGTTAAGAAAGAAATTTCCTTAGAACTTTCACCACATTAGAATAGATTGAACATTTTGTTTTGGGAGCTTCAAATCTTTAATTAATAGATGATTATCGCTTAATGTTAGCGGATTTGAGATGACCAAGCCTGTCGACTTGCAACTCACATTGAGTTAACTGTTAATTAGTCTATACACATTTAGCTGTAGTTATTAATCAAATGAGTTCCAGAATATGATTTGGAATTTCGAAGCAACCAGAATGCTAGTTAACCTTTTCCTATGCTGAAAGTCACCATACTTGTAACCAATATCTAGCTAGGAGGAAAAATATAGCAACTCTACGATTGATCTACTCGGATCATTTTCAACATCACTATGAACTTTTATTATTCCATCTAAATCCATGAGAACGTCAAAATATTTCTAGCGTACTTTCAGCCCAAGCATTATTATAATGAACACTAGCCTAGAAGATCTGATTACCCTATTCCATCAATTTTCCAACCCAAAATTTACTACTGAGCATTAAAGAGTAAGGCAGTGACTGTTGCGTACAATGCGGAACTTGCTCTTGCATTAATTTCTTCTGATGCAGCTACCATTATAGAATTATTACTTTTACCACTTATTATAATCTAGGGAAAGGGCTGGGGTGATACTGATAGGTCATGATGTAGGCGCTAGTCTTATTGAAGAAGCGATGGTTTGAAACAGGATTCATCCCCGTAACTTGTATGCTAGTCCATCATCTATCTCCGGCTCTTAGACAAATCGATGCAGCGATCTTTTCTGTATTTAATGAGCTGACATCTCTTCCATATTTAATACCTGACATTGCGTGAGGTGCCTGTGATGGCCACCAAAAAGCTGCCCATTCTTTGAAAAAGATTAAAGACAGACCTAAAGCGGGGGGGCGTGTGGTCGATGAGACAAGGGAAGCAGAGGACGTCCCAAGGGATAAGCATCAACTTTCGTGACAATTGCTTCATGCAAACTTCGAAATAGCAATATGAGTCATTTTAATCATTTAATGGAGGTCATGAAGTCTCTATTTGTTTCTTTTTATATAACCATTTCTATTGTTCTCTTTGATCAAGATTGCAGTTATTTAATTCTCAGATGATGCAAGTTGCTAAGGAGGAGTGAAATTTCAAAATTGTGGAAATAATTTTTTATTTTTTTTTGCATTATTCTATTACCAGCAATGGTGCTAAGAGTTTTGTTTCCATAGTAATGGGACGATGACTGTGAGATGGCAAAGCCATTCAGAATGGTGTTCATCAATGCATCGATTTTCTGGCCTTCCTAACGACTTCACTATTTTCCTGTTTCACTGGGGTGTATTCTATGTGTTTGACTACAAAACTATTCATGGACGTATTGCAAAAGGAGTATTTTGTATGGCTAATAGTGTTGCATTGAGGTCAATAAAAAGGTTTTTTTTCTCTGTTCTAGTTTTTGTTCAGCTTTCTTAGCAAACAGAAAAACATCTCTCGATTATAACATTGTGGTACGCTATTCATAGGTGGTTTCTTCTTTTATTGTGGTTCTTCATGCACATTTGACAAAGTCTTACTCATTGCATAGTTCGTTCCAATACAACATTTTATAATATTTTTTTTAAAAATTTCTAATGCAGGAAATCTAACGAATCAACAGCCTATAAGGTGGGATCTTATCTAGTTAAATATTTGTGCAACCAGAAAATTTGCATGCAGATTTCATGCAATAATCTCAATCCACAGTTTGCAATGTTGTCTTAGAACTAGCTTATAAAGTGTCAGATTTCAAATGAATTTAAAAATTATGTACAAACACTGTAAATACACAAACACTGTAAAGTTTCTAAACCAGTTTGTATATGGGCTTTAAACATAATTTCAAAATTATGTACAAACACTGTAAATGCACAAACACTGTAAAGTTTCTAAACCAATTTGTAGATGGACTTCAAACAGAATTTCAATGAATAACTCTTCCTTTCAATAATATATTTGAGAAAACAAAGAATAACACAAAAATGAAGTAGACTTGCTCTTTCTCTTCTTCTTTTTTTTACATCTTACACTAGCTTCCATGTCACAATAAATTTAAAGAATTAATTAAAGACATATAGCAGATTTGGGGATTGCTTTTTTCCCATTTTCTTTTGTGATACATTAGAATACTAGCTTTCCATTTTGTACATTAGAATTCTATCTTTCCATTTTACAAACTAATTTTAAGAATTACAAAGAATAAAAAAACAACTGAATCAGGCTTGCTCTCCACCCTACCATAATGGCGTCATGGAGCCTCATGGGCTCTGGCCATTCCCCCGAGCAAGAAATACATTAAACACCATTGTAATCAATGGTGAGAGCTTAGTGCTATAACAAGCTTGCTCATTATACAACACACAACTCTAATATATCCCTTAAACAATCCTACTTGTGATTCAATGCATAGATCAAACTATCTCTACCAATACTAAGAATAAGAAATGGATAGTAAATGACTTATCTCTCTACAAGCTGCTTTCCTTGATCTCCTATTCTTTCATCCAACTCCCTCCTTCTTTTCTTCACTTCACAAGTTCTCCAAAAGGAGAAGTGGGCAATGCCAAAATCTTCCATCTTCTTGAGGTATATAGAAATCCTCAAACCTACACTCTTTCCCACAAGTTCTCACACATGTGTGAGTCTTGTGCCAATTCCAAGAACTTTTGGGGAGTGGGAGGTTGAGAGCAACAAGTCACTCTTCCCAAGCCCCAACACTTTTTGAATTCATCACATTCATGAATGTGGACTTTTGAGGGGTCTTTTCACACTCCAAGGACAAGTTCACATGTCCAAAAAGGTTCCAAACCCATAGGTATAGGTCCTAGGGGTCTATTCTTGTTCAAAAACCAAGGAAATTGACCCAATAATCCTTTTTCAAAACCTACACAAGAATCCATACGAATTTTGATCCTAACCAAGGGTTCCAACCCCAACCAAACTCACATCACATGTCCTACAATTAGATTCTACTCAATCACCCAACCAATAATAAAACTTCAAACCCTTCAAAGTCAAATAGGGCTACACTTAGAACTTCCCAAAGATGTATTTGATTTGATTCCAAAATTCATCTATCCTCCTATTTGCATATTTGATTCCTGCACATTACCAAAGTTAGCATGATTAGATCATCTATCTCTTCATAATATTAGCTAATCCAATTCACATAATTTTCACTCACGAACTATTTACTCCTTAATACATCAAATGAACCTAATGGTTCAATTTTCATTATAATCAAAGGAAATACACATTTACTCCAATACAAGAATATAGTCAATGAAATAGTCACTCCATCATTTTGTTTACCACCTTAGTAATTCATTTTGAACTCATTAACGATGAACCATTTACCAAAATTTAATATGCCAAATAACCCAACACTTTAAAGTTATATCCAACAATTCGCATGTGCATCTATCATAATTAAATCAAGGTTAATGCCCATGAATCCTAAGAATATTTTTATCATTCATTTCATCATAATTACCATCTAACTACTTGTTTGATTGAAATAAAATGAGAAATCCGAAATGAGGTCTTGCATTCACAGTAGCATAAGCAAGAATATTATCAAATAATCACACTATTTGTCGTCCATAATATATCTTACCATATATTTAGGATCACATAAAATATATTAGGGGTTTACTAATCACATGCATGGTGGGGCCTTACAGTAATTGATGGAAGAAATAAAGGACAGTGAGGTATTGAAGAAATACATAGGTGGGTTGTTTGCAAACATTAAGAAACATTTTTAAATGAAAAATCCTAGAGACATGGATGAAATGTTTTCACAAGAACATTATATATTGATTCAAAGAAGAAAAAAACCTCCTCTTTCAAGAAAAAAAATCATAGGGGACATCAATGAGATGTGAAGTAAGAATAAGGATAAAGATAAGAGAAAATAAGGAAATAATTAAAACTTCAATATAACAAGTACAAGTGGAAGGGTAATCCAGATTATGGCCTATGGTACAAAAATTTATGAAAATAAATCTCATGAGAAAGCTATGAAAAGAATCTTCAAATACTTGAACTGTGCTCTGAATTATGGCCTATGGTACAAAAGGGATCAAAATTTCTCTATGAATTTCTATACTGATGTTGATTGGGTAGGTTGTGCTGTTGAGTAGAGAAGTACAAGTGGAAGTGCATTCTTTTTGGGAGAAAAATTGGTCTCATGGTTTAGTAAAAAGAAGGATTCAATGTCTTTGTCCACAATAGAATCATAATATATTGTTACAAAATCTTGGTGTACTTAGGTGCATTGGATGAAGCAAACTTTGAAGGATGTGAAGGTGGTTTATGATGAACCTATTCCTATACTATGTGACAATACAAGTGCAGTTATCATTTCCAGGAACCTGGTAATGCACTCAAGAACTAAACACATCTCAATTTGGTATCACTTTTTGAGAGAGAAGGTTGTAGAACATGAAGTTAGAAGGGATTATGTGCATACCAAGGACTAGATTGTAGACATTTTCATTAAGACACTTTCAAAGGATAATTTTGAGTATTTGTGGTAGAATTTAAGGGTTATTGCCCCTCGTTGTTCTAACTAGATGCATAAATGGTGCAACTATCCAGGGAGAGAAATTCATGTCATATCCTTCACTTTTGGATTGATAAGTGCTACCTCTTAGGGGGATATGGTAGAAAGGGGGAGTCCTGGATATGTTATGTAGTTGTTATGATGTATGTACAACTAGTTGAAGAAGATGTGTTGCTAGTCAAAGAGGGAATATGTGTTGCTACTTCAATTGAAAATATTTTTCCATTTGTTCCTAAAGTCAGAGAATTTCCTATTGTGTTGTGTAGGAGAGTATGGACCTTTTTCCTTGAATTCAAATGGGTAGAGTGAGTAGTGTGTGTTACCATCAATGCCAAAGGGGGAGATTTTTAGTAGTTTATTTCATTGATGTCAACACTAAGGAGATTGTTGGAGGTTGTCATTGATGTGAGATCTTGAGAAGTAAGTTGTTAGTCCTTGGTATTGGTTGTCATTGTTATACTTAGTTTGGGCTAACATTGGTGATGAAGTTCATGATTGAATGTCATGCCTTATCAAAGAAGAATTATTGAAGTTTATGATTGGATGTCATGCCTTATCAAAGAAGAGTTGTTGAAGTTAAGATAATGCATCATTATTGTTAGCAAAGTTGATTTCATAATGATATATTTAGATGAGGATTAGAAGCATGAATAATAATGGAGAGGTGTTTTTGAAGGTCTACAATATGTATTATTCTCTCTCTTGATATTCCTTATGAAGTATGTGTTGCTTAAAGGAAGTTCTAGCCTTTGCAAGTTGCTTAACTATTTATGGTTTAGGAAGATGAAGTGAATTTTTTCCAAGATAATGCTCTACATTCCTCCGTTGTTGATGCTTTGGTCTTGTAGTTTGGTATTCAATGTTAGTTTTCTGTCGATGTTGCACTCCTATCTTTTCAGGCCACTTGTGTTGTCGAGATATTTGTGAATTGCTAAAGGTTGGTAGTTTTGTTGGTTTTCTAGACTAGTCTAATAAATGCTTCACATTTCTTTGCATTGATGTTTCTACTCCTATAGATTGGTGAATATGCTCTCAATTTTTGTACAGTATCTCAATTCCAATCTCATGTGTTGAAGTGGTCTGCAAGCTGATATGTTAATGTTATGTTCTTGTTTGATCGGCGGTGGATGTTGGTAGCATGAAATTATGAAATAATTGTATGGAAGCGTTGTTGTATGTTGAATGAACATCCCCATGTGATTTGTACATTGATAATTAGCTGCTCTGATGCTACATGGTGTCTTGAGTTAGCTTTCTAAGTTATTTGTGGATATTTGGCAGATAGGTCTTGTTCCTTTGCTTTTGCCATATTCTTGGAGGGTTTCGTCAATAATGGAGAATGTGTAATAATAGATTTGTGTCATGATCTATCTTTCTTGTGATCGTATGTGTAGGATCATTATGGAATAAATAGGCCCTTAAGTGGCGATAAAAATTTAGAAAAGTTAGAGTTAGGCAACTTGATGTAAAAATTTGAATAAGTTATTTGTATTATTTCAAAAATACGTAAGAATAGAATCTGTAGAAAATTGAATGTAGTTTGTAAACTACTAGGTTTTCTTTGTTTAAAAAAATTATTTGGTGAAAATTTGAAATTTCGGGGAAAAATAAGAAGTAGGTGTCTATCGACCACCCTAACCACAATAAAATGATAATATTCTTTTATAATATTTTAGATATAAGTAGAGGACTCATGTCCCGATGTGATGCATTTTTTTTGTAATTTTTTTCCAAGTAAATACTTAATTATGAAAATTTTATTACAACTTTTAAAAAATATAAAAACTTGTATGTTCTTGGGGATATCCTGGCTATCACCAGAAATGGCGCCGTTGACTATTTTAGAATTATGAAGTGGGCCTTCCATGAAATTAAGGACCTTAACCTCAAAAATAGGGCCCTCAATAGCAAGTTTGAGGATTTGGAAGTTAAAGTCAATTCCCTTAATTCTATGGAGGGTGGGAGAAATGAGGACAAGATGAGGATGAAGGTAGAGGATATGAAGGTAAGGTCAAGGGCATGGAAACTAATATTGTTAAAATAAAAGATACCATGAAAACTATTATGGAGCACAACCATAGAATGGTGCAACACAATGCCATTATCATTAATGCTATCACTGAGAAATTGGATAACACACATCAAGGATCTGTGATCGTGGACTTGGAAGCCGATAAGGATAAAAGTAGGAATGAGGACGATGGTATCTCAAAGAGGATGAGAGCTAATCTGAAGAGGAAGGCACCTCCTACGCCCCAAATGGTTCAAGCTCTAAAAAAGTGTTCCCAGGACATGCACATTCTAGAAGCTGAGGCTGCTGATGCTCTAAAATCTTTAAGTTAGTTGTGGGTTGTTTCTGTTGCTGGTTTTTTTGGTGGCCCTTGCTAGCCTTGGGTTGGGGGTTGTTGTGCTTTCTTGGCTCTTTTATTTATGCAGCATTCTTTTTTTGGGTTCTTTAACGCTTATTCCTTATATTTTCTATAAACTTTGTTGTTTCGGGTCCCTATAAAACCTATTTTTTCCTTTATCAAAAACTTGGTCAAGACTTCATGAAATTCATATTTTTTTTTAATCCTATAGTATGTGAAGCATAAAATGTGATGCATGTTTCAGATTCAAAAAATGTGATACTGTTTGAAAGCTATAGATGTTTTTCAATCAGCCTATCAATTAGGAATTTAGTAGTAATTCAAATACAAAATGAATAATAATTATTTATTAAATTCAAAGTAAAACATAATCTATATTGGTGGAAACCTGAGAATCTCCTTTAAAAACCATTTTCGTTTCATCAATTTTGGGTAAAAAAAGGTCATCAACCACATACCCTACACATACCCATCATATCGCCACTTTTTTGCCCATCATGATCCTGCACATACCCGTGATCACATCATGTTAATTCAATAAGAAGTATTTTTGTGGGTCAATTGGTTATGTGCTTCAACATTTCATCCACAAATTTCCTTGATGCCAACTTAGGTTGATGTGCATCTAGATGCGAATGGTTTTGGATCACCTTGAAAGAAGTGCTAAGATTTTTTTAATTCCTTTCTATCTTTTGGGTAGGATGAAGCATTATGTTTTGGTGGTCAACCAATTAATTTCATTGTTTATCCTTTTCCTGGCTGACCTAATTGAAGTTATGAAGTATTCTAGTGGATACAACTGAAAGATCATTTTGGATGCAACAAGGTGGAGAAGTGTGCAAGAGCAAAGAAGTGTGTGCGAATTGTATTGAATATTTAGCAGTGATAGAGCTAAAGTGTGTGAAAGGAAAGATCAATTGTGAAATAATTCCTCAATTAACAGAGTGTTGTATTGGTAATCATTGTAATTAACTCTAAATCATATTGTTTCCTACTCTGAGATAGTGAATCTCATCAGGTCCTTGTATCTTCCTCCTGAAGTCATGTTGTCTTCAGTTCAACAAATCCCCTATATCTTTCTCTAAGGTAGTGAGCCTTCTTGTGAATATTTTTGGCGAGCCTTATATTATAAGTTAACTTTCACCACAATTTTTCCCTCATTATATTTTTCATGTAAATCTGGTGTTCTCCTTATGCATGTGAGTGTTATTTGTTTCTCATTACTATTGATATGGTTAGAAGTAGAATTGCTATATGTTTAATTGTTGAAGAAGTGCTAAATTTTCTAAGGATTCAAATTTTTATATCGTTCTTTGTTACTATTATTCTTAAAGGTTTATTGAGCTAGTAAAGAAGGTTGTCTTGTACTGAAAGAGTTCTGGAAGGGATTACATTTTGATAAGACTAATTCATCCCCCCTCTCAATCTCTGAAAGTGTTCAACATATGAAATGTGATGCTTCAGGTCATGTTATAGAAGTAGCATTAATTGAGTCCTTTTACACTTTCTACTAAAGGTTTTGGCTACTTCTTCATGCATTAAGTGTCTCATAGGCTGGTTAAAGGAATTTCCTTACCTAACTATATAGCTCAACTTTGTTAATGGCCATGTTTTGGAAGAGTTATTCCTCACTCTCATTGAAGAGGGGAAAAATATCAAATAGCTACTCAAGTTCCTTGATATTTTTTGTGCAAATCTTTTGGTTCTACCATTCAATGGCACAAGACTAAAAGCTATAGACAATCCTTCATTCCCATGCCTTATTTCCTTAATTCCTTTGGTTTGAAATAGATTCTTCATTGAGAAGTTTTTTCTATATTCTTGGGCATCCCATTTTCTTTCAAGGATTCATAGGTATCCCTTTAACAAGTTGTTCTTCTCATTTTTGAGAAAAAGTTAGCTTACTTGATCACAAAGCCCCTTTTGTTGTCACATGAAATTGCACCCTATTGAGCATGAAGCTCAACATTTCAATGACACAATGGAAACAACCTCAAGGTGTGGCCCAACCTTGTGCGAATGAGGTTAAATATCTGGAGAAGGTTGACTTCCTCTTTCAATCCAAGTGCACAATGTGTTGGTCCAACCCAACACATAAAAAATCACCACTACCCTACTCTAATAGTTGACAGGGGGAAAGGGTTAGAAAGAATGCGTGAAGGGAAAATGGAGGTGATACACCAAGATAGAAAATTCATTTCTTCCTAACCTAGGCTGCATAATACATCATTGAAGAGGGGAAAGGGAACTTTCACAACTATTTGTTTGGTCAATTCTTAGAGGCATACAAGAAAGATAGGGTTTGACAAGGCACTGGAAGGAAAGAGAGTTTCTCCTAAAAAAGTTGCAAACAATTTAACACAATATACATGCATGAAAAATACAAAAAAAAACTCAAGGTAATAACTTAATCAAACACAAAAGAGCTGAAAAGAGGAAAAATTTATTGATTTCATTGATGTAGAGGGGTATGTGCAAGATCATCATGGAAAAAACAAGCCCTTAAGTGGTGAAAAATTCAGAAAAATCAAAGTTAAGAAACTTGACGTAAACATTTGAATAAGTTATCTATATTATTTGAAAAATATGTAAGAATAGAATTTGTAGCTAATTAAATGTAGTTTCTAAACTACTAGGTTTATTTAAACAAAAACAAAATCTATTTGGAGAAAATTTGAAATTTCAATGCAATAGTACATAAATTTCAGGAAAAAAAGAAGAAGTAGGTGTCTGTCTAACCACCCTAACCACAATAAAATGATAATTATTTTTTATAAGATTCTAGATATAAGTAGAGGACTCATGTTTGGATGTGATGCATATTTTTTTGTAATTTTTTTTCAAAGCAAATAATTAATTATTTTTTTTTATTACAACTTTTAAAAAATATAAAAACTCGTATGTCTGACCACCTTAACTTGGTCAAAACTTCATGAAATCTAATTTCTTATTTTTTAATCCTATAGTGTGTGAAGCATAGAATGTGGCCCATGTTTTGGATTCAAAAAATGTGATAGGTTGTTTGAAATCTATAGATTTTTTTCAATCAGCTTATCAATCAGGACTTTAGTCGTAATTACAATAGAAAATGAATAATAATAATTTATTAAATTCAAAGTAAAGCATAATTTATATTGGTGGAAAGCTGAAAATCTCCTTTAAAAACCATTTTCGTTTCATCAATTTTGGGTAAAAAAAAAGTCATCATCCACATACCCATCATATCACCACTTTTTGGCCCATCATGATCTTGCACATATCCAGAGGCAAAAATCCAATCTTTACAATAATAAAGATCTATGAAATACATGGTCTACCAAAGAAAAACCAAAAAGGAGCTAAAGGAAGAACCTCTCAAATGAATACATTTTTTTTCCTTTATAGATTAGGCATAACTTAGAAACACAAACTAAACCCTAACCCTAACCAAGGTTAGCAATGAAGTTTGTGCATACAAGATCTGAGCCATCTGTGAAAATCTAGATTAGGGCATACATTCATCAGTAAAGTCAACAATCAACAATAAATGGGCGTGGGTGCCCATGAAATCCACTTGTAGAAGGTAAGGGGAGCAATTAATCCTGTCCTTGAAGCTCAAGAATTAGATTTGAGTGCTCAAAAGTCAAATCGAGCCTCAAAAACGTCACCTAGAAAACATGTCAAAACACAAGAAGGTTAGGGCATTGGGCCTAAAAAATCACCTTTACAAGCATGAAAAAAATGCTTTGGAGCTCCAAAAAATGCATTTGTTGGGGGTCAGGCATCAGGCCTACCACTTACCGCATGCTTGGAAGAAGGAGGAGCAAAGCATGAAGGAAGCATTGGGCATCAGACCTTAGACCATTGGAGGTTGGAGGCCAGGAGCATGAGATACCTCTTATTGAAGAAAGGTAAGAGATAAAGGGGAAGGTCAAAGGGAAAAACCCAAAACCCCAACACTTAGTCAAATTTTGGAGTTAAGGCATTGGTGAGAAGGAAAATGGAAGGAGAAGGTTGAAGAAGAGAAAAGTTTGAAGACTTCAGAGGTCAAACCCTAGACCATTAGAGGTTGAAGGTCGGGAGGAAGGCCTACCTTGTGAAGTGAAAAGGGTAAGAGGGAAGACCGAAGGCCAAAGGCTGAAAGGAGAAAGGAAAAAATGGAAGAGGAAAGGGGTTGATAAAAGGGTTAAGGGTAAGGTCGAAGGCTAACACCTGAAATAGTTAGAAGAAAAATGGGAAGGAAGGGAGCGATGGAGAAAGCATCAATAAAGTGACTAAGAGACAACCCAAAAACCTAAAAAATTGGGACATAACAAACATTTTAGGAACCTCAAGAAAAAATCATGCAAGATGGACCATGTAGGATTTCTCAGATTGGATGTCAGTGATGGGTCATCAAAGGGAAGGCATGAAATGTCAACATTAATGGCGACTTCTATGGGATGAATACTTGCTAATCATGGGATCCAGAGGCCTTATCGCTACATTGGGAAGGAAGTCATGAAGGGGAAAAATTCAACAGTTGGGCCTCCTCAAAGGAAAACAAAACATGTACAACTATACTTGGAGAAAAAAATGAAAGCTAAGAGCATACATTCCCTTAAGGAGAATGCAGGGTGTGCAAATGCAGTTCATAGAAAGCAAGATATTTACAATATATACACAGTGTGCTTGCAAGAAGTTGAGTCCACTTTTTGGCCATTTAGTGGAAGTGCTTTCCTTGATTTTAAGAATTCGACATGTTTGAACTTAAAATTTGAAGCACTTAGAGATGGAATCTTGAAAAAAGTCACTATTCATAAAATGTAGTACTTGGAGTCTAGTTTCCAAATATGTAATTTATTTCAATACCCAAATGATACCAATTGATTTTCAATATGCATTTCTAAAAACCACTGTTTAATTTTTTTTCTTTACCATACTATGGATGTTTACATCATCCATATTTTTGACCTAAATAATCATATTTTTATAAATCCTTTTGGGAAAAGATTTGTAACTCACTAAAGCACACTTTCCATATTTTTTTGTAATTTTTTATTGAATATTTTTCTTTTTGTTAATTTTTTACTGGCCATATTTGGTGTTTTGAAAAATCATCATGTAAGTCATGCATAAGATGACCTAAACTTATCCTTTTTTTATTTTTTTAAAAATTGAAAAGAATTGTCTGGAGTTTGCTTTTCTGCAATCCATTCGTCAAAAAATTATGTTAATAAAAAGTTATTAAAATAATTAAAAACCCTGATAATTCAAGGTTTATGGACTTGTTTCATTAGAAATTAAATGAAAAATAAAAAATTAATCCAATTGTAAAACAATTAAAAAACATATTTGGAATCTACAATGTCTCATCTATAATGGGTTTTAATTTCATTAAAAAATTCTACAAAAAAGTCTTCAGACATATACCCAAAGTCACTATTTTCTTTTGACATTGCTAGGACCTTCAACTTGTAGGTCAGACTAGGTCTAGGGCCTAGGTTCAGATCCCCAAACCTTTTCAAAAACCTGTTAACAAAGTAAAAACCCAGCCTAAATTTCAAATTTCAAGAAATGAGATCCCATTTTCTTTATAAATGGGATCCTATTTAATAAATGGGATCATGTTTCCCATTTGTCCATTGAAAATGGAACATGATCCCACTTAATAAACAAGATCTTGTTTACTAGTGGATCTCGTTTAATAAACAAGATCTTGATTTATATAACTCAGGATCCCAAGTTATTTTTGACCATTTGTTTCAATTTTATTAAAAAAGAGGTACATCTCAGGTCTGAGGATTGTTTTGTACAACTGACTATGACATATTCTCTATTTTCTATCAACTTTTGTCTTGTAGAAGCTCTTCAACTTGGTATTTTTTTCAATTTTAAAAGGAGGCATCATTGAGATACTATTACAAAGGAATTTTGTTGAATTGCTACTTGTTTTCAAAGGAGGAAGAGGAAATTTATTTAATTGCTACTTGTTAGAAGGAGGAAGAGAAATTTTGTTGAATTGCTATTTGTTTTTAAAGGAGGAAGAGGAATTTAATTTATTTGCTATTTGTTTGGAGGAAGAGAAATTTTGTTGAATTGCTATTTCTTTTCAAAGGAGGATGAGAAATTTTGTTTAATTGCTACTTGTTTGAAGGAGGAAGAGAAATTTTGTGCAATTGCTACTTGTTTGAAGGAGGAAGAGGATTTTTTTTTAATTGCTACTTGTTTGAAGGAGGAAGAGGAATTTTGTTCAATTGCTACTTGTTTGAAGGAGGAAGAGGAAATTTGTTTAATTGCTACTTTTTTGAAGGAGGAAGAGGAATTTTGTGAAAAATTGCTACTTGTTTGAAGGAGGAACAAACAAGAAGGACTTTCAATTTTTTGACATTCATTTGTGTATACTTAAAAAAAATTCAATCATAGGATCACAATGTTAGAATAAGAGGAAAGATAGGAAGGTATTGACCCTAGAATAAATTCAAGCAAAGAGAGAGGAGGAGGTAAAAATACAAAGAGAAAGAAGAATGAGAATTCAATCAATGAATGACGGTGAAGCATCCAATTCCATAACTATTGAAGATAAAAAAAAACATTGAGGAGACCATAGATGTAGATGATGCAAACTTGCAAGAGGTGAATGTGGAAACTAATACAAATATAAAAACTACTCCTGGTATGTCTTCAAATATCCCTTTCAATGCTATGGAGAATGTTTCAATAGGCACAATTCTAGGTACATCTTCAAATCCACCTTTGAGCCTCATGAAAATGATATTTATTAGATTTAAAAAATGTTGGATATATCGATGTTGACATCAATAATATTCGTAGAGTTCAAGATTTGAGTCAAATTGTTGTTGAAAATGAAAATGAAAATGAGAACCGTTTTGTTGTTAAAAATGAAAATGAAAATCCTTTTTAATGAAAATGAAAATGAAAATGAAAATCCTTTTAATGAAAATGAAAATGAAAACCATTTTGTTATTGAAAATGAAAAGTAAAATCCTTTTATTGAAAAGGAAAATCAAAATCCTTTTCTTGAACCTAAAAATGAAAACCATTTTTTTGATGAAAATGAAGACGAAAATGAAAATAGTTTTGAAGTTATAAATGAAAATGAATTTCTAGGAAGTGATGTTGAAAATGAATATATATTTTTCTAAATTGAAAGTGATGTTTTGGATAATCTTCCTAGTAAAATTTCTTGGAGACAAATAAGAACACATTATAATAGATTATACAAACAATTTTTTATCGTAAAAAACTTTTAGTTCAATGTCAACTAATGATGCAATTGATGAGAATACGGAAAATGAGAAAAGTAATGAAAAAATTAGGCATTTTAGTTAAACACAGAAGAAAAGATCAATCGGTAAAAACTGTTATATCTACTATTGCTAGTGCCATTCAGTCTATTGGAAAAAATAGTCAATCTAAAGATAAGAATGCATCAAGAAGAGCTATAACAGTTGCTATAGTTAATAAAGCAACTTTGAATAAAAGAATGGTAAGAAATATTAGTGAAGTTTTAAAAATAAATCTTAAAGCATTGCTAAGAGCGGAAAAAAGAAGAGAAAGTACAGAAAATGATCCAATAAACCAATGTTGGAGTTTTAGTGGTCGACTCCCAAGGTTTGACATGAAATTGAATCTTTTGTTTTTTTTTTGGACATGAAATTGAATATTGAAATTAAATATTTGATTGAAAAATACTGACATGATAATACTAGGGTATCATCTAATGCTAGAGATTTTTTAAAATTAAGAGTGGGGTTCAAAGTTCATGATCCTCATCCAAAACACCTATTAGATACAACACAAACTAAATTTTATAGAAAATTTTGTGGTGATTTAGTGTTACTTGGTAATATTAAAATAAGTCAAAGGTCTTTTGAAAAATGTAATCCTTGGTATGTAAATATTAATAAGCAATAAATATCTTGTTTTTGTAAAACACATGTTCCATTTTGTTATTTTTATGATGTTTTTCGATATATACATTGTACTTTGCATCCTAACATGATTATGCAGGAATGTGGTATTAATATGCCACCTAAAACAATAAGGGAGTTTATATCAAGTTTTTTTTGTGAAAGATCTAATGGAAAATTATTTTATTTAAGTTCTTGTATTTTTGGACAATGCACTAGTTGTGGAAATCTTTCATTCTTAAGAGTTTGCATGCATGAAATTGTTGATAATGATTTTGGAAAATAATTAGTGGATGTTAAAATATTTAAGAATGTTAACTATTCTCTAAAAGATGGAAAAATTGGAAAGCGTTGTGATTTAGTTACAAAAAAAGTTAGGGTACATGCATTCATATTAGAATTTAAGAATAAGATTGTACCAAAATATGTCATGCACTCTCAACATGCTCAATGGCTTGATGGCCAATTTCGTGCATGTAGAAACACATTTCCAGATGGTATTATACTATCAGTGGTTGATTTTACAGAAAACTATACTCTAGCTCCGCAAGAGGAAATTCAATCATAGTATTATAATTCAATGCAAGTAGCTATGTTTGTTCATATTGTTTATAGACATGAAAATGATATTACAAAGGATGATAGAAATTTTTTGAGGGAGTATCATTTCTATTTGAGTGACAACCGATTACACTCATCAAAGTTTGTCCAATACTGTTTCAATATATTTTATAGAAATTTAAGAGAAAGAGGAATCTAGATGACAGAACACCTCATATGGTTAGATAATTGTACGGAATAGTTCAAGAATGCTTGAATGTTATATTGGTTATGTAAGGTTCACAAGGAACTTAATTTGCAACATATGTGGAGTTTTTTTGAAGTTAGGCATGGTAAAGGAGAACATGATGGAACTGGTGTGTGCATTAAAATAATTCTTGCTAGAGAACAATTGAAATTTGAGGATGCAGTAAAGTTTAAATATACACGTGGAATTGTGGATTGGTGCAATACAAGATTATCTACACCTAGTTCTTGAGTGAGTAATCTACAATTCATCGATTCTTTTGGTTGGTTGAAGAAGAGAACATTCTACCTAGACTTGATTGCGAGACAACCAGTGGATCTACTAAATGGCATTCATTTAAGAGTTTGAATGCAAGCACATGGACTATCTAGACAAGGGATCTTGTATGTTTTTGTCAATTTTGTATTTTAGGAGATTGGTAAGCATGTGAAAATATGGAATGGGTTGAAGAGTGGAAGCAAAGATCATTAACACTAGCACAAACACATGATCAATATGAAACAATAATTGAAGACAATGATCAAGTGTTTGCATCAGAAGACTATGACCATGTTTCAGACCTTGTACAAGAAGGTAATTTAATTCAATTTATTTCACTTTATTACTATTTTGTAATAATAAATTATTTATTTATATACATATGAATGGATGTATGTAGATTGGTCAAATTATATGGACACACACAAGTTATTAAATTAAAATTTATTTGTAGGACATGTGTATGTTGTTGTTGCACCTCAGAGGAATGAAGAGGAAATGAAATATTCGTTGGCTCATTGTGTGGAGACTAAACATAAGTTAATAGCACCTCGAGAAGATGATGATAGCTATCATTATCCAATAGGTATGGTGACCCCCTTAAGACATCCCCTTAAGAAAATTTTGATAACAAGTTTTTGATCCCCTTAAGAAAAATTTTAGAACTTCTTTGACCCCCTTAAGAAAATTTTGAGAATTTCTTTGATGATGACTATCATGTTTTCCAATAGGATCGGTGGTGGTTGTTGGCACTTGGCTAAAAAAATACCTGATAAGGAAGAATGGTTTGTCTGAAATTCAAAGATTATAAAACACATAAAAAGATTATACACTACTCACATTTGGTGGTGGCAACAAATATAAAACTAGATCGGTATTGTGGAAGACCTAAAAATAACTTGAGCTATGGACAATTTCTATGGAAGATCATGAGACAATCATAGATGAGTTGTAAAAAAGAGAGGTTGCAAATTGTACAATGGAATAATTAAATATGGGTAAAGGGTATGTGCAGGATCATCATGGAAAAAATAGGCCCTTAAGTGGCAAAAAATTCAGAAAAATCAGAGTTAGGCAACTTGACGTAAAAATTTGAATAAGTTATCTATATTATTTAAAAAATATGTAATAATAGAATCTGTAGCAAATTGAATGTAGTTTCTAAACTACTAGGTTTGTTTAAAAAAAAACTATTTGGTGAAATTTTGAAATTTCAATGCGACTTAAATTTTAGGGAAAAATAAGAAGTAGGTGTAATCACCACCCTAACCACAATAAAATGATAATATTTTTTATAATATTTTAGATATAAGTATAGGACTCATGCCCCAATGTGATGCATTTTTTTTGTATTTTTTCCTAGTAAATAATTAATTATGAATTTTTTATTACAACTTTTAAAAAATATAAAACTTGTATGTTTGACCACCTTAACTTGGTGAAACTTCATGAAATTCATTTTTTTTTTTTAATCCTATAATATACAAATCATAGAATGTGACACATATTTTGGATTCAAAAAATGTGATACCGTTTGAAAGTTGTAGATGTTTTTCAATCAGCCTATCAATCAGGACTTTAGTCATAATTTGAATAGAAAATAAATAATAATTACTTATTAAATTCAAAGTAAAGAATAATTTATATTGGTGGAAAGCTAAGAATCTCCTTGAAAAACCCTTTTTGTTTCATCAATTTTGGGTAAAAAAAAAATTGTCAACCACATACCCATCATATTGCCACTTTTTGGCCCATCATGATCCTGCACATACACTAAATATAGTTTTAGTTTTATATTATCCTTTTAAATATATTAAATACATGTTTTGATATTTCTCAAGTGTGTTATTAGTTGAAATTGATTTAAATTGTCCTTTTATAGATCCTTAAGCCATCATCACAAAAAGGAGAGTCCATGTAGATTCAACCTAGACAACATGGAATACTTGGTGAAAAGAGGTAATTATTAGTTAAATTATATTTAAATACATTTTTTGATTATATATTGATATTTCTTGTACATTAATAATTAAAAATGATTTATTATCCTGTTTTGTATCCTTAAACCATCATCACATTGATCTCATACTTTAAAACAAAAATGAGAGGATGCAGATTCAACCTACACATATATGTGGAATACTTTTAAATATAGGTACTTGAGTTGTGTACATATAGCTAGTTTTATATAAATTAAAATATGCATGTTTTGATGATTTCATTGATATTTCTTGTACCATTTTGATATCAGGTGGCATGAAGATCTACTACATTCTAGGCACAAGTTTTAGATGTTCTTGAGATGACATAGCCAAATTTTGTAAACATTGTTTTGAGTTGACATATATGTACATACATACTTACACAATTAAACATTTTGTACAAATTACAAATACATGTACATACACAATTGTACTCTAAGTACTTTTATGTATCAAAATCAATATTCTATATATTTTGTTTGTTAAATGTGCTTCTTTTCCTACTTTAAAACTTTAAATTTGATTGTATAATCACTAAATATCATGTATATTATTGTTAAATCAATTATATCAATTACAATTAAATATGAGACATTTACTTTGAAGTATTTCATCCCCTTAAGACATCCTATTAGGATATATCCTTTATATAAATACTTAATTATATCATTTGTTATGATGAGTCACCCTACTTTGAAACTTTAAATTTGATTGTATAATCACTAAACAACATGTATATTAGTATTAAATTTGGTTTCCTTGAGAAACTTTACCAAATTTTGACAACTTCCCCTTAAGATGTCATATTAGGACATATCCTAAATATTGTACTTAATTATATCATTTGCTATGATGAGTCACCCTAAAGTCTAATACTTGTTTATATCACTTAATATTTATACTTAATTATACTCTTCTTTGATCCCCTTAAGACGTCATATTAAGACTCATTAAGATATCCTATTAGGACCCCTTAAGACATCCTATTATGACATGAATTAAATAAACATTGACAACATTTAAATTGTATAGAATTTGATTGTTATGATGAGCCATCCTAAATTCTAAGTTAATTATATCAATTGGAATTAAATATGAGACATGTACTTTGAAGAATTTAATCCCCTTAAGACGTCCATAGGTAAAGATGATTGCTATTATTCGATTTGTATTTTGAAATTATTTGGTTTAGGATGATGCCAATTACATGGAAACTTGTAGATTAACTTAGTTGTCTCTTTTGACAAACGATGTGACTCCCATTCCAATAGATAGTACCAGAAGAAAGGGTGGACATAGAGGAAGAAGGATGTAGTATTTGTGTTAGATGTTATTAATTGTTTTGACAACTTATAAATTAGTTTTTTTTGTGGAACATGAGGTGAAGAGGACTTTTCTATTCTTAAGTTTTCTCTATAACTTTGCATGATTTTTAAATATGGGAGTACATGATTTAATTTCAAAACTTTAGCCTATTTTCAAATGGATAATTAAGTTGTATGTTTGTTCTTTAATTTTATGTTGTAAAAGAACTAGGAAATATGGTGTATACTTATAGAGCAGTTTTTTTGGAAAAACTTGTTGCATTTTATTTGTATTTTTGTTTAGTTTATATAATTTATTAATTCTTTTGTTCTCTAATCTTGTATGGTATTGTTTATTTCTTAAAATTTTACCCTTTGTGGTATATAAATGGATTGCTTTTGTTTATAGATTATGATTTACTTTCTTATTTTATTAGATAACATGTGTATTAGGACCCCTTAAGACATCCTAGTAGGAAATGAATTAAATAAGTGAACATTGACTAATTATCACTAATTATTGAATGTATATCATGTATGGATCACTAAATTTGTAAAGTACAAATATTGAAATGTCCTATTAATTTCTACTTTAATTTCATACTTGTATTTAAAATTAAATAATAATAAAGTCCATTATTTACACTATATTAAGTCCATGAAACCAATATATATTAAGTCCATAAGAGTACAACCCATGAAATAAAGTCCATGAAACAAAATATTAAGTCCATGAAATAATCAAATACAACCCATGAAATCATGCCTAACTCATATTGTCTCTATAATCAAGAGACCTCTTCACACCATGTAGACTACGTGAATGACTTGGACCACTCTATACAAGAGAAAGATGAAATCAGATGTAAGACGATTAAAAATAATTTAATGACAATTTAATTTATAATTTATCATATTTTAATTGTATTATTAACAATCAGATATGCACCCTATGCTAAGCTTACAAAAGACTTAGCTATATGTTGAAACATGGAAACCTTCTTTAGATGTGGGTGATCTGTGTGAAGAAGGAATCTCCAAAGTGAGTTGGTTCTCCAAATGAATTTCCTATTCTAAATGATTTTCTGAAGTAAAGGGGGAGAAAGATAATTGAAAGTAACACTTAAATCTAATAGATGATTCACTAAAACTTATGAAATTCAGACACTATCACTCACAACAATCTCTCTATCACAATAGCCCTCAAAATCTCATCGATACATACTTCCATTAGTAATTTGTATGAAGATCTATAACTAAATACAACATACAACCTGAAACTATGCAATTTTGAACACAAATTCACAACAACAAGACATATAAGGATTCAAATTTGAATCACAAAGACATCAAATTGCTATTATAAAAATGAGACAAGAGATGAGAAGAAATTTGCTGATTTATTGAAACTAAAAGAGTGTTTGGCCTAAAATATGAGTACAAAATTGCTTACAAAACTCTTTGCATGTACAAGAGAGGAAGAAACAATAATCTGAACTCCCCAAAACTCTAAGTTTTCTCCACAATATATCCAAAATGCAATTTTCGAGCTTAGAAGAAAGGCTGGAAAAAAGATCCAAAAAACTACTCCAAACTGCAAGAGAAAAGTGGAAAATTTCTCTTTCCAAGATGCCTATCCAATGAAGTTTCAAAATCAAGCTCAATCCACTCCAAAACTGGAAAAAACAAACCTAGTTTAGCTATCCTTTTTTGACTTCACCTAGGAAGAAAATTTTCCTTCATAACACTGCTAAAAATAGCAAAAGATAAAAGCAATTTGTAAAACATTCCTTTATCTAAGTTGCTTTTACAAGATTTTGCAGTTTTATTACAAAAATAAAGCCCACCTTATCTTGATTTTTTGCAATTAATATTTTAAGGAAATATTTGCAAAAAAAATAACTTTAATGCTCCAATTACAATTGATTTTTCTCTAAAAAATCATAAAAATACAAGGAATGGATATCTATTATTGAGTTTCTCAATTGATTTCTATAAAATAAATAAAAAATAAACCCCAAGCATATCATATGAATGCTTTCTTATACATTTGATTTTTATATAAAAAATAATTAAAAGATATGTTCCATCACATATAATCACTTGACTTAAAGGACTTAGGAAAAAATAAAGGGCCTAAAATCATCAGTTGAATCTTCTTCCAAAGTCTTAAAATAAATCAAAGTTTCAAATCCTAAGTTCATCACATATGTAAAGGAAAATACGAAAGCACAAAGGTATTAGTGATGGTATTTGATTTTTTTTTAACTCAATGTGATAAAAGCCACCATTCAAATTAGGGCAATGAGGTAACCCTAAAACAAAACTCTTCAATCTCTATTCTTCTCATATCATTTTGCACTCTTTGATTTTGGAGAAGACTCTCTACTGGAAAACTAGGGTGCCACCATGGTAGGGTTTCAAGCTAGCTTTCTATGAAGGTTTTGCAGGAAAAATGTATGGGTAAGTTTCCTCCTTATAAAATATGCAAAATTCGTTATATCTCCTACATTTTGAGTTGATTTGAAAGCCTCTCAGCCGTGGCTATGGCTATTTTATAATGCACTTTCTCTTGTTTTCTTCTGTTGAAATATTTCCCACTCTGAGGCCGCCACTATTTGAACTTTTGAAGGTCATTTCTGAAGGTATTCGAATACATTTTCCTCACAATAAAATGTGGGTAAGTTTCTATCATTTGAATTTTGCACCATTTCTTCATTTTCTACAAAAAATGCTTGATTTGAGCTCAATAGTTACAAAGTATATGAGTATTTTTGTTTCCTCTAGGATTTCTAATTTTAGATCCTTTTATACTCCATGGATGCAGCTATGAGAATGTAACTGGGTTTGCATTCTTATGGAATTTCAATTTCAAAGTTGGACAAGAGAGTCACTGCCCTTTTTTTACCACGCTTGATGCAATGAATGCTATGCAATCTGTCTCCATGCTTTAAGGAACTGTATTTTCCTATATTAAACCCTATTTCCCCTTAAATTGAAATGAATCACAATTTTTTGGATTGGTGAAAAAATCTCCCAAACTATAAACTAGGTTGGTGAAATATTTAAAGGGTTTTTTTGTCTTGATGTTTTCTAATTTTTGTAGAAAAATGTTACGAGCCTAGATCATAATTTTCGAGATATGATGAAATCTCACTGCCCCAATTGAAAATCTATATTTTGCATTCTTGTAAGTCCACCATTTTCTTTTAAAAAACAAAACAATGCAACTCCTTTTACACTAGTATTCTCCTCTTTTCATTGCTTTCAAAATGCAGATTTTACTCCACTTAGTATTCTTCTTTGGTGATGCAAATTGATAAGTCGCTCAAATGGTATCATATATATGTCAAAAAATATTTTATTTGTCCTCCTTATAACTGTTCATGTAGCAAAAGGCATCCTATAGCTCTTTACTATAGCTTCATGCTACTCTTCATGCATTTTTATAGTTTAATTGAAACAGTTGAAACTGATATGAATACTAATCAATAACACACATAAGATCTTGAAATGTATAATATTTACCATGATTTCTTTGAGGTTGCTCAAAACATTTCAATTTGCAACTTTGATTCGTGAACCTCATATATATGCCTCTTCACTATCAACATCTATGAACATGAAACAATTGTTGCACTAGGAAAGAACACCTTGAAACAACATGAACAAATATGAACAAAACATCATATGGCAATAGAAATGCACTCGATTTGACAGTATTAAAAATTTTCAACATGGAAATTGATACATTTCATTTGGTTCTGTATCTAAATTGAGCTCCTTGTTCACTCATGATTTCATTTCATCACTTCTCAGATTTGACTATTATGGGTGGCTAATGGGTTCAATGCTTCCATAGTTGATAAATGTGTTTACATTCCTTCTTGACTAGCTCATATGAGCATGATGATTTTATCATTTTACTCAACCCTCATTTGTATGTTGAGGGGAAACATGTCAAGCTCTACCCTTGTGGGAGCCCGTTTTACTCCACATGCTTTTATGTATTCATGAAATGATAAGCTACATGATTTTTCCTATACCTGCAGAGGAAACAAACAATGTTAGCATAAAATAATGAAGTTTAAAAAGTTTCATGATGTGACATTTCATTTTTAGGCTCTCATTATTGCACTCTTCATTTTCAACCGATTCCATGCATTGCAAGCATTGAATTATATCTCTGTTGGTAGATCATGTAGTGTAGTTCATATCTGGAGCTCTAACAGGCCGTTTTACATGATGAAGGTTTACTCAAAAGCGGAAGCAAGGACAAGACAACTGCAAGAACATCAACTGAAGATCGAGAAATAGGCAATGATGGATATGTCTTACGTTATTTGCTTGTTACTTTATCTTCAGCTGTATAATTCATTCCTTGTAATGAATTGTTTTGGCTATCTCCATAATTGTGTGGGCTTTAAAATTCTTTTTTCATTTCCATTCTAAAAAAAAATGCATCAAAATGAAAAAGTGTGCAATCATTTGTATTTGCAAACAAATGAAATACTGTAATGTGAATAAGAATTGTGAAATAAATGAAAGAAATTGCTATGCTTAATTGTTTATGTATTCTATTTTGTACTTCATTTATGCTGCAAAGCACTGAGCAAATTTTTTTGAGATTTTCTTCCATGAAAACATTTGCATAAATGAAACTTCATAAACCTGATGTAACAGCAATTTAATACATGCAAAAACTAATTGAACTTTCACTTTAAAATGAAACAAACTAATCAGCTTTGCCAATTGAGTTGTAGTGAAAATTGACAACATTTTGGTGATTTTAGCTAAATGCTGGCCTGCTAAGCATTAGATTAGTTTCCTTCAACACTCAATTGGGCGTGCAGTCAAATCTGCCCCTTCATGAAACTCAGAAACTCAAACCATAACAGTCCAAACGATAACAAAACAAAACCAAACAATACTGAAAGAAAACTAATAGGCCTTGATGGCCAACCAAACATGGACAACAATGCTTAGGGAAAGAAAAAATATTGAAATGAAATGCACGTGAAACACTTATTTACAACAACTACTCTACTATTTACAAATATATTACTTATCTCAGAGGCAATGCTTGAGGTGGATCCCATTAACTGGGATAGAAAACACCTCTCCAGTTAACTTAGAGAGTTGGAAAGCGTTGTCCTCCTTGCACTCCATGATCACATAAGGCCCGTCCCAAATTGTATCAAATTTGAAATGTCATTTAGGTTTACTTTTATACTCATTCCATTTAAAAACTAAATCACCAATGATGAAATCTCATGGCCTTTCCCTTTTATCAAAAGAAATCTTCATCTGAGCTAATGTATTTAAAGCTGCCTTAATGCTTCCTTTTTGGTTTCCTTGAGCTCCATCAACTATGCAAATATTACTTTGAGAGGCTATTCATTCAAAAATTCTAGTTCTTTAACAAAACTTAAAGTTGGCAATTCAATAGAAACAGGCAACTTAGCTTCCTTTCCATAGGCAAGTACATAGGAACAACAACTAGTGGCTCTTTTAGGATCCACCATGTCATCCCTGAGGGCTAACTTTAGCTTTTTGCCATGTCTGTTGGTTGTCTTCTATAGTTTTCTTAATTATCCTGATCAAATTCTTATTTGTAGATTCTACCTGCCCATTACGGTACCCTACAGATAATAGTTAGAAGATGTGTTCAGAAAAATATTATTCTTAACTGACCAGTCAAAAATCCTCAAACCAATGAAGGCTAAACCATTGTTAGAGATTATTGAATCTGGGGTACCAAATCTCAACACTAAGTCTTGATAAAAATTAAGCACAAAAGTCTCGTTTGCTTCTTTTAAAGCAACAACTTTGGGCCACTTAGTGAAGTAATCTATTGCAGTAAGAATCCACTTATGACCCATGCTTGAAGGTAGGTCAATTGGTCCAATGAAGTCTAAACCCCACTTGGAAAATGGTTGTTCTACTTGAATAGGATGCAGAGGCATGGCTACAAGCCTCTGTTTTCCAACAAACAAAGCACACTTCTCGCATCTTCGAACCCAAGTAATTGCATCTTTAAATAAATTTGGCCAATAATAACCAGCCTACATGATTTTTAGGGTTGTTGTTCTTATTGCAAAATGGCCTCCTGAAGTCCCATCATGAAATTCTCCTAACAACTTGTCAACTTGACCAAGCTCAACACACCTTGAAAATCTCTCCTATAAAGGATACCATCAATAATAGCATAAGGAATGGCTTGTAATCTATAGTACCTTCTTTTTGCTTTGTCCAAGCCTTTGGGACACTCACCAGTCTACAAATAGTGCATCATTTTCCTACATAGGTAGCAATAGGCATTGAAACAACAACTGTATCATCATTATTTAGTATTGTATCAACATTTTCAGCCTCTTTTAAGCTATTGTCCTCATTTCCTGCAAGTTGTTCACACAAACCCTTGCCCTTGACAAGCTTAGTCACCTTAATATCAATATCAAATTCCATAACCTTAGTTATCCAGCCAGCTACTGACTCTCAGTTGTTTGTGATTTTTCCTTGATGACAAAACTAATTCATGACTTGGTGTTTTTTTGATTGACGTTGACAAGCTACATGATGTGCAGATTGCTTGTTTGGCAACTGGTTCATTAACACTGATGCAAGATGCATTCTCTCATTAATTATTAGGTTGATTGGTTCCCATTATATGCATATGGTGTATTCAGTTGCTCATGCTCAGTTTTCCTTTGAATAATATGTATCTCTGACGTGTTGTGTCATTGACATCTTGGTAGCACCGTGACAAAACTCCCTGGTTTGGATAATATATGCACACAATTTATATAGTTGGGATGGTCTAATCTTGATGGCATATGATTTAATTTAGTTTATATCATGATTTCCTTGGCTCTATCTACATCATTTTGATGAGCCACGTGATATTCAGTTTTGGATCCACATGATATTCTTTCAGTGTTTATAATTATGTTGGACTGATAGTGTTGATAAGGCATTGTATAGGTTATTCAGGATTGATCATTTTCAGGATCATTTGAAGGCTCCATTTGAGGTTGCATGTCACAAGTTATTTGATCATATTTCGATCGATCATTTGCAGGTTCAGTTTGACAAAACAATCATTTCTCAAGTGACTAAGGTCATTTGGTCTTTCTTGTTCCATTTTAATGTGTTTGATTATGCACATTTCTATTGCATATCTCATGGAATTTTGACTTGACAATATCATTGTGTCAATGGTTCTTTGATTTCTCTGCATGGGCATTATAAGGTGACTTCTCTATACGGGCCTTGCTATGATAATCAACATTGAAGTGTTCATAAGCATCTTGATTGATTATTTAAGGTGGCATATAATATAAACATTAATTGGTTTCTTTTGGCACATTGTATTGTTGATTACCTTGGAATATCAGGTTGTTATTTCATTTCACATTGGAGTTATCTTTGTTAAAGTCACATGGCAGTGACATCATTAATATATGGTATCGGGTTTCATCGATCACATGGTATTTGTGTCGGTCACATGGTACTAAATTGGAAGTTGACTTTGACAAGTTACATGGAAGTAATATCAATTGGTCTTTATTTAATAAGCCATCATTTTGTCAGCATCTTTGGCAACTTCTATCATTTTGTCTCACCAACAGATATTCTGGATTTCAAAGGTTCATGATTTTTGATTGATTAGGTTTTCGGATTCCAAGTGACTATTGTATTTTGCAAAGTCTTTGACATACTTGAAAGAAAGAATTTTTTAGACAAATTTTATTGTTGAAGGGTTTGAAACCCTAGCTTCCATGGATAGCATGATGATTTTCTAGGTTTGTTGTCTTCTCTCAGCTGATACATTAAGGGTTTATGTTCTTGTTTTGCTAGAAATTGCTAGTAGTAAGAATTGTTTGGATTTTTCATCATTTTGGTTTCGAAATTGGAATACTAGCTCTGAGCTAGTATGTGTGCAACTATGGAAGTTGGACTTGACTTCTAGCTAGGTAGTTATGATGGTATTCAAAAGAAATTCATGGTATTTTTTTCTCTTTCTCCCACCATGAATAGGTAAAGGCAAAACTATCACATGCACTCGGTTTTACATTGAGATTTTTTTCTTGCTAAAACAATTGTTAAGGGATTAAAATAATCTTATTATTCATTTTTTGAAAAAAAGGAAGGAGGTTGTTTTATGCACAAGATGATAACATTTTTTGTTTCTCAGTTATTTGACAGTTGGCTATAACTGTTTCAAATGGGTTATGTTGTTAAGATTTTTGTTGATATGCTTAATCTTTGATGATTATGATTGAAAACCCATTAGGGTTTCTAGAATCTCATCTGGAGATTGTTCTTACAGTTTCAAATCAGTCTGCATAGATGCTTATGCATTTTATTTAAGAATATTTTGTTGTATTTCTCAAGTCACAGAGAAGAAGAGAAATTTTTTTTGTGAAACATCATATTTTATCTTTGGAGTGACAAGAAACTGGGTTTACATTGAAAATCATTGAATCTCTGATATTTTGTAAAGGAATATTTTGATGCACATTATTATTTAGTATGCTTATTGAGATATTTATACATAGTTTTCTATTGAAATTCTAGAGTTGCAAAATCTGCACTTCTAGGGTTCTGATAGGATGCTATAATTGTTATGTGCTAAAAGGGGTTGGTTTTCCTTGGAATGGGTGTTCCTAAATTAGTGAGGGGTTGGTGCTCCTTGGAGTGGGTGCTCCTAAATTGTGTAGATTTGGTGCTCTATCTGAATAAAGAAAGATTTTTTGAGTGGTTTTTATTCCCCTACAGGGTTTTCCACTCAAGAAAAAATTATGTGTTATGTGGTGATTTTATGTGTGTGATCTTTTCCTTATCAGACTTATTTTAAGATGTTATCAAATGCATAATTATCAGTCTTTCATATTTGTTATTGTTATGTCACATTTCATATCAATCTTTCATATCTGTCAATTCACATTTCATGCATAAAAGGTTCTATTATTAATGTGAACTTTGATACATGTGAAAGTATTAAGTTCATCCTCTGATTAATGTTTCATGTTTAATTCATGGTTCATGCAAATATAATACTATTCAAGCATAAGTCAAATTTTTTCTCTAAACTATCATTTGGTGTTTTGATTTAAAAGTCAAGTTCACTTCACTTCACATATCTGTCATTTGTTCTCTTTGTTTAAAAGAAAACACAAATTCTTGTTTTGAAAAAGTTTGTGACTTTTATAAATCACTGATTCACCCCACCCCCCTCTCAGTGATTTTAGTCTTCCAGCACCAACACGTTTATCATTAATATCTTGGTTAAGTAAGAAATCCTTAACAATTGACTGAGCAATTAGTAACTGAATTTTGTTGTTGGATAACATATGCCTAAACTTTTTGAGACTTCTTACAACAGCAAAAACATGTTTCTCCATGAAATATTACTTCACCTCATAATCATGCAACACTTGGCTGAAAAATGCCACCAGTTGCTCCAAACCTTCATTGTTTTGCTGGCACAACATAGCTGAAATAGTATCAACCCCTCCAAAAGCATAAAGAATGAAATTTCTATCATAGTTTGGATTAATGAGGGTAGGGGTTGTTGAAGTGATCAACCCAATATCTTCAATCTACAACACCAAAGAACCTCCACAATAGATAGAGAGAAGCAACAATGTAAGATGCTATTCCACCAAAAAAGGATTGCAATATGATACAATATGATCAATGCAATACTATACAATGCTATCCAATGCTATAGATGCATTGCTTATAAAGGAAAGGATGAGAGATAGGATAAGACAAGATCATGACAAGTGTCTTAATCCTATCACATGAGACAACTAACTCATAACTACCAAGGAAAGTGTAACTTCTAGATGAGACAACTAATGCTTATCTAGATAACACAACTAATATCCTAAGTAAACTTAACATGTGAATTAAGTCCCCTAAGTCCCTAGTAAAGGAATAAACTAGGTACAATACTTATTCACACCAACACCCCCCCTTAAGTGCAACTTAGGGAGGAAAAAACCAATGCAGAATTCAAAAGATGGGTCCCAAAAACTAGGCCTAGTGAGGTACCCATGTACAAAACCAAAAACTCTCATAAGCGGAGAAAAGGAGAAAACCCTATGAGAGAAAACTCCTCTCCAAAAGAGAGAAAAAGCTACAAAGAAAGCTAAAAACTAATGAAGGAAGGAGGAATCCTCAAGACCCCCCAAGGACAACTTCCTTCACCCCAAGCATCAATCGCAATTGAAGATAACGAAGCGATGCCAAAGGTTTAGTGAAGATGTCTGCAACCTTTTGATTTGTAGGAAAATACTCCAAGCTGAGAACACCATCTTGGATGAGCTTTCTGATGAAGTGCATGTGGATCTCAATATGCTTAGTACATTAATGCTCCACTAGGTTGTGAGAGATATGAATGGCACTCTGACTGTTGCACCAAAGAGTAGTGGGTTGAGTGGATGGGAATCCAAACTCAGTCATCAACTGACGAAGCCACAAAACCTCCTAACTTGCAAACACTGCACCTCGATACTCAGCCTCTATCGATGATAATGCAATAGCAGTCTACTTCTTACATGACCATGAAATCAGACCGAAACCAAGGCAAAAGACAAAGCTAGAAGTAGACTTCCCATCATTGACATCACCAGCCCAATCTAAGTCAGTGAAGTCCACTATGTGAGATGCACCTGAAGTGTAGTGAATGCCAAAATGAGTAGTGCCCTGAATGTATCTCAAGATACATGTAGTGGCCTTCCAATGACTCTCATGAGGCTCCTATGAGAAGCGAGAGATAAGTCCAACCGCAAAGGAAATATCAGGATGACTATGTGTCAAGTAAAAAAAGACTGCCAACCAACTGCTGATACAAAGTAGGATCAACTATAGGTGTAGTAAAATTGGTAGACAATACAACACCTGATTGGAATGGAGTAGGGGCAGGCTTGCAATCGGCCATGCCAAATCTCTAAAGCAAATCAAGAGCATACTTCTGCTGGAAAATGAAGATCCCCTCAGAAGTCTGATGAACCTGAAGACCAAGGAAGTAATGCAAAAGACCAAGGTCGGTCATATCAAATCACTCCATCAATGCTCATTGTGTACTCCGAATCATGGAAGTAGAACTCCCTGTGAGAATCAAATCATCCACATAGAGCACAAGTATGAGTAGATCCTCTCCATGTCTATGTGTATAAAATGTGGGGTCAGAATGGTAGTGAGTGTAGCCAGAAGCAAGCAAGAAACTATCCATCTTCTCATACCAAGCCCTAGGGGCCTATTTGAGACCATACAATGAATGTCGAAGGCAAACAAGTGAAGAGTCTTGCACAAAACCTAGTGGCTACTCCATATAGATCTCCTCATGAAGATCCCCATGCAAGAAAGCACTCTTCAAATCCATCTAATATACTAACCATCCCTATGATGCAGCTATAGCAAGGACAAGGTGAATAGAATACATCTTGGCAACAGGAGCAAAAGTCTTAGAATAGTCAATTCCTTCAACCTGAGAAAACCCCTTTGCAACAAGATGAGCCTTGTACTTGTCAATGGAACCATCTGTTGCATACTTGGTACGATACACCCACTTACACCGAACCAACTTCCATCCCTTAGGAAAAGGCACAAGATCCCAAGTATGATTCTTCATCAAAGAAGAATACTCATCAGCCATAGCACTATCCCACTCTGGAATACCTGAAGCATCTGAAAAATTATGAGGATCATCTGAAACTACATGACTCAAAAGACTGATTCCTGAAGTTTGAGAACGAGTGTGGTGAGTGTCTGTGGGCTCACCAACAAGAGGAATAGCCTCCTCAAGAGTAACTCGAGCCCATCGTGGCCTAGTAGGTGACTGAGGAGGAGGTGCATCAAGACCATCATCAAAATCTTCCTCAAGTAGCAAAGTATCATCAACTGAAGAAGACTGAGTAGGTTGTGATGAAGAAGAAGGTGAAGGAGGATCTGACTGGGTGAAGGTCTCAACAAACTGAACATCACGTCTGAAATGTACCTCTCATGTGTTAGGATCAAAAAAATTGTATGCCTTCACATCCTCACAATAGCCAACAAAGATGTAACACTGACTCTTCTTCTCCATGGATTTACGCTGACCATTCAGAATGAATGCCCAAGCCTCACTACCAAATACTCTAAAGAAGGATACATTAGGCTTGGGATGAGACCAAGCCTCCTCAGGGGTCATATTCTGCACTTCCTTGTGGGGCATACGGTTCTAAATATAGTTGGCACAATTGATAGCTTCGGCCTAAAAGGCGGGATCCATGGACCTAGACTGAATCATACAATTGGCCATTTCCCTAAGAGTCATGTTCTTTCTCTTTGCCACACCATTCTGTTGAGGAGTGTAAGGAACTGTGTGTTGATGAAGAATACCATGCTCCTTGCAAAAATCATGAAATGCCTGATTGGCATACTCCCCCCCATTATTTGTGTGTATCTGTCGAAGAGAAAAACCTGACTACTTCTCCACAAATGTTTTGAAGGTCTTGAAGTTGGTGAGGACTTCACTCTTGAGCTTCAGAAAATAGACCCATGTCCAGTGCGAAAAATCATCAATGAATGTTAGCACATACTTAGCCCCTGAAAAAAAAGGAGTTGGGAATGGCATGAGATCACTATGGACCAACTCAAGGGGTGTGGTTGCACATGTAGCTTGACCCTTAGGAAAATGATCTTGATGTTGCTTGCCAAGAACACAACCTTGACAAACACCATCCATGCAAGTGATCTTTGGAAGACCAACCACTAAGTTATGTGCTTGCATCTACTGAAGATATCTATAGTTCAAGTGCCCAAATCTATCATGCCAAAGCTTGCTCATTGAATCAACATGAGCAACAAAACATGAACCCGATGAAGACTCAAAGCCATCAAATTGATACAAATGGTTCTCATGATCAACTATCCTTGTAGCAACAACCTTCTTAGGATCCTGCAACTGTTTAATAGTCACATTCTGTGGAGTAAACTCAATTGTCTTCCCATCTCCAGAATGACAAATCTGATATATGGAAAGTAGATTCACTGAAATATCAGGAACAAGAAGAACATCCTCAATGCACCCATCTAGCATCTGAACAGAGCCTATCCCCAAAACTGGAATCTATGAAGAGTTCCCAACTACAATCTGAGAAGTAGAAGCATGAACAATGGAATCAAGGAGATCACGTGAATTGTTCATGTGATGTGAAGTACCTGAATCAAGAATCCAACTATCTGAAGATGAATGAATGGCCCGTGCTAAAAGATCTTTCCCTTTGCCCATGGAAGAAGGCTTAGCCACTAAAATGTTGCGCTTTTTCATAGCTTCCTCCAAGGCTTCTAATCTCTTCAAAAAATGAGTTGCATCATGCCCAGTTTTGACACAAAATGAACAAGGTTCTCCTTTCCTTTTCTTGGACTTGGAAGAATCTCCAGAGGTAGAAGGAGATGGAGTGGAATTCTGATTGTTCTTCGGCTTCAGTTTGGAGGGATTCTAACTACCAGAAGATGATTCTGCTTTGGGCTTCTTCTTGTTCTTTCCTTTACCCTTGGATGATTGAGCCATTAGAGCATGATTCTTATAATTAGGTAAGGCATCCAACTGAATCAACTTGGCTTCCTCCCTAGTAAGACGCTCACAAAACAACTCAAAAGAGGGCATTTTGTAATCTTTCCCCATTGCATCCATAGTTGAATAGAAAGTAGAAGAAAACACTTGATAAGGGCCCTTTAACTTAGAAAAAATCAAGAAGATACATTCATCACTAGATTTATCTTTCCCACATCCTTTCAACTGTGACAAAATCAACTTGAATTGTGCAAGGAAATCTTGAATTGAAGGAAATGCATCTGGAGAGAGTTATTGTAGATCTACTTGAAGTTGCAAGACTCAGAATTGATTTGATTTTCCATACAATTCTTCAAGTTTATCCCAAACATTCTTAGGTGTTTTACACTCTGAAATATCAAACAACAAATTATCAGATACATGTAATCCAATGAGCCCTTTTGCTTCATCCATTTTACATCTATGGAAAAAAAATTCATAATCCCTTGTGAATTCAGGTTGTTCTAATTCTAACATTGGCCATAGACCCTTAGATTGTAACAATTGAGTCATTTTTAGCTTCCATGTATGATAATTGTGTGGAGTGAGTGGTTCAATTTTCCTTAGATCTGCCATGAACACCAAAAGAAAGAAGACAATGTGGCACTTAAATTGTGCCTTTCACCCCCCCATAATTTATTAAAACTCAATTTGCAACCCCCCCAGCAAATTACAAAGAAGAAATTTTGCAATTTGTACAAGTGATAAGCTCAAATCAACCATTTATAACACAGTGATTTTTACAATTTTTAGAGAAAAAATCTTGCCAAAGCTGAAAATAGAGGTTACAAACAGCTTCCTTGCAATTTTCTGAGCAATTTCAAAATTTTTTTTTCCAAATTTTGACTTCATTTGCAAAAGTTACACCAAGAACAAGCAATAAATGCACTTGTACCTTCAAGCTGAAAAAAATGGCAAAAAATGTCAAAATCTGGAAAAATCACCTATACCACTGTGAATTTTGTCGAACTAGCTTTCCAAGGATATATCATTTTTGAAAATTTGACGTTGTGGCTAAACTTTATGCAAAATTGAAAAAAGGCTTGTTTTAGGCACTTCAAGACTAACTAGGAGCAAAAATAACACTATCTAGGTGCAAAAATAGAGCCCTCAGGGGCCAGCCTTCGGTTGTCCATGTGACCGGGCGCTGGGCTGCAGAAAAAATCCGCTGGTTTCTGGTAACCACTAGCGGCTACCCCTTTTGGTCACATGTATGTAGCTATCTTCTTATGGTCTTCAGATGGTTAACTTTCGGTGACTTGCATTTTTTGATGGCAGTTATCAATTTTACCGGTGGTTAGTAGTTTATACTACTGGCAATTTGAGTTTCCACCCACGGTTTATTAACCACTGTCTAGCGGTTGACCTACAGACCACCCTCCTGGCAGTTACCAAGTTGTCGGCTAGTGTGGGCGGCTTAAGATAAGTCCACGACAGTTTTGTCTTTGACCGTAGACTTGTTAAGTCTACAACGGTGGTACAAGTTGCGTACCCCAAAGAATGCAGCACTATAAGCGCTTTGAAAACCAAGCGTTGTGTGTTTTACAAAAAAAATAAAAAAATTGTGAATTTATTCTTTTTAAAAAATAATAATAAAATACCACCGATTTAAGCTAATAGAGGAATATTTTAATAAAAAAGATTATGACGATGCGTACCTTCGAGTTGGAAGGCCATACGACCTTTCGGGTAAATTTTTTTTTCCCCAGAAACAACTTTTGTCGAATATGGGCAAATTATATATCAAAAAACTCAGAAACGGCCATCCGGATGCAATGGAAGGCTTATTTTTTGCCCAAAATGCTCCTATAAAAAGTTGTTCACTAGATCTGAGCTCCAAACCCTTCTTTGCCAAAGTTGCAAATGGTGACAAAATTGAGTGAAACAAAAGCCAAATCTGACTTTTTCGAGCCTCCTGGATGTAATGGGACAACCTAAAATACTGCCACTATAGCCAAAAGCGCTGCAATTACTAGATATCACCAAAATGCAAGCATGCAATATAAGATACAAGAAACTCAAAAATCATAATAAAACTTGATGGAAACTCTCTAATAAAAAAATGGAAGGGGCTTGCCATATTCAAAGCTCTTATACCATATTGAAGTGATCAACTCAAGATCTTCAATTTGCAACACCAAAGAACCTCCACAAGAGATAGAGAGAAGCAACAATGTAAGATGTTAGTCCACCAAACAAGGATTGCAATATGATAGAATATGATCAATGCAATACTATACAATGTTATGCAATGCTATAGATTCCTTGCTTATAAAGGCAAGGATGAGAGATAGGATAAGACAAGATCATGACAAGTGTCTTAATCCTATCACATGAGACAACTAACTCATAACTACCTAGGAAAGTGTAACTTCTAGATGAGACAACTAATGCTTATCTAGATAAGACAACTAATATCCTAAGTAAACTTAACATGTGAATTAAGTCCCCTAAGTCCCTAGTAAGGGAATAAACTAGGTACAAGACTTATTCACACCAACAGGGGTAGCTGCAAGGGCTTCTTTTATTTGCTCAAAACTTCTCTTACCCTCCTTAGTCCAACTAAAAGGAATATTCTTCTTAAGCATAGCAGTTAGAGGTTGCAGCAAAGCTGAAATATTGGGTATGAATCTTCTTACAAAATTAATCCATCCAAGAAAGCTCTATAAGCCTTTCTTGTGGGCTGGCAATGGAAACTCAAGAATAGCAGATACTCTCTCTGGATCTATAGAGATACCTTGCTTTGAAACTATGTGTCCAAGGATCCTTCCCTCTTGGATAGAAAAAATACTCTTCTTCGGATTGAGAGAAACTCCAAACTCTCTACACTTTTGAAAAATCTATTTTAAATGCTCAAAATTTTCATTAGCATCTTTTGAAAAAAAGGTAATATCATTTAAGTATACCAAGACAAATTTATTCATGAGGCTATGGAAAGCCATGTCCATCGCTCGTTGAAACATTACTCCAGTGTTGGATAAGCCAAAAGGCATCTTTTTGTAGACCATGGTGCCCCATTTGGTTGTAAATGTTGTCTTGAACTGATTGTTTTGCTTTACTAGAATCTAATTATAACCTGAGTACCCATCCAACAAAGAAAATATGTCAGAACCAGAAACCACTTGTAAAATTTGTTCCATGGAAGGAAGTGGATAATGATCTTTTAGAGAAGCTTTATTCAAATCTCATAAATCAACACATAATCTAATTTCCCTACTTTTCTTTTTTAACTAGAACTAAATTAGATACCCAAGATGTGTGCTTAATAGGAAAAATAATGCAACTCTCAAATAACTTATTCAATTCAGCCTTCATAAGGTGCTATAACTTGGGATTAAGGAGTCTCTATTTCTACCTTACTAGGTTCACATCAGGCTCTGATTCAATAGTATGTTGGGCTAATTCTGGATCAAAAAACTTCAAGTCTTTATATTCCCAAGCAAAAACATCGCTAAATTCTTGACATAACAGAATGAAAATTTGTCGTTCTTCCTTAGTACATACATTTCCCAGCTTCAAAAGCTTAACCTTGAAAATTTCAATGGCCTCAGAGTGTGCCTCCTTGATAGTCATGCTGCACTTATCTTTTCACACTTGATCGTCTGAGTTGAAAATAGATTCTAAGGTCACCAATCCTTTTCGCAGCTTGTTTGTCTTTAACTGCATAATCTAGCTATCATACTACTGTTACCACTTTTGTTGGTTTTCATCTACAAACTCAGCTTCAACAATTAAAAAACTCATAATCTACTCATCGCTATCAAAAACCTGCCAACTCACATTATTGTCAGGTACAGAAGGTCTGACTACAATTTTCACGTATTGAAGTGCCTCTACCTTGTGAATTTCATTTGGAATATCAAATTGGGCTCCTATGGCAATGAGCTTATCAGCATGTTTATTTTCATTCCTAGGAACTGAAAATATATTAAAAGCATCAAAATCCTCAATCAAATCCCGCACTCGATGCTTGTACTTTTTAAGTGATTCATTTTTTACAACATTCAGATTCCTAACTTGATTCATAATTGTTAACCCCAAATCTATGTACCTACAAAACAAAGAGATTAAACACCTTAAGTTAGATATTGCAAGTATAAATAAGGATTCCCCATGGAATCCATTTACAACTCAAACTAGGAATGAAAATATTGAAGAACACAATACAAAAGATAAAACAAAGATGAAATCCTAATTTAAACAGCAAACACTTGATCCCATGGAGGAATTGGTGCCAATTTCATGTGGAAATTTGGCCCTTTCCCAATTCCTATGATTGCAAGCTTCGATATGTAGACTTAATGAAGAAATGTGATCCACTTTTGATGATAAATGATGAGGACTCCAAGCCAAATCTACAAAAGAAACTAGCTAAGAACTCAATGGTGTGAAACTTGATAGATATTTGAGCATGGTAACTTTACTCAAATTGTGGATGATAAAATGAGGAGAGGAGCTCTTCATTTATAGGATTTCAAGGTGGATGAAAGTCCTAATTTGAGCAATGTGGGACTAACTTTCATCCAATGATATGGTGCCACTTGTCAAGCTATGAATGGATGATGGTTGTGCAAGATTTGGGGTTTGTGCCAATAAATGCCAATATTTGAAATTCAAATTTGTTGAAATGACATGTAAGAGGGAAGGGGAAAATGCAATAAATGCCACTTGGCTCAAGGAAAAGGACATGTAAGACATCTTAAATGCCTTGTTGGATGTGCATGTTGACTTGGAATTTTTGAATTCAAATTGAGAGAATATTCAAAAGATGCAATGTGAGGGAAAATAGGGATTTAATAAATGAATTAAATCTATTTTCATGTGCAACTGTTATTATCTAGAGGATGTGACATGAGATTAGATTAAATTAATCAAGGTTTAATTAATTTAACAGGAGATTAGATGATGTGACTTATTTGACTTAGATTTATGGATTTATTTAAATGAGATAAGAGAGGAATATGATAAGAGGCTAATTAAATAAAGATTTTGATTTATTTAATTAAAGGGTATGGTGTTAGATTAAATCAAATAAGGTTTTAATTTATTTAATTTTATGGATAGACTTTAGAGATTTAATCAAATAAATTGATTATTTAATTAAATAGGGATAATTAGATCAGATGGATTGATTTAATTAACAAGAGAAAGTGACTTAATTAGACAAAATGATTTATTTAATTAAGAGACGAATATTGATGAATTTAATCAGGTAAGGGAATTTGATTAAACGGTTAGACCGAGGGATGATTTAGGAAGAAACAATGTTAGTAAGTCAGGATTAGACGCACGATGTCAATCAGTATATTTTCGATGTCTACATTTTACCCCTCTTTGAAGCAATGCACTCATTGCGTTGGTTCAAAGAATAAACAATCTCGATCAAAGCCAAAAATCTTTGATATTAAAAACTTGCTCTATTTCTGCATGGCGACAGAAAACATGCCATTATAATGCCCCCTCGAGAGATCAGACAAAAAATTTACTTTTTTGGGTGATCTCGCAAAAAAAGGTGACAAGGTGCTCGAAAGGTCCAAAAGGGGTCCGGGAGGCTAAAAATGTGTCTAAACACAATAAAATGATGAAAAACAAGCCTCAAACAGACAAAAACTAGTTCGGGGGTCCAAAACCCTAGCAGGACAACCCTAGAGGGTCAAAAAACCCTAATTTTTAGGCTAAAAAGGGCCCAAGGGGTCACTTTCAATTCATTTTCACACACCTCTGCTAGCAAACCTTGAGATTTGGGCCCTAACCTCCTGACGATATGGCGCAACGACAGCTTCCTCTACACATTTCGGACTGAGTCCGGACCTACCAGTAGCCACCAGGCATCGGTGCCCTGGTATGTGACCCTAACTGAAGCTTCGCTTTTTCATTTTAGTGCATTTATTACTGCTTTTAAGGAGAGCTCGCTTTTAGCGGCACTATTATAGCGTCACTTGGTGTTTAAAGTGCACCGCTTTTAGGCTTTTTGCACCACAGTCGTGCAATTTGGAGTTTAAAAACTCCACCGCTGGGCTCGAGCTTGGCTCGGACTCGACGGGCTAGTTTGGAAAAGTGCGCCGCGATGACGCCCTTTTCATGAAAAGTGTGATGCTGAGGGCTAAAGTGCGTGGCGGCGGCTCTGTTTAACGAAATTTTGGGTCCAGCATCGGAGTTTGAGAAAACTCAAACTGTGACGCCTTCACAAACTGCACCGCTGAAAACAAGTTTGAAGCGTTAGGTCAGGAATTTTCAAAAAAAATTAACATGTTGACTTTCTCTGATGCAGGATGGGCCTAGGGAGCTTTATTCACGAGAGCACTGGTCACAAGATTTGGCGAGCATCCTACAGGACTTGAGCGAAAGAGATCAGGACCAATTGGGAGTCGCCGGCCTATGGCACATTGCATACGTAGCGCTCGTGCGCACACACCTCGGGATGTTGTCAGTGTTAGCCGAGAGGTGGCACAACAAGACCTTTTTATTTCATCTTCCCACTGGTGAGGCGACCGTCACATTGGAGGACGTCTAGCACATACTACGATTGCCCATTCATGGCTGCCAGGTGATCTATGATATGGAGGAGGGATGTGAGTGCTGCTCCCAAGTCCTCGCCATGCGAGACATTATCTACTGCGAGGGGCAGATCAAGTTGGAGAGGTATAGGGTTATATCACCTCCCTTCCGCTGGGCGATCACGACGATCATCTCGGGTTTGGTTTCCCTAGACTAATGAGGGCAGTATTTCAGTCTGGGTTGGGGATACTGTTGGGAGAGGATGGTCTGGGACAGGTTGGTTTGATTTGCATGGGGATCCGTCCTTCTGGCTTCACTCTACAGGGATTTGCATGAGTATGCGTACATGGACGACAGAGCACTGGGGCTAGAGTGACCTTGCTGCATGTTTGGGCATGGGAGCACATTTTAGTGCTACATCCATGAGTGGTTCCAATTCTGATGGGGGAAAAGGATGCCCTAGTGGCACGATACAGAGGGGGTGTGTCATTCACACACATCGACGAGCATGGGATCCCCTACTGGAGGTGGATCCTAGACGAGATGCTTCTGTTCACTTGGAGACCGTACCTCGGTCAGCCTGGATGGGCTAACGATGCTACACAACTCTTCTACTGCCCGTAGGAGAGATACATGTAGGGCCAAGAGCACATTATGATCGAGTGATACTGGCCAGGGCATGTGTAGTTTCAGTTTGGGGAGCCGCAGGATCGACCTGATGACGGTTATGTGGTTGTCTTTGCTCGGAGCCTGACACAGATATCATGGGGGCCCGACATTCCTACCACAGAGGCAGTTGATAGCTTTCGGCAGCTAGTGGCCCTACCTTGGGCCTACGATCAGGGCTTGGAAGATCTAGGGACTACATAGGGCTACAAAGATTGGTTCAAACCTCCTCTCTGGTTGACCATTCTAGGTGAGGATCCAAAGGCATACAAGGTCAGAGGCAGAGGGAGAGGATGAGGACCTAGGGTCAAGATTCGACATGACCCACCATTGGTGCCCCTAGTTCTGCCAGGTCAGGGAGACATCCCTATGCAGGACCAGTAGCAAGATCTGCCGATCTCACCACCATGAGCTGAGGGTGAGGACCAGGCTCACGTATAGCCATGAGCACAGCCAGCAAGGTAGGAAGATGCATGGGATGCCTTAATTTTATAGTTACAGGCATAGGTACAGGAAGTGATGGCTGAGAGGGACCAGGCATGGGTTGAGAGAGAGCAGCTCAGAGCGGAGAGAGATCAGGTTGTACAACAACGATAGGTCGTAGAGCTATAGGCAGCTACAGAGTTGGGCCGTAGGCAGCAGATAGAGAGCATGACAGCTGCTTCATCCTCGCAGGGTATAGTGTCGGTCTGATCCTACAAGGAGGCTATCTGAGAGATAGAGTACTACCGTCGGGCCTACCACGACCATGTACCTAGAGCAGACTGGGTCCCTGATTACTCAGAGCAAGCCAGCTAGAGACCACCATAGGGTCACAGTGACAGGGGGAGGGCAACATTCACAGAGATCGCGCATGATCCAGATGATACACATTTTTGGTGCCTTATGGGCTCATTTTTTATAGCCCCAATGGGCATTTTTTGTACTGATTGACATACTTGTACAGTGATTCGATTATTATTCTTGTACTATGATAGTGATATTGATGATATGATATATATATATGAGCTGATTTTGATGCGATACCATGTGTACTCCTTTATATATGCATGTATGATTCTTCTTTTATATGTTATGAATGCATTTATTTTGAATGATGTTTTATGCATTTAATTATGACCTATGATATGATGTGTAATGATGTTAACTATATGATGATTTATTTTAAGCTAATGCAATATGTGAAATGATTTGCTTTATGGTATATGATGTGCAAAAAATGCTTATATATGTGATGATTTGTGGATGAATGTAATATGATGCGATGGTCATGATATGATTCCAATGCATAATGAAATTGAGATGCTTAAAATAACAAATGTTTATTATCCTAAATGATGATGCATGTGATGCAATGATATGTTAATGCAATATGATATGTTGATGCGTAATGTGAACGGGATGTGATGATATAATGTTATGATGTTATGCAAAGATGTATGTCTATATTATGGAATGCTTTTGTAGATGCTATGTGATGATTTAGATGGTAATATGAAATGTTTATAAAATGCAAATGCAATGTTCATGCGATGATTGATATAATGCCATGTAATGGGTGAAATGTGATGATATGGATGCACCTGTTTATATGATGATGAGAATGCGATGTTTCCTATATGATATGCAATGCAATGTGCTAATGATGTCTATATGATGTGCTTATGTAATATGCTAATGATGTGTGGATGCAGGATCGGTGGTGATGATGGTGATGATGAGCAACTATCATAGTACCTTGTTAGCGCGGTTAGTAAGATAAGAAGAAATCATTTCAAAAAGATGCATGATGACACAAATACAGATGATGATGATTACTTGCCGAGGAGTTGGTATTTTCAAAGGGCCAAATTTTCTTATGTTTGATAACACACATAGTATGATGCATCAAGGTATAGGAAACCAGGATGGCGTGGTACTTAGTGTGATGGACTTTGACTCAACAATTAGATAGGAGTATTCTTGTTCACACCTGACATACAAAAACCTTGCTAGGATGTATTTCAGAAGTTTGAGACATCTCGGACCAAAACACGAAAAGGTAAACATATCCCTGTAATAGTCAACAAGTTTCCCTAGACCTCTTCCATATATGCCTAACAAAGCAAGTATTCGCCGAGGCTATATTGCAAGAACGTCCAACAAGCACAATAGACAAAAGATAATGATCATTGCCCCATTCCTATTTCTCTAAATCTCTTGTTTTGGGATATCATCGAGACATCCTTGGAATGAGCGAAAAATAAGATAAGTCAAAAAGATAAAGACCAAGTAAATAAACAAACTGATGCTCTTCAATATTGCTAACGAGAAAAGGATGTGTTTTCTAAGATGATAACCGAAACTTATTGCCAAAAGATAATGCTTATTGTAGGAAGGATTCATCCTAGGACATGTTAGTGGATGGTGGCATGTCATTTCATTTATAGATGATTGATATAAGACAAATTCAGATGATGTGTTACCGATATGAAGAGGTGACCAATTTTCTTACACACTGACTTAAATTTAAGACTTGACGCTTTTGAGTTTTTACTTTTAAACCTGCTAGACTTGTTTCTGATTGTTTTACCAAAGGTTGAGGATGATGATCAGTTTATTATGAATGGTGTTAATCAGGGTGCAAGCAAGATGATGCAAACGGGTTTTTTTCAAATATTTGGATGTTTTTGATGTTTTGCAATGTTTTGAGGCTGTTTTTGGTATTTTTCGAGGTTTTGCGAATGTTTTAATTTTTGGATTTTGTGATGTTTTGGGATTTTCTGAGATTTCGACCAAGAGACTAACCTAAAGACCTATCCTAGGGGCCTCGGGAGCTGATCGATAGATTAGCCTTGCCTACGTTATACACGCAGAGACCACGTAGTTCGACTAACGACTTGACCAATTTATAGATGATGATATACATGATGAGATGTCAGTTTACTATGACAGACTCCTATAGGACTGACCTAAATGTCTTGGGGGATGATCAAAGATCAACCTTGCCTATGTTCAATCTCAGAGACGATGTAGTTCGACAAGATGACCTTGTTTTTAAAATTTTGATATGTTTTGACTGTTTTTGGATTTTTTTTATTTTCTGATGTTTTTGGATTTTCTAATTTGAGGATTTTAAGATCATACACAAATCTGATCCAATGAGAATGTGCCCCCAGCATAATGCAATAGACTACTCCAATAAAGGCATGAAAAACTAATCTTGAGGATGGGTTGAGTAGTACTAGGAGGGATCATGATACGAACACAAGACCAAGCTATGGTGCAGATGCGAGTGGATGAGTGATGGATGGAGACCTAAATGTGATGGATGATGGGAGCAATATGGGTGGATGATCCAGATCGAGCCATAAAGATCCTGGTGGATAGAAAGTGCTTATTTACACAAGGCACATGTTTGCTAGGTTTTCACCGAGGTACTTTCCCAACGTGCCACCGAAGTGGTTTTCACTAGAGGACGATTTTTTTTTTGATCCATTTTTGATTTTTGGATTTTTGCTTTTTGCTTTTTGTTATTACCAAGATGCCTGTTTGCCAGGTTTTCGCCTAAGTAACCATTTTTTCAGGACTTTTTCTATTTTTTTTTTGGATTTTTGGGTTCTATACTTTGAAAGAATTAGGCATAAATTTTTTTGAGATGGGAGCTATTCATGGGCTCCTGCAGAGGTTCCCCTTCGGGTGTTGATAGCTGATATGCCCCTGATGTGTAACTTGCCATTATGATGAAAGGTCCTAACCAATTAGGTTCGAAATTGCCTTTGTTGCTAGGATTTAGGATATTCTTCTAATTTTCTTTTGAGACCAGTTCTCCGACTTGGAAAATCTTGCTTCTAATCTTCTTGTTGTAGCTTCGTTTAAGTCTATTCTGATAGACTTGAAGATGGTTCAAAGCGTCTATGCATCTCTCATCTAGTAGCTCCAGCTCATTTAATCTTGACACCCAGTAGTCCTCATTGGTGATGAGGTTTTGCAATGATATTCTAAGGGATGGGAGCTCGATCTCAATGGGGAGCACGACTTCTGATTCGTAGACCAAGGAGAATGGGGTGGCACCAGTGGGTGTGTGGATGCTGGTTCGATAAGCCCAGAGGGTGGGATTAAGCTGCAAGTGCTAGTCACGACCTGTGTCATTGACTGTTTTCTTGAGGATTTTGAGGATGGTTTTGTTCGTGGCTTCTGCTTGGCCATTGCCTTGGGGATAGTACGGGGTGGAGAAGTGATGCTGGATTTTGAATTTCTCGCACAAGTCACGAACCTCCTGGTTCTTGAATGGTGTCCGATTATCTAAGATAATGGCTTGTGGGACACTGTAACGACAGATGAGATAGTTCAGGATAAATTTTGAGATCTGCTTCCCAGTGATATATGTCATGGGTATGGCTTCCACCCACTTTGTGAAGTACTCAGTTGTAGTTATGATGAATTTATGGCCATTGGATGAGGTGGGTGTGATTTTTCCAATGAGATCGAGTCCCCACTGCGAGAAGGGCCATGGTGTGACGATTGGATGGAGCTCTTGAGCTGGAGCATGGATGAGATCCCCATGCTGCTAACATTGTATACACCTCTTAGCATGGTCATGCGCTTCTCTTTCCATTGTGGGCCAATAATACCCCAGCCTTAGCAGTTTCTTGGCGATGGTCATTCCACTCGAGTGTGAGCCATAGATACTGTTATGAACCTCAGTTAGAGCAGTTAATGCCTCAGCATTTAGACAGCACAGTAAGGTACCTTCTATGCTTCTACGGTATAAAGTATCACCTAGGATGACAAATTTGGATGCCTTTTTTAATAAAGGTTCGTTTTAGGCTCGATGGTAGGTCAGCGGGTATGACTCCTATTCGAAGATATGTATAGATGTCATGATACCAAGGATTGCCAGGACTAATGATTTCACACACATATTCTGATTCTGGTACCTCGAATGTGGGAATGAGAAGCTGCTCGATCAGAAATTCATATTTCGACACATTATGAGGGATGTCTAATAGAGACCCAATTGTAGCCATGGCGTCAGCTGCTCTGTTGTTGGTTCTTGGAATCTACTCAAATGTTATGTCAATGAAGGATTCCTTTAAAGTCTCCACCAGTTTCTTATATGGAGTAAGCTTGTCATCCTTAGTTTGATATTCATTATTGACTTGATTTATAATCAACTGAGAGTCTCCATATACCTTGAGAGCTATGATGTTCCATTGCACTGCTATCCTAAGACCTATAGTCAAAGCCTCATATTCCGCTATGTTGTTGGTGCAAGGAAATGCCAATTTGTATTACTTTGGTATATAATCCCCTTGTGGGGTGATGAAGAAGATACCAGCTCTTGATCCATGTTGTGTGTATGAACCATCAAAATATAGTTTCCAATGGTCAGTTACGTTGAGGTTAAAAATGGACTCATCTGGGAATTCTGAGACAAGAGGATTCTCAGAATACATAGGTGCTTCTGCTAGTTGATCAGCAATGACTTGTCCCTTGATAGCTTTCCTCTCTACATACTCGATGTCATACTCTGATAATATTATTACCCACTTTTCCATTCTGCCCGTGAGCATTGCCTTGGATAAGAGATACTTGAGGGGATCAATTTTCACAATGAGCTTTTATCTTGTGTGCCAGCATATAATGTCTAAATTTTTGGGATGCAAACACTACTGCGAGGAAAGATTTCTCGATGAAGGAGTAATTTAGCTCATGACCGACCATTGTCCTGCTGATATAGTAGATGGCCCTCTCTGTTCCATTTTCATCATGCTGGGCTAGGAGAGCTCAAAGAGCTATTGTTGTTGCTGACACATATAAGATCAATGGCTTTCTCGGGATGGGTGGAATTAACACTGGTGGTGTCAGTAGGTATTCCTTGATTTTGTTGAATGCTTCTTCACATTTTGCATCCCTTTTGTACCCTACCCCCTTGTGGAGTAGGTGAGAGTATGGGTTCTACTTGTCTGCCAGTTGTGCTATGAATCATCAGATGGATTGAAGTCGGCCTTGGAGGCCTCTCAGTTGCTTTAATGTTTTTGGTGCTTCCATCTCAAGAATTGCTTTTACTTTTGTTGGATCCACCTTGATACCCCTCATGGAGACTATGTATCCCAGCAGTTTACCTAATTGTATGCCAAAGACACACTTCTTAGGGTTTAATCTAACTTTGTATTCCTTCAGTCTGTCAAAGATAGCACTTAGGGTTGCTATATGATCTTGCCTCTTTCTTGACTTAGCTAGAATATCATCGACATAGTCTTTGACTGTTTTGTGAATCATGTCATGGAATATTAGTGTCATGGCCCTTTGATAGGTTGCTCCTACATTCTTTAGACCAAATGGCATCATGTTCCAGTAGTAGGTCCCCCATGGACAAGTGAAAGCCATCTTGTTTTGATCCTCTTTTGCTATCATGATCTGGTTGTATCCTGAAAATCCATCCATTAATGATAGAATCTCATGCCCAGCTGTCATGTCTACTATCATGTCGATGTTGGGAAGCGGGAAATCATCCTTGGGACATGCTTTGTTCAAATCTTTGAAGTTCATATAGATTCTAATGGCTCCGTCTAGTTTTGAAATAGGTACCAAATTTGACACCCATTCTGGATAATCGATTGGTCAGATGAATCCTGCATCTAACAACTTTTTGAGTTCCATTTTGACCAATAGAGTGATTTGAGGATGCATTTTTTGAAGCTTTTGTTTGACTGGTTTTGCCTCTGGATACACTGCTAAATGATGAACCACAGTTTCTGGATCTAGCCTTGGCATGTCAACATAACTCCATGCGAAATTTATTTGTCTTTCTTTTAGGAATATTGCTAGGAGTTCTTGTTCTTCTGATAATAGTGATTCCACATTGAATGTGATATGCAGGGCCTCCTCTATTCCTATGTTGACCAGATTGCACTTTTCGGCCAAGACTGCCGACTTCTCTTGATGGATGGCTCTTAGAGGAAGATTGAATCCTTCATCCTTGGGTGCCTCAAAGAGGTTTTCACCATTGGATACATCCTTTCTTTTTACTATTTTCTTGTCAGAGAGTGCCACAGTGCAGTTTTCACTCAAGGACTTGGATATGATTCTTAGTTTCTCACTTTTGTGACTGAAGGATTCAATCATTTCCCCGTAATAAGCATGTGTCCAATTCCATTATAAATCCTGCCTTATGATCTCCATCTGAAATGTCATCCCTCAATCCCATAAATTCTGAGAGCGCCTCATCGTTTTCAAATGTATCGAGAACTGGTGGTCCTCGTTGGTCACAGTCGATCAATTGGGGGTAGACTAGGTGGATCTCATGATTTGGATGATCAGTTTCAAAGGAGAGGGTGCTAATCATACACAAGGTGGTATCTTCGAATAACCTAGGGAGATTGGATATGGTATCTTCATCATCGCTACTAATATAGGGCTCAATTATGAAGTTATGTGTGTTGCTACCTATAACTATTGGTGAGTGTACTTGTACTAGCATTGGCTGAGGAGAGACATTAGCGGCTCTAACTGGAGGACCTCGGCCACGTATGGTTATTCTCAGAGGGGTACATCCAAGACCAAGATTTGTTATGGGCCGCCTCTCTAGTATGATAGGTATTATGAGGCCATTGTCATTTTGTCCCAATCTCTGGTTTCTGTCATAACCCATTAAAAGCATCATTTGTAGGCCCTTGCTTGTCTCATCCATTGGTAGTTTAGGTGTCGGTCTTTCATCTTGGTACAACATGTGAGATGGATTTTCTTCAATAACCTCTCAACCAAGGTCTCCCCAGCTTGTGAATTTAGGATAGTCTTTAGGAGACGTTTGTGATGTGGAAGCTTGGTTTTCTTGTGGGCGTCCTCGTGAACTAGGAGATTGTGGTAACTCTCCTATCACAAAAGCATTGTTAGGAAGCCCATAGCTTCCACAACCATCTTCATGGATGATGAGCTTGATGTCAGAGATGGTGGGAATGGCGGGTGTCTCTGTCGCAAAAGTGGATGCGAGAGTGGCAGGGTCGATGTATGGTGTGGATGGGCCTTCATCATTCTTTGGCACTTGGGGGATTTTGTAATACTTGGCCTCAAGATTTTTGCAATATGAAAATGGTTCGGGATCTCCATGAATGGTAACCTATTGTCCATTATGTGTAAATTTCACACATTGGTGGAAGGTTGATGCTACGGCTTTCATTGCATGGATCCATGGGCATCCCAGGAGGATGTTGTATGGCAAGTAGAGGTCCAGGACCTTACAGGTGGTTTCCATGAGTGTTGGCCCTACTTGAATAGGGAGTTTAATCGTGCCCTGAGACACTCTTTCTTGGTCATCATATGCTCTGATTGTGATGCTTTTACATTTGGCGATGGAATCTTTTGATATTTTCAACTGTTTGATTAGGCTGAGAGAGCAGATGTTCAAACCTGCACCCCTATCCACCAGGACCCTTTTGATTTTGCTCTTGTTTACAATGGCTTCCAAATGAAGTGCACGGTTGTGAGATGGTTGGGCGCGGAAATCTTGGTCAGAGAATGTAAGGAGACTAGGTGTTATGATATTCTCGACCATAGCTTGGAATTGGTCCGCATCAAGATCTGCAGGGACGGTGGATGAGGCTAATGCTTCCTCAAGGATATTTTTATGGGATGATGATATTTTTAACAACTCCATGATGGAGATGTGTGCTGGTGTTCGCTTGAGTTTTTCTACGACATTGTAGCTATGCATAACAGCTCTAGATGAAGGGACTCTATTAGGTTGGGATGATCCTGCAATGGTGACTTTGTCGCCTCTTGTGGTAACTCCACAATCTTTGGCATGGGCGCCCTTGATGGTGATGACCATGCAGTCTTCATTTAGGGAGGCAACGACTACTTCATAAATATGATTTACACTGCCCTTCCCTTTATCATTTTTATTCCCTTTGTTGCCATGATTTGGCATCAGATTCGTGTAGATTTTTAGATCTTGATTTCCGATAGGTTGTTCCATGTTTATGATTTTCTTATCAATGAGATCTTGGATGATGTTTTTGAGTCTCATGCAATTGTTCGTGTTATGACCTTTGATCTTATGAAATTCACAAAGTTGATTTTCATTATACCAAGGGGGTTTGACGTCAGGTTCTTGGTAATTCTTGAATGTAGGAGGCTTGATGAGTTTTTCGTCAATCAACTTTTTCATTATGTCCTCCAATGGTTTCCCCAAGATAGCCTATTTTCATTTGGGATAAGTTTTGCGTTGGGGTGGTCCTCTTTGATCATTGAGGTTATTGATGGTTGGATTATTTTTGGGTTGATATGTTGTGTGATGAGTGTTTTGGTGTTGATTTTGGATTTGCGGTGTGGGTGTATGTTGGCGTGGACCACTAATGACCACCTTGGCGTCTATGACACCATCATTAGTAACATTCTTGTTCCTTGCCCACATACGAGGTTTGTCATTGTAATTGGATGATGGGAAGTTGTTTTGCGGTTCGTGATATGATGTTGATTCCGCAGGTTGAGTCATAAGGGCTCTTTCGATGCTAAGCGCCTTGGAAATCAATTGATCGTATGTGGTGATTCCCTGAACCTTGAGATGAAATGACAAGTGGCTTTCAAGGTTGGCTAGAATTGTGCAAACTTGTTGTTCTTTTGGCATGGTCAACTTGCTCTGATTGGCCTTGGATTGCCATCATTGAAGGAATGAAGCAAAAGATTCATTCTTTCCTTGTTTTAGAGCGTATAGTTTTTCAAGACTGACATCCATTGCAATGTTACATGCATAGTTTTTAATGAATGCATCCCTAATTTCTTGGAATGTTCTAATGCCTGAAGGTAAGTGAGAGAACCATTCTATAGCGGGACCTGCTAAGCTTCTAGGAAATAGCCGCATCAGATAAGTATCATCATATGCGACCTCCATGCAATGAACCTGGAATTCCCTGATGTGATCTTCAGGGTTTCCCATCCCTCAATATTTTTCAAACTTAGGGATCTCAAATCCCTTGGGGAATGGTTTCATCTCTAAGCTCCTATCAAATGGATAGGGACACAAGTTACTTGGCGTTTTGGTTGTTCGCCCTGATTGAAGGTTGAGCACTTGTTGTGATAGCAACCTGAGTTGTGTCGTTACATCGCTTTGTGGATCAGGGGGTGGGATGAATGTGTTATGGGGTTTTGCAATCATGGTTTGGATGGATGGGTTGGTTGGTGCATTGTTCGATGGTATCGGTATGTTGTGGCGGGTGAAATAGGCTTCTACTTGTTTTTGGATGAACAATTCTTGTTGTTGATCTTGTTGTTGTTTCCCTAGGATTTGTGATTTTTGTTGTGCTTGTTGTTGTTCCAACAACGCTTGTTGTTGTTCCCACAACGCTTGTTGTTGGGCTGCCAACTCTGCTGCTTGTGCAAGAAGTTGTGCTTGTGCTTGTGCTTGCTATGCTTGATATTGAGCTTGTGCTTGAGCTTGTGCTTGCGCTTGTGTGGCTTGTTGCTCAATAATAGTTGTGCTTGAGTGACTCTTTGTGCTTGTAACACTTGTGCAGCTTGGGAAGCTTGAGCGGCTTGTTGTTGTTGTTGTTGTAGTAAAGCTTGTTGTGCTTGCAATGTGGCTTGTGTCACTTGGGCGGCTTGTGTGGCTTGAGCAGCTTGTTGTACAACTTTTTTTTTTGAACTTGTTGGTATCCTCTTTGGAAAGCGGCTTGCAATGCTACGTCAAATTGGTTTGATGTGGTAAACGTTGGTGGTGGTGGGGGTGGTGGCGGATTTGGAATGGTGGTGGTTGATGATGTTGTGTTGATGTTTTGGGTGTTGGATAGTGGTATTGATGTGGTTGGTCCTTGAGAGACCATGCTTTGTGATGTTAGGAGGATGTTCGATGATGTTGCCATTGCTTGTGTGTTTGTCGTTTGTTGTTGTGATATCAATGACAAATTTTGTGTGTTTGGTGCAATGCTTTGATTGATGGTTGGGATATAGGTTTGATTGATACTTGGTATGGGAGGGAGCCCTAAACCAAGGAGTGGTGTGGATGATAATGGCAATGGTGGAAGAGGTGGAAAGGTGAGGGGCGTGAGTTGTTGTGAGAACATTGTGGTGTTGAATAAGCCCCCTAGTCTGAACGTATCTCCCTCTTCTTGTGAATTTGTGAGAAGAGGTGTTTATGGTGCTCCATGAATTTTTTTTGATGATGGGTCATAATGTAAAGTGAGAGGAACATTTTTGTGTAATGGGTTGTTGAGTATGTTTTGTTCGAAGGTGGTGCTTGCGTCCAAATTTTGATTGTTAACAAGGGGATGTGATTGAAGAGCATTAAGGAATGTGTTTCCCTTGTTGACATTGGGTTGTGTTGGAGCAAACGATGTTGTGATTTGTGGAATGTTTTGCGTGATGTTTTGAGATGGAGGTGTAGATGAAATGGGAATGGTGGATGAGATCGGAGGAAATGATGTATCCACTATAGTACTCACATCAAAATCCGAAGGCAACTTGGGCCCTTGTTTTGCTAGTTCAAGCATGTACAATGAAGGGTTAAGTCTCATCATGATGCTGATGATTCTATGGTTGTATGGATTTTGGAGCATTTCTGTCATTTCCTCGCGAGACATTCCAAAGGTAAGGTCCTCCCCTTGATTTTATTCTTGTGGATTTTGGGATGATGAGGGGATCAATGGATTGCTTGATCTAGCTGGATTCATTTCTACGTTTGTTTGGCTAAGATCACTTGAATCAGGAGTTTCTTTGTTGGCTTCCATACTCTTCTTGTATTGAGATCTCATTTGAACCATAAAACAAGGATCAATCTTCGGGAATATGGGAGATGAATCTCTTGATTCCTTGAATCGATCTTTATCTTATGTTCCAAAGTGACAAGTTTTGGGATGCTTTGAGGATCAAAGGTGATGATATGATAATGATGTTTTAGGGATGGATGATATGGATGTTTTGGATTTTGATAAATCTTGAATGAGACACTAGGATTTTAGGACTTGTGGATTCTTGATTTTTGATTTGAGATTTTTGAGATTTTGAGATTTTGTCCTTGATTTTTGATTTTGGATTTCAATTTGGATTTTGAACAAAAAGACACTAAGATGTTGGATGATGATCTAAGGGATAGCTTTGTTCAAAGGATGATAAAGTTGAATATGTGTGAGGAGAAGGATGCATCTACCCACACCTATTCAAACAAGATGATTGTTTCACTAAGCATATGAAGAAGGATTCATCTACATACACCAAGCTAGACAAGATGATTTTGATAATTTTGACTAAGTATATGCAAAAGGATGCATCTACACATACCTAACCAAAAGGTGTTTTGATAAATGTTCTCAAGGACCTAGTCTCAATGATTTTGATGATTTTGATTTTACCACAAAGCCTAGTATCAAGGATGATTTCAAGATTTTCCAAAAGGTGATGATGAGATGTATTTTGTTTTGATGTTTTGGAGGATGGGTGAAAAATGATTTTGATATGTTTTGATCCTAAAATGAGCCTAAAAAGATACACTTTGTTTGCTTAGACCTAGGTATTGAAGAGAATGCAAATGCTTCCTAATGACCTTTGTAACTAATAAATGATTTGAACATTTAGATTTCCAATCAATGATTTTGTGTTTTGGGATTTGGAGTCTTCAACACACATGAAAGTTCATTTTGTTTAGCTTTTCTTAATGTCTTTATTTTACCAAAAACACTTTCTTCAATTAGGTTTTCAAACTAAGATGTCCAATGTCTTAATTTCTTCAAACCCCACAAGATATGTTATGTGGAAATTTAATGAACTCAAGGAAAGGGTTTCCTATTGTTTACTTAAGAAGGCAAATTGAGATATAATCCAATGCTTAGAAACCTCTAAGGATGTGAATCCCAAGGGAAAGAAATAAAATATGGATTGAGTCAATTGTATTTGTCCTCAAAAGGGTTTGAAATTTGGATAATATTAAGTGTTTGTTTCTATGATGTTTTCGATCAAGCAATGCATTTTGTAACCCAAGCAGTATGACGTCCTAGCTCAATTGGTACATTTTTCTTAGTGGGCTTGCCTCATGCCCTTCATAGAAGAGATGATTTTACATGCAACCAAGGAAAGAGTATAAAGGTATGTTAAGAATGGAGTCTTAACCTCTATACTTTAACCAAGATCGGACATGGCAAGTAACTTCTTGGAATCTAAGTTCCAATGCACCACTTCGATAAACTTAGTGAATGGGTTAATAGGCCACTAAAAACAAGGGTTTTATTTCAGACTTTCTATTCGTAGGAGTTGACCCAACGTGGCAAGAGTCCCCTTTTGGATCCATCTTGTCGGAGTCAACCGCGTGATATTGGCATTTCTTCCAATATCCACATTTATATCCCAGTTGGAAATACTCTCGGGTTCAGAGTGTTACCAGTTGAGCCATTCCCTTGGGTGATTAATTTTTCCCCAAGGTGGGCCCTCTAAGATAAACAAAAGGGAATGAAGAACAAAATCCGTAACTCGATCAATCTTTGATAGCAATAAAGAGAGAGAATATATGCAAAAATTCTCCCACTCACACTCGCACAATAGTTTGTTCAATTTTAAGCCCAAATTGAAGTGTGGAGGTGATTGCTTTGTCTTAACCCAAAGTCAGGGAAAAGACCTTTTGATTCTAAAGATCGCTATAAAGCATGAGAGAAGCACATATGTCCTTTTCCAATGGCTTTAGTCTAAGTCAGCCCTCACAAAAAACACAACTACACTTGTTCTTATTAGATCCTTAAAGCAATATGTGAGTTTATTTTAGAGCACCAAATCACAAGTGAAAGACATTTGTTCAATTGTTTAATCCATAAAAAAAATCTAGTAAGTTGTTGATCCTAAGATTCTTTTAATTTGTTTGTGAAAAAATAAACAAAAGAACTCTTTTTAAACCCAAATGAAAGCTAGTGTTCTAAAGAAAGAAAAAAAGATGACAAATCCCTAAGGAAGTGTTAAACAAACACTTAAGTGTTTAAAAACACTTTGATTAGACAAGATATCATCACCATGCTCCTTCTTCCTTTTCTTTTGGCTTCCAACCTACAAAGAAGAAAAATAGTTAGATTCTAAAAAAATAACAGAAATTAAAAAGTAGAAAACAGAGAAAGAAGCAATCATTAAAACACGTGCTAAAAAAAATAAAATTCTCTCTTTTACTGTCTTCCAGCGTCGTAAATTGTGAAGGCGTCACTATTTTTTCCTCTCAATGATGCTCTTACAGCACTGCTTACCAATCAACAGTGCTCTGTGTCAGGACAGAGAGCACGATTGTGTCGTTGTTTTCGCCTAGTGTCACAGTTTTTGAAAGCGTCGGAGTTTCAATTTTTTTGAAAACTTCTACAGATCGGCGAGTCCAGCGGCGGAGTTTAAATTTCAAAAATTCTTGGTGGGATGAGTCTAGTGGCGGATTTTATGTTCATGCAGTGCTATATAGCGACGCTAGCGAGCTCGCGGCAGTAAAACAGTGACGCTAACGAGCTCGCAGCGCTAAAAATAGCGACGCTGAGGAGCCCGCGTCGGAATTTTTTGTGTGTCAAGAAAACACATAAATTTTGAGGAAATGTTAGAAATGTTGATGTCTAGCCCTCCCTCTAGTGCCAAAATGTGAACCCCCAATCTATGTACCTACAAAACAAAGAAATTAAACACCTTAAGTTAGATATTGCAAGTATAAACAAGGATTCCCCATGGAATCCATTTACAATTCAAACTAGGAATGAAAATATGCAAGAACACAATAAAAGAGATAAAACAAAGATGAAATCCTAATTTAAATAGCAAACACTTGATCCCATGGGGGAATTGGTGCCAATTTCATGTGGAAATTTGGCCCTTTCCCAATTCCTATGATTGCAAGCTTTGATATGTAGACTTGATGAAGAAATGTGATCCACTTTTGATGATAAATGATGAGGACTCCAAGCCAAATCTGCAAAAGAACCTAGCTAAGAACTCAATGGTGTGAAACTTGATAGATATTTGAGCATGGTAACTTTACTCAAATTGTGGATGATAAAATGAGCAGAGGAGCTCTTCATTTATAGGATTTCAAGGTGGATGAAAGTCCTAATTTGAGCAATGTGGGACTAACTTTCATCCAATGATATGGTGCCACTTGTCAAGCTATGAATGGATGATGGTTGTGCAAGATTTGGGGTTTGTGCCAATAAATGCCAATATTTGAAATTCAAATTTGTTGAAATGACATGTAAGAGGGAAGAGGAAAATGCAATAAATGCCACTTGGCTCAAGGCAAAGGACATGTAAGACATCTTAAATGCCTTGTTGGATGTACATGTTGACTTGGAATTTTTGAATTCAAATTGAGAGAATATTCAAAAGATGCAATGTGAGGAAAATAGGGATTTAATAAATGAATTAAATCTATTTTCATGTGCAACTTGCATTATCTAGAGGATGTGACATGAGATTAGATTAAATTAATCAAGGTTTAATTAATTTAACAGGAGATTAGATGATGTGACTTATTTGACTTAGATTTATGGATTTATTTAAATGAAATAAGAGAGGAATATGATAAGAGGCTAATTAAATAAAGATTTTAATTTATTTAATTAAAGGGTATGGTGTTAGATTAAATCAAATAAGGTTTTAATTTATTTAATTTAATGGATAGACTTTAGAGATTTAATCAAATAAATTGATTATTTAATTAAATAGGGATAATTAGATCAGATGGATTGATTTAATTAACAAGAGAAAGTGACTTAATTAGACAAAATGATTTATTTAATTAAGAGACGAATATTGATGAATTTAATCAGATAAGGGAATTTGATTAAACGGTTAGACCAAGGGATGATTTAGGAAGAAACGATGTTAGTAAGTCAGGATCAGATGCACGATGTCAATCAGTATATTTTTGATGTCTACAACAATTAACTCTAAATCACCATAAACTTGTAAACACTTAGTACCTCTTTTCTAGGCCCATTCTAGGGCATGCACAAATGCTTCATATTCGGCTGTATTATTTGTACAACTAAATACAAACCTGAAAGTTGAATAGTACTTGTTTTTGTCTAGTGAAACCAGCATGGCTCCACCACCAGCACCCACACTACTCCTCGAGCCTTCAAAGTAAAGCTTCCAAAGCTTATCTTCTCTTTCTACTGGCTGCTCTTCCTCTTTGATCAGATTGGGGACAACAACAATAGTTTCATGAATCATATAAACTCCTAATCCTATCTCATCTATGTGCTAAAAAGGATCAAGCTTATGATCTTCGGCTGCCCACTCATCTAGATTCACATTTTCTATAGGGGTGTTGTGGTCTAAGGTCATGGCTTGCTCCTCCAATATAGGGGTGATGTAGAGGTTAGTGTTTATAGGACTCAAAACATATGGCTTGATATGGTCTTTGGCTAAAGACTCAAACTTTCTAGTTACTTTCATACCATATCTTATTCTAAAGAAAAGATGAGACCAATCAGAAGACAAGAACCCACCTAGTTTGGTTGTAAAATCTCTCGAAAGATAAATGGAAAAATGGGGTGGTAGGTCAATAACATGTATATCTTGAGGAATTGTGAAATTTGGGGATGCATGCAAAGTAAGGGCTAAATTCTTAATCACACTAGTAGTTTTAACAACAAACCCATCCAACTAAACTGCATCTTTCTGGGAATTAGGCTCATAAACAAGACCTAGTTTATCAACTGAGCTTTTAGGCATAACTGAGCTACTAACACCATAATCAATCATACAATTATGTACTATTTTATTGCCAATAATAAGACTCAATTAAAATGGAGGGGGCTTTACCTCTTTAGTTTTCTGCTCATTCTTAACCTCCAGGCTGCTTGCAAGCATAACTTTAGCATTTCCTTGATTAGCATCATTGGAAACAGAGAGTTTAGCAAAGGCTTCCTGCAACAAACTCTTTTGACTTGGAATATGCAACGCATCTAAAACTGACATGCTGACAATGGCCTTCTTAAGATGTTCAACAACATTGAAAGAAATAGGGCTCACCTTTTCTTGATTTTTAATAACAGTAGTTCCTCATTTCTTTTTTGCAATGGCTGTGATTGCATCTTAGACTGATGCTTCCTAGGTACAATCTAGCCTCTTTGCAAAATATGCACTTTAGGATGGGCTGTAGGAGTAACATGAGATAAAGAAACAGACGACTTTTCCTTAGCAGATTGTTGTTGTGCATTTCCAGTTTGCTGCCCCAAATCCATGACTCTTTTCTTTGATATGGTATTAGCTGAAATAGGAGAATTTTGGTGATCTTGACCGTTCATGTCACAAAACTCAAAACTCTGCCAATTTGGCAAGGAAACTTCAAAACTATCTTGTTTCTCTTGATTATGATCTTGAACATTCTCTGAACTAGCATAGTTGTTCTAAACCATTAAGGCATGATTTCTCATGCCATTGACAGATGTTGACCGTTTATGGGGTTGATTGCATGGATAACACCAATCGCAATCTTGGGCAATGTTATTATATGGTACAAGTTCTTTTGATGAACTGGCAGCATTTGGGTTAAAGGGTTGTAAAGGTCTAGGATTAAAATTCCATTTTTGGCCTTGGTAGTCATTTTGAAAGGATGGTTTGTTTTGGTTATTCTGCTAATAAGGGGCCTGATAGGGCTTATGTTCTTGGCCAACTTATTTTTTTATACTCATGAGATCATTTCCAAAGGTCTTAAGTATATTTTTTTATCTCCTGAAACTTGTGGGATTGGGCTGGGATATCAGGTTCATGTGTTGCAACGTGATAACCTATTGCTGGAACATACGAGACAACAACTAAAGGGGGTAAAGCAACAGGAATAGGTGGTTGTATTTCAAGGAATAGGGGCATAGGAGGCCTAGAGGCTATTTCCCCATCCTGAATGAGATAAATTTTTTCTCTCATAGCGATGTCAAAAGTATTGGGAAGTGTGAACCTGCCCATAGACTGGATCATTACTGAAATGATGAGATGTGGATTTTACCATTAAATGAATTTTGTCCCAGGTTCTTTGGAATCAGTAATTCAAATATTCCATGTGCTCATGCGGTGCTCTCTAGATTTTTCTCAACTATTCTAACAGGGACATATGATCTAACTTATCTTCAACTATTGGTGTAATCCATCACCCAATGCATCCCACGTCCTGATGGTATTTGGTTGAAGACCTCTGAACCACTGTAAATATTTCCCTTTCAATGACACAGCTAAGAGCCTCAGTGCTACATTCTCTTGAGTTATGTTGTGAACTAAGCATAAAGTGGCCACGTCTCGAATGTGGTCAACCGGCGTTGTGTGATCTTCTCCAGTAAAGTATGACAAACTTTCGAGGGTTGCAACTGGGATATCATCAGGTTGGGAAATTTTTAATGGGCTTCCCTCGTTAAAAGGTGTAAACAAGTGTTGTCTTGCCATTGGTGGTGCTTGTGCTACATGAACAAGATTTCCTAGTGATAGAACTATAGAGCTAAAAACTAGTGGCATTGATTTTGACCTCATAGGGGTTTCAAATAACCTATTTGTTCTTCTATCACTCATTCATGGCGGGGATAACTGTTGGTATTCAAATGGCATAGAACTTGATCTGGTTTGTATTTTTCTCATGCGCAGGTTGCACTAAGTTTGCATGCAAAATCAGAAACAGAGTCGCCAAGTATATGTAAAAACAAAACTCCAAAAGGCTATATAACTTGCTGCATACACCAAACAACAAGTTTAGAAATTAAAGCTCTCCTTGAAATCAATTTTTAGGGTCCCACCGTGCGTGCCAAAAACTGTTAAAAATTAGATATGCACTGTATGCTAAGCTTAAAGAAGAATTAGCTATCTGTTGAAACATGGAAACCTTCTTTAGATGTGGGTGATCTGTGTGAAGAAGGAATCTCTAGAGTGAGTTGTGTAATGCCCCACCATGCAACCCCAAAGAAAATTAATACATCTAACATTTATGGTATAATGTATTTTTTTTAAAGACTATTAAAGTGTATAAATTATTGTATAAATTAAATTTAAAATATTCTTAATTAAACACCTAAGTCCTTTGGGGTACATGAGGTGACATTACGTCGCTAACCCATTCATTCACTTAACTTGAATTTTAAACATTAATAAATGATAAACAACGTGACAAGAATAATCCATATAATACCATACACAAAATTTACATTAAATTAATCATGAAGATATAAAGTACATATTTCCATAGATACAACATAACATTGATAGTATTTACATATGATAATTCAAAAATGATTTACACAGTATGACAATACATTACATCAATCTGATAGTACATCTCAATCAACACATAAATAAAGTTTCATCATAAGTCATCCCAACACACGTGGGAGTGATACATCAATACATGGAATACATCTGGAGTACAATTATACATCTAGTAACATATGAATCTTGGATCAAGTTGCATCAGAAAAACCTGCACTAAATGGTACAACTACATCATAAGGGGACCCAACGGGGTGCATAGCACATTCCACCCAACCACCCCTATGCTGGGAGTAAACAAGGAAGGGTCCCCGACCAAGCACATCCAAACAGTAAGACAAGACTAACTCCAGACATGAAAAGCAAGAGAATACAAGGTAACACAATATCAAAAGTCCACTTAGAAAACTTAACCACAATAAATCATCAAAACATAACAATAGACCACTTCCAGAGGATTTCGATAAAATAACTCAAAGGAATGCTAGAGGAGAGTGTCATCGCATGTCCTTACATGGATTATCTAGACATCCTATCACAAGGTGCTACCTCCATCTATACATGGATTATCCAGAAAACCTAACACCAGGTGTCACCTCCATCTATGCTTATCCTAACTACCTATCTCAAGGTGCCGCTCCATAGGGTTACTCATGCGGAACCATTAACCTCTCGTGGAGATGAGGCAATGATCATGCCAACCACGGCCTTCTCGACCCACCTTTAGTCTATGATAGCACTAACAGGCGGACGAGGCATCCAAAATTATCTTATTAATGTTTAACTACCCACCCCTTAATTAATTTCTTAGGTTATCATTTGTTACTCTAACTCTAATGTGGGTTACCCTGATAGCCCCTTAGTGCGTCGGCCCCCACATAGAGCCACTCTTTCTAGAAACCCAAAACATAAAATCCAACACCAAGGAGTTGTACCACAAGAACATTGAGCCACAACTAGAACATCCATGAGGCAAAACCATCTCGCCAAAATCATATGAAACAACAACCATAAGACGATACAACCCATGTGTAAACTCAAATCACAACCATATCCAAGAATAGAAACAAATATTCAATTAAATGATCAAACATAAAACATCAATTTCCCGACCTCTGGAAGTCCCTAAGAAGTAACTTAAGCTCCTATAGAAGGATAAACTAACTCAAGGATTCTTCCCACAATACAAAATCCTAATAAGAGAAAACCACAATTGATTCAATGAATAATCTTGAGAATACAAAACTACGTAAAACAACGCCATATAATACATTTCAACACAATAATTTTACCAAATAATTAATTTAATTTCTCAAGAATATTCAATTTAATTTAAATCACTGATGAGGGTGCAGCCCGAGACTTAGAAAATAACCCACAAACAAGAGAATAATTTTATTATTTAGAAATGGAACTTCTTACATGCAGAGGATCTCAAATCCCCAAGTTGTACAACACATGCAAGTTACAGACAGCTACAGAATAACCCTTTCGCAATATGCGAGCTTGTCCCCAAAACGTTACCCAAAAATTAGAAACCCGCCCTTAAATAGAGCTCCTCATTAGTTTGGAGCCAAAACAACATTCAAATTGAGTTTAGGTGGTTTGGCGCCGAAAATTTACAACATGAAGTTTAAATTTCAAAAGAGCATTTGCAATTGTATCTTCTAGAAAGTGCGCCAACTTCCGGGGGCCATAACTTTTGATCCGGGACTCCGATTCGCAAACCGTTTGAACTGTTGGAAAGGTCTTGAAGTCAATAACGCGTTTGAAATTTGCTACACTAATTTTGGCAAGTTTTGGGGCCAATCCGGGAGCTCTAAGTGCCTCAAATCTAACTTGGAAGATTTTCAGGTGCAAATCTGGAAAACTAAAACTGCAATATCTTTCAACCCAGGAACCGAAAATAAAAACTGTAAATTGAGAATTTCATTATGACGAAAAGGGTATCCAAAAATGTAAAAATATCTAAAGATTGAGAAACTTGAAATTTAACTATTTTTGGGTGATGCAAGATTGCCCTTACACCACTAGATGCTCCTACATCAATCACAAAGTTTATTTCTAATTTTCTCGATTACACTATAACATTGCAACTTATGAAATTATCTAATTAATTCATAATCACAACATATAAAATCCTTTATATATATATATAAATATATATACATATATACATTTTTATGCGTATATACATATATACATATATGTATATGTATAAAATAAAACATATATTAAAATTTATACATTTAAATCATATCATATAAATTACCCATTTATTTCTTTGTAATTTTACAACTTTATAAATATATATATACATATATATACATATATATATATATATATGTATGTATATTTATATACATATATATACATATATATATATGTATATATATATATATAAATATCTATTTAAAAAAAAAACATTAAACAAAGTAAAAAAAAATTAAAAAAGAAATTTTAATAATTGAAACCCTGCACAGTCGTGGTACTGTGTACCACTGTGTGGGAGGCCACAGCCCCCACACAATTGCGTCCAGCAGCCTCGGCTATTGTGTGTAGCCTTAGCTGTTGTGCGCAGCCTGTGGTGGTTGCGTACAGCCCCATAGGGGGTCGTGAGTGGTACGGCTTCGGCCGACCACTCCACCCCCATAAATATATTTTATAAAAAAAATTATTTATGTTCCAAATAACGCAGACAACCCTCGAACTTGAATATATAATTTTTGTATATATATATATATATATATATATATATATATATATATATATATATATATATATATATATATATATATATATATATATATATATATATATATATAAAGAACAACAAAACCTCATCAATCCCATCCATCCCCTTGATCCTATGGCAAAGGACATTTGAAATTGATTGCGATCTTTTGATGCTTTTAGCTTTTGTTTATCATTTAAGCTCCCTATCATCACTTGTCATGGTCGCCTTGATCCATCATATCATGGTGTGCTTTGACTAGTCAACATAGGGGCATATCTTGATCTTTTTTGTTGTATTCTCGGTTGTCCCACGTAGTACCCACCAAGATCCCTAAGGTTTTGTGTTATGCTAGGGCATACTTGTGTGCTTGTGGTTATCCCAATACTTAGCCCGACCAAGGTCATCGCGACTTTGGGGTGTTGGGATAACCTTCTTGTTTGTTGTGTTTGTTTCATGCATTAGACACTAATATGCCTTGGTCCTTTATACCTTGGTGTATCGTGTCATATCAAAACTCAGTGCTCCGAAGATGGAAAATCATATTAGGATGACATTTCATGGTCATTACCGTTGCATTGCATTCACCCCATGATTTTGGTTGTGCAAATACTTCACATCTCTTTTTCTTCTCTCTTATTTTCTTTTTCCTCGCCCCTCCCCAGAAGTGCCCCCACGCCGGAATGGAAGCGCCCCAATTTGGGGTGGAAGCACCCCAGCCCTCCCGGGGGCGAGAGCGCCCCAGACCCCTAACTTCATGGGGCCGCCATTTGCAAACTATGCTTCCAATCGACTCCGTTCGAACGCCATTCTTCTCTATTTTTTGTGCTCTTTCCAATGACATATACTATGTCATACTTTCGAGAAGTTTCCCCAGGTAGAGGTGAATACGTCTCAGCCCTCACTAGGGTGAGTGTGCCCCTACACTGGGGCAAGTGCACCCTAGGCCCCTAACTTCCTGGGGCCACCATTTGCAAACTATGTGTCTGATCGACTCCATTTGAATGCCGATCTTCTCAGTTTTTCGTGCTTTTTCCAATGACATATACCATGTCATACTTTCGAGAAGTCACCCTGGGTTGGGGCTAATATGCCCCAATCCTTGTTGGGACAGGTGGGCCCCTACACTGGGGCGAGTGTACCTAGACCCCTAACTTCCTGGGACTGCCATTTGCAAACTGTGCATCTGATCAACTCCGTTCTAACGCCAATCTTCTCGATTTTTCGTGCTCTTTCCAATGACATACACCATGTCATACTTTTGAGAAGTTGTCCTGCGCCGGGGTGAATATGCCCTAGCCCTCGCTAGGGTGGGTGCACCCCTGCACCGGGGTGAGTGTGCCCCACACCGCTAACTTCCCAGGGCCGCTATTTGCAAACTGTGTGTCCGATCGACTCCTTTCGAACACCAATCGTCTTAGTTTTTCGTGCTCTTTCCAATGACATATACCATGTCATACTTTCAAGAAGTTGCCTGGGACCCCTTTTCCTTCCCCATCTGCCTCCTCGAGGGGGCATACCCTATCATTCCTCTTCATTCCTCCATCATGAGCCTTCTCCCACGAGACTGGGGCATCCCCTTTCACTTCCCTCTGTTTGGGCAACTCATTCAACCTCTTTCATGTTGGGGCATCGAGTCCTATCATTTCTTTCATCATCTACATTTTATTTTTCTTCGAAATGTTGTTATTCTAATAGTATTTCGAAGAGGGGCAAAATGTAGACATCCAGATTTGATCACTCCCATATGATCAAATTTACCTCTATTTATCTATTCCACCAATATTAATTTATTTAATTAATGTTACACTTCCCCGCCTAAGGTTCTTAAAGTATTTAATTTAAAAATTAAATGCCTTACCTTACACCCTTTTCCTCTCTAAATTAAATAAATATATATCAATTTATTTAATTTAGTCATCTCAACCTTTTTGAATTAAAATCAATTTAAAATTCTTCATTTTTCTCTCTCCTTGTCACATCCTCTATAATCCCTCTCTAATCTAGATTAATTTAATTAATTCATGATTAAGATGTGCATCCTCTTAATCTAAAATTAATGTCACATCCTCCTACATTTGCCACTTGCTTCTAATCTCTCATTAATTACCTTAATCAGGTATTTGCACAACCTTAATCAAAGTCATTAGCCACTTTTAGCACCACATTTTAGTCAACCTTTTCATTTTCCTTTTTTAGCATTGACCCTCTTTCCCATGTGAATTTTTAATTCACATTTATTCATCCTAGGTCTCTCTCCTCCCCATATGGATTTTTAATTCACATTTTATCCTTCCAAAACTTCTAGAACATTTGACTTGTCACCTCATCCACATGTGACCAATTCCCACCTTTTTGGAGACCCTCTCTTATCCACTAGATTCTCTCAAGCATGTGAATTTTTAATTCACTTTTATTCCTCCAAGGAATCTTCTCATCTCCCAATGTACTTCCAAGGTACATGTCCTTCCTCCACATCATGTACTCTCTTTCCACATCACCTACACATCATCTTAGCCTTAGCCACTTCACATTCCACATGTCAAAATGTGAGGGCTTGTGAGTCCTCAACTGACCTTAGCCCTTCATCTTGGCCTTGTTGGATAAATCTCAACCATTGAATTCTCTAGAGAATTCAAATTCCTCTATAAATACTCCCCCCTCTAAGGCAAAAAGAGAGAACACTTAGCCATTTTGCAACCTTATGCTATCATTTTGTGCACTCATCTAACCATCCATTTTAGCCATTTTTCATTTGCATCCTATCATCTACTTAGTCTTGCATCTAGCTACATCAGTAGCCATATAAGAAGCACACAAAAAAATCCAAAATCAAGGGCCAACCAAGGAGTTTCAGCTGTAAAGAGAAGGTATAACTATTTTCAATCTTTTTCATCTTATCTCTTTGTATTGACAATTCCTTAGGCTAATCGTGAGGTGTCCCTTTGTGTTTTCTTTCATTGCATTATTATTGTTTTTTGCATATTTAGGGTTGATAAACATTTAGGATCACACCTGCATACAAACAAACATCAAGTAACATGTAAATCCACATTGCAGACACACCGTGAAAGGAAATTGCGGGGTAGCAGGGCATTCACAAGTGAGTGATGCTACTCCGTCCTTTCACCAAGACTCACCAACAAACACATCAGAAACTATAGCAACATAGCATCACAACATCACCACATATAATATTAAAGAAAACCATAGCATAACCATATAATATAACCACCACATAATGTATCATCAAACATCATAGTAATGTCAAGTGCAGCAAAACAACAAAACTATGAATCCACACACAACCAAGTCGGTGAACTAATCAGGTCATCACAAACCAAGTATCAAACCAACACATAAGAGTATCAAAGAGTATCAAAGAATATCAAACAGTATCAACAACATGAGGGGTATTACAAGCTAGTTCTCCAAATGAATTTCCTATTCTAAATGATTTTCGGAAGTAAAAGGAGAGAAAGATAACTGAAAGTAACACTTAAATCTAACAGATGATTCACTAAAATTTATGAAATTCAGACACTATCACGCACAACAATCTCTCTATCACAATAGCCCTCACAATTTCGTCAGTACATACTTCCATCAGTAATTTGTATGAAGATCTATAACTAAATACAACATACAACCTGAAACTATGAAATTTTGAACACAAATTCACAATAGCAAGACATATAAGGGTTCAAATTTGAATCACAAAGACATCAAATTGCTATTATAAAAATGAGACAAGAGATGAGAACTCTTTTGCTTTATTGAAACTGAAAGAGTGTTTGGCCTAAAATCTGAGTACAAAATTGCTTACAAAACTCTCTGCATGTACAAGAGAGGAAGCAACAATATTCTAATCTCCCCAAAACTCTAAGTTTTCTCCAATTATATATATCCAAAACTCAATTTCCGAGCTTAGAAGAGAAGTTGGAAAAAAGATCCAAAAAACTACTCCAAACTGCAAAATAAAAGCAGAAATTTTCTCTTTCCAAGATGTCTATCTAATGAAGCTTCAAAATCAAGCTCAATCCACTCCAAAACTAGAAAAAATAAACCCAGTTTAGCTGTCTTTTTATGACTTCGCCCAAGAAGAAAATATGCCTTCACAACATTGGTAAAAATAGCAAAAGATAAAAACAATTTATAAAACATTAATGTATCTTTGCTTTTACAAGATTTTGCAGTTTTATTACAAAAATAAAGCCCACCTTATCCTGATTTTTTTCAATTAAGATTTTAAGGAACTCTTTGCAAAAAATAATAACTTTAATGCTGCAATTACAATTGATTTTTCTCTAAAAATTAATAAAAATACAAGGAATGGATATCTATTATTGAGTTTCTCAATTGATTTCTATAAAATAAATAAAAAATAAACCCTAAGCATATCATATGAATGATTTCTTATACATTTGTTTTTGATATAAAAAATTATAAAAAGATATGTTCCATCACATATAATCACTTGACTTAAAGGACTTAGACAAAAATAAAGGGCCTAAAATCATTAGTTGAATCTTCCTCCAAAGTCTTAAAATAAATCAAAGTTTCAAATCCTAAGTTCATCACATATGCAAAGGAAAATACGAAGACACAAAGGTATTAGTGATGGTATTTTTTAAAATTTTTTAACTCGATGTGATAAAAGCCACCATTTGAATTGGGGCAATGAGGTAACCCTAAAACAAAACTCTTCAATCTCTATTCTTCTCATATCATTTTGCACTCTTTGATTTTGGAGAAGACTCTCTGTTGGAAAACTAGGGCGCCACCATGGTAGGGTTTAGAGCTAACTTTCTATGAAGCTTCTACATGAAAAATGTATGGGTAAGTTTCCTTTTAAAATATGCAAAATTCATTCTATCTCCTCCATTTTGAGTCAATTTGTAAGCCTCTCAGTCGTGAATATGGCTATTTTCTTATACAATTTCTCTTGTTTTCTTCTGTTGAAATATTTCCCACTCTAAGGCCGCCATTATTTGAACTTCTGAAGCTCATTTTCGAAGGTATTCAAACACATTTTCTTCACAGAAAAACATGGGTAAGTTTCTATCATTTGAATCTTGCACCATTTCTTAATTTTTTGCAAAAAAAGCTTAATTTGAGCTCAATAGTTACAAAGTATATGAGTATTTTTGTTTCCTCTAGGCATTTTGTTTTCAGATCCTTCTATACTCCATGGCTGCAGCTATGAGAATGTAATTGGGTTTGCATTCTTATGGCATTTCAATTTCAAAGCTGGATAAAAGAGTCACTACCCTTCTTTCACCATGCTTGATATAATGAATGATATGCAATTTGTCTCCATGATTTAAGGCACTGTATTTTCTAGTATGAAGCCCTACTGCCCCTTCAATTGCAATGAATGACTATTTCCATATTGTTGAAAACATATCCCAAACTATGAACTGGGTTAGTGAAATATTTAAAGGGTTTTTTTGTCTTGATGTTTTCTAAATTTTTTATCAAAATCTCACAAATCCATATCATACTTTTCGAGATATGATGAAATGTCGACTGCCCCAATTGAAAATCTATATTTTGTATTCTTGCAATTCCACCATTTTCTTTTAAAAACAAAAAAATGTAGCTCATTTTGCATTGGTATTCTCCTCTTGTCATTGCTTTCAGAATGCAGATTTTACTCCACTTAGCATTCTTTTTTGGTGATGAAAATTGATAAGTTGCTCAAATGGTATCATGTATATGTCAACAATTGTTTTATTTGTGCTCCTTATAACTGTTCCTGCAGCTAAAGGCATCATGTAGCTCTATACTATAGCTTCATCCTACTCTTCATGCATTTTTTTAATTTAATTGAAATAGCTGAAACTGATATGAATATTGTTCAATAGCACACAAAAGATTTTGAAATGTACAATATTTACCATGATGTCTTTGAGGTTGCTCAAAACATTTCAGTTTGCAGCTTTGATTCGTGAACCTCATATATATGCATGTTCACTATCACCATCTATGAACATGAAACACTTGTTGCACCAGGAAAGAGCACCTCGAAACAACATGAACAAATATGAACAAAACATCATATGGCAGAAAAAATGCACTCAATTTGACAGTATTAAAACTTTTCAATATGGAAATTGATGCATTTTATTTGGTTCTGTATCTAAATCGAGCTCCTTGTTCACTCACGATTTCATTTCATCGCTTCTCAGATTTGACTGTTATGAGTGGCCAATGCATTCAATGCTTCCATAGTTGATAAATGTGTTTACATTCCTTCTTGAATGGCTCATATGAGCATGGTGATTTTATCACTTTACTCAACCCTCATTTGTATGTTGAGGGGAAACATGCTGAGCTCTACCCTTGTGGGAGCCTGTTTTACTCCACATGTTTTTATGTATTCATGAAATGATCAGCTACATGACTTTTCCTATACCTACACAAGACACAAACAATGTTAACATAAAATAATGAAGTTTAAAAAGTTCCATGATGTGACATTTCATTTTTAGGTTCTCATTATTGCAATCTTCATTTTTAGTTGATTCCATGCATTGCAAGCAATGAATTATATCTATGTTGGTAGAGCATGTAGTGTAGTTCATATTTGGAGCTCTAATAGTCCCTTTTACATGATGTAGGTTTACTCAAAAGCGGAAGTAAGGATGAGACAACTGCAAGAACATCAATTGAAGATCAAGAAACATGCAATGATGGATATTTCTTACTTTATTTCTTATTACTTTATCTTCAGTTGTATAATTCATTCCTTGTACATTTGAATTGTTTTGGATATCTCCACGACTTGTGTGGGCTTTAAAATTCTCTTTTCATTTCCATTCTGAAAAGAAATGCATCAAAATGAAAAAATGTACAATCATTTGTATTTGCAAACAAATGAAATACTATAATGTGAATAAGCATTATGAAATAAATGAAAGCAATTTTTATGCTTAATCATTTATTTATTCTATTTTTTACTTCATTTATGCTGCAAAGCATTGAGCAAACATTTTTTAAATTTTGTTCACTGAAAACATTTGCATAACTGAAACTTCATAAACCTGATGCAACAACAATTTAAGCACATGCAAAAACTAACTGAACATTCACTTTAAAATGAAACAAACTAATCAACTCTGCCAATTGAGTTGTAGTGAAAATGGGCAACATGTATCGTAAGAGGTTGTGCACCATCTATTCCAAGACCTTTTTGTACATGCTCAACTACAAGATGTGTCTCATGCTATAAAAGAAAAAGAATTTAACATGTATGAGCTCATATATATATATATATATATTCAATTTTAAATTTAATTAAAGTTATTCACAATGTATAATTTGTTACAATTGACTTTAAATATAACAAAAAATTTAAATTACCATGATATTTGAAGCCTACTCTGCATGTCCTCTTGGAGGTGTAACTACTGATTCGGGTAGAAAGTGACAATAACAAAGTCCTATAAGGTCAAGTTTAAAGGATGTACTTGAATTAAAGTTGAAATATATATTCAAGTTTGCACATTTTATTGTAGAAACTTTTTAAACAATTTGAATTTAGATGACTCATGAGTATGCATACATCTAATGTTTGTCAGTCCCCCATTCTCATTGTCCATGTCAACCTAGACATACATATATACATTTATTTGCTTAGAATATTTACAATGTACATTTGATATGATGGTTAATTATCCCATAATTGTAAAGTTATAATAATGTAAGTTATATAATTTACAATATAAATGTACGTGCCCCTGATCTAAGATGCTCGACAGTGGATGAGTGCTCGACAACCCTCAGGTGGAATCGACGTGGAAGTCAATTGAGTCTCCTGAACCTTGACATAAATATTTAAAACATATGTTCATGATTTGAATTATAAATTAAAAAGTGAAGTTAAAAATTATTTCATATATAATTTAAAAAATTGAAATCAAAATACCCCATGAGGGATTCCAACTTTGACGTAGAGTGTCAACATATATACTCGAGGTGCAAATGATTTTCCTATCGTTAGTGTCATGTACACCAAACAATTTGATTGTTAAAATGTATTGCAAATTTTTATTGATATATATGTTCATTAAAATTCTTATAAATTCAACATGTAGATACATATTTATACTTGTGTCGCACTGTCCTTAGGGTGATGCTCTGATGAAATTCTATGAATGAATTGGTGATTAGATGATCCCCCGGAATCTTCCTTGTCACCCAAACTAGGTGTGGCCTATCGACACTTAATGAGTGGTACTAGGACCAACTCCACTAGCTCCTCCATCTTCGCAGTCTCTGCTCCTTGCTGCTATCACGGAAGCATGTTGATCAAGGTCTCTAGTGAAGCATACTCAGGATCCTAATGTCTATATCACCACGTTGATGCAAGGTGCGAGATGGTAGGACAAGAGGAGAAACAAGGAACACCTTGTGCATACTACAGGCATTGATCAACCCTTGTCCCTAACCTCTATTGTGGCATGCTGCCAACAACACCCTAAAATGATTTAAAATCAAAATAATTGGGATTTTTCCCCAAAACAAACTCTACATATAGTTTCCTCAAAAAATATAATGGGACCTCCAAATTAGCATGTGGTGGATTTTCAAATACCATCCACCATCGATCCCAAAAATGTGCACTCATCTGTGGATGTATACACCACCTCATGGATATTCTAGATTTAGTTGCAGGAATGGGCTGTTGAGTATTAGGGTTGATAAAATAAGGTTCTAGATGGGATTTTGTTATTTTTAGGTCTAAAATTTGTTTATATGAGATACCATATGCATAAAATCATCTCATCTTCTCTCTATCTCATTGATGCCTATCTAGTCAGAATTAATATACCTAATGGCATCCATAACATTTTGCATCGTAGATGCAAAAAATATCAAATGTGGTACAATCAATGCTTCATTTTGCATCGCATTGATTTGGTTTTGAATGGATGCCACATTTTCATTGATACGTGCTCACAAGCGAGCCTCATCTAATGTAGCAGGTGGTGGAGGTGGAGGTTGCTAAGGTGGTGGATTAATGATATCATCAATGTCAAATTGATCCATATAATATATATATATATGTGTTCACCTACATTAAATTATACAAAATTAACATACAAACTTACAAAAATGCACTATATAGTTAAATTTTTAACGTACATGCAAATTTTTTTAAATAGGATGTGCATACATATACATACACATACATACATTGATTGAACTTGAGCATGTGCATACAAATTTCAAAATTTAAGATGTACATACATTTAAAATAAAAAATGCGATGCATATTTCATGCATACATCATTTAGCTAAACTATGTGTTCATAAAAATTTCAAGATTTAAGATCTAGAACTATGCAATTTCAATACATGTACATACTAAAAGATAAACATGAAACATTCAAAAAAGCTCATTTATGTCTAACACATATAAATTACATTTTTCCAACAGGAGAAATCATGATAGTAGATAGTCATAAAATACACTATTATAAATTCATCATTATAAGTAAATTCAACACTAAAAAAATCCATCCAAACAAATTCATAAATTCATCACTAAAAATATCCATCCAACAAAATTCATAGATTCATCACTAGAAATATCCATCCAACCAAATTCGTAAATTCATCACTAAAAATATCCATCCAACCAAATTCAAAAATTCATCACAAAAAATATCCATCGAACCAAATTCATAAATTCATAACTATAAAATCATTGTCTTAATTTATAAAGTGTTATAGCTCTCTATTGCATTTCTTCATTTCTTTGTGTTTTCCTTTTCAAAATCAGACTTGTTGATGGTGTTTTCTGCACAACAACAACTCAGATAGAATATAATATCCTATCTCTCTTGAAAGTAAATCTCTATCAACAAGCCTCAAGAGATAACCCCAAGGTCTCTAATTTCAGGTCTTGACAATCTAAAAACAACTCAGTGATAAATGTGAAAATGTTGGTAATCACAAAGGTACCTTACAAAACAATTACTGGAAGTCTTAAATTTATCAAATTTTGCAATATGATGATACTTGAATTCCTAAATCTAACCCGAATGATAAAATAAATAGCAAAAGATAAGGGTTCAAGTAATATTTCTAAGATTAAAATTACTCCTAAGATCAAAAATTCAAATGATGAAATACTTGAAATGGACCAATCCCTCAAAACTAATTTTTGATTAACCCATATTTCATCTGCAATCTTACAGAAACAGTGCAATCTTCTAAGGTATTAAATAGTTTCAAATCATGAAACATTCATTCAAGTCAACCCTATTTTTCAATTGAAATGAATAAAACATCCACAATTGAACTAAGCACAGTAAATATAAGGTCCGGATTAACTTTACACATCAACCCACAATCAACTAGTTGCTAAAAGTATGGACCAGGGATTGCTACAAGCACTTCAAGCATCAAACCATAAACACAATTGAATCATATCTAATTCTAAGTCTAACATATATCCAATGTTTTCCAAGCAATCTCAAAAGATAGAATAGCAAGAACCATGCAAGATAAATCAACACAAAAAATATCACCAAAGCACAATGTCTTAACTTGTATTGAATCACCCAAAAGTTGCAACAATTCCATTATTTTGTATTACAACACTTGCTTCAAAATAAACTAACTCCTAGCTCTAACTCTTGCTCTATCACTTCACTTGCTCCAAAATCTAATTTTTATAGCCCTTGCAAATGAGGGAAAATTACCTATTTATAGAATTTTTATGCTATGTCAGCTCAAATAGGGTTACAAAGATGGACGCCTAGAATAGATTGGCCCAAAGAGTTTCTAGAATAAAAAAATATCTTACATTTAATGCTTGAGGCCTTTCCAAGTCATCCTGGGTTCTCCAATGTAGCTCGCTCCAATGAATGAAGAGGACGGAAGAAAAAAAGGTGTAGAAATCATGGATAAATGGGAAGCACAAATATCAATGCAATCATTCATTAACTAGCCCCTTCATCCTTATCTTGACCCAAATTATCTTGCACCTTAAGAAAAATCCTCTCCAAGTTGGCCAGTGGTGGGGTGATCAACACTTTAAATCTCCTCTCAATTGATTTAATTTCCTCCATTGATTCCTTGATGACCTTGTCCCAGTCTACCTTGAGATCTTGAAAATTTTCCATGACAACAATATAGGTAGATGTGTCATCCAAATGGTGGGAGGTGATTGGACCATAATCAATTGGAGCATAAACTTCATGCCACCATTTACTAATTGTTCAAGGCTCAAATGTTTTGGTGCAAATTTCTTCCTCCCAGTCATTACCTCAAAGAATGAGATGCATTTGTAGTAGATTCCATTCAATATATTTCCCATTTGCTGACCCTATTTATGGATTTTCTTCAGAACCTTTTGTCTAATTTGCAGGGCTTCATACCACTCCCAAGGCTTTGAAACTTTTGAGGAAGGCAAGGTTCCATCAATTATTAATCTCTCCTTAGTATAACCCATAATTGAATTTGTTTTTTGCAGGAGGAGGTCCACATCATATTTATCTTGGCCCAACAAATTCTGCAGCCACTCAAATGTCCTATGTGTATCTCCACAAGTTGAAAAAATCTCCTTAATCATGTTATCTCCTTTAAGCCCTACTCCTTGTAGCCATTCATGTGTAGCCTGTGTAGAAATCTTCATTTTTTCAAGCTCATTAACTACCTCCCTAGGAAATAATCCTTTAGGAGTTATTCCTTCACTTCCCATTATGTGCAAAGGTTTCATCAGATGTCATACATACCTATATACATCATTCAACTGCTTTTGTAACTTCTCTTTTTCATCTGTCTCTTTATCCAATCTTCTCAAAATAACCCGAGAAGACTCCTAAAACTCTGCCTTTTCTTGATTTTGCTAATAGGTCCTAGGTTCATTGTTTGAATGTTGTAATATTGAGGAGTTACCTCATCCTTATTCTTATCTACTACATGAGTGGCAATATGAATCACCCTATTATTTGATTCATCCCTAGTGACTCTGGAAATAATTATGGCCTTCTTTTTTGCTTTACCTTTTCCAATGTTTGCTAGTAAATCATCCTAGTTCGGAGGAGTATCATCTATGACTATTTGCTTGCTTTTCAATTCCTCATTGAGCCAAGTGGGAGTAGAAGTACCTTGTTTCTTACTTTGTTTATCCTTCTCTTATTGATCAATGAAAGGATAAACATTTGAATGATGCACCGCACAAAATTCTTCACCTTTATCTTCTTTCTCTTTGTCTTTCTCCTTGTCCTCCTCTGTCACTTCATGAGTTGGAGAGGGAATTCTTTCATGCAACTCTTTTTTCTCCAGGGATTTCTCTTTTCTATCCTTGACTTGTGAATCTTCATATGACACCAAAGAATATTGCAGAATCCTATCAATCTCTACCTCCACATTGTGAAGATCTCCATCCCTAAATTCTTTTGTGTCTTCACCTTGAGGGGTATCTTCAACAGTTGCATCTGTCGGCTTCTTTTCTTCATCATGCAATTCCTGAGCAGAAGGAGAGGTAGCAGTATCCTTTTGTTGTTGTGTAATAGAGCGAATCGTAGGAGCACCCTCTTTTACCAAACCGGCCTTAGGGGATGGAGTTCTTGATCTCCAAGTATAAACCTATGTTTTCTCTGAAGAACTCTCAACATTAACTAGCTCTAGCCCTGTCTCATCCTTTCCCCTTGGAGGCTCATTTTGCTTCCTTGATGTTCTTATTAGTCTTTGCCTTTTGAGCATAGTAGAATCACCCTTTTTTCCTTCTTCTTCATGTTCCTCTTCTTGAGCAGATTTCTTCCCCTTGGAAGTAGTCTTTCTCTTCTTTGCAATGGGATTTATTTTCTTTTCTTCTCCAGCCTCTGTTTGACCACCTTTGATCCTAATTTTAAAAGAGGATCCCACCTTTCTTTTCCTTTTGATTTCTGCTCCTCTTTAGAAGTATACTGAGACTCCAAGCTTCCCATTAGGTCATAAGTATATTGCTTCCCTTCAATATCTAACTCCCAAATCTTGTGCTTGATCCACAACTTAGTGTATTTGATAAAGGAGCATTAATTTTCTCCAGCTCTATTTTTTCCTCCTCCATCCAATCAATCTCACCTATTGGCTTGTCTTTGATTGGCTCATAATCATGATTTTGTATAGTCTCTCCATCATCATCAACTTGATCTGGAATGGCCTTGATGTTGTACAATCTTATTAGGTTAGTAGGAAATCTGGAGAACCTCTTCCTCAGAACTTTGAATTCATCTTTACTATTTACCCAATAGTCCTCAATATCATCCTTATGTCTAAACTCCCTATTGGCTTTCTTTTGAGCTCCACCTATTCTACCACACCTAGGCCTCTTAGTATGCAAGGATAAACCAAAGTTATTCATCTCTTCTTCAGAAAAATGTGTTGTGGCCAGGGAAGGGCAAGCCTCATTACCTCCAATCCTTAATGGGAACTCATTGGAAAAACCAGTTTTGTGCATATCCTTCTTCACAATTGCATCAAAGGCAGAAATTTTCCATGTAACCTCCACAAGAATGATATGATCAATAGGATACTTGGGAAATTTGTATGGAGCTCTCTAACAACCATCAATCCTGATGTAGGAAAATGTGGGGAACTATATGAATCATGCTCCAAAAATTTGAATAAACTCCTTGGTAGCATTAGAAATCCTAATATGCTATGCACCCTACAGAAATATTGCAATGTACATGGTGAATGCATTGTTCACCCTTATATAGCTAGGATTAACCAAATGAAACTAGGGGTAAACTTCATAGCACTCAATCCCTTATATGGATGGAACCTTGCCAAGGCATAGACCAAATAAGATGTCATAGTGAAACTCTTCATCTGCAGAACATTACACAATTTCTCATGAATGATCCTACTGATTATCCTTGACCAATGGTAGTTTGTACCTTTTTCCATTTTCACTATCAGATAAAACATCCAATTCTCAAACATTCCTGCACTCTTAAGACCCATCACTCTACTGAGAAGGGTGATTGCATCATAGTAGTCTGATTTGAACTTAGCTCTCAAAAACTATTTTGGCAATCTAAAAATGTATGCCTTAAGTTTCTCTAGCCAAGTATTGATAACCTCCAGAACCTTGTTTGTATCTTGCTCATTATATTTCTTGGCTATATCAATATCAAATTGTATCACATGGGACCAGTATGGCATATCAAATTTTTGGGAAATTGAGACAGGGGAAAAGTTTGCAAGTACTCTACCTTGTGGACGGATCCCTCTTTGTGTGCCTTGACGATAATGTCTAGCACATTCCAAAACAAGCTCATAACACTATACTTTGGGAGGAAAACCGGCCACATGAGCCAACCCAAAATCTCTCATTCTCCTAACCAACAGAAAAGGGTCACTCATTGCTATCCTTTCCCTGAATTCTTCATAGTCCCACCTTCCCACATTAGTGTCAGTCACCTCTGACCAAATAGACACAAGATTACTTTCAAGAAACTTTCTCTTTGTGTCCAACCTGATCTTTTTGGCCTTTGAGATAGAAGCTCCTTCACCATAAGGATCCATCTACTTATCCTTAGCCTTGCTAGCAATAGCCTCTCTTGATTTAGCCTACATTTAGCAAGAGGCCATAATCAATTTTCATTACAACACATGAGCTAAGGTTAGTCCATCATAAATAACATATTTATCATCCAAATAAACCCAAATAATGATCAAAATCCCATAAAATCTCATAAACATAATTCCTTAAAAAACTTGGGATTTTCACCCCTTCGCAGAAATCAAGTCGAGGAAATTCAGGGATTTCATGACCAGCTGGAAGTCAGTGAAGAAATCATAGATATGACCTCAAAAATCAATCAATCAACATTTTAGCTCAATAAATTACAATATCTACCCATAAATTAGTCAAACCACCCATGAAATATTGGAATCATGTAATATCAAATCATCCATTTCTACTATTTCCTCATGTTCAGAAAGTTTGGGAATTTCCATCCAGGATGGAAATTAGGGAAGATATCACAAAGTTCACCTCTACATGTACTTTTAGGAAAATGATAGGGCGAGGGAAATTCAGAGATTACTGAGTGTCAACGAATTTCACGAAGTGCCTAGAATTTCTGAAATTTCCAACTCTTCACAGTTTGGCCAAATTGATCAAATGATCATTAACTTGGGACTTTGGGCTCAGATCTTGTGTTCATTTCAAAATTTTCATTGATGGCCTAGACCTGTAACTCATTCAAGCATAGTTTAATTGATACTTAACAAGAAATTCAAAGATCATAACCCTAAGGTTTTTCCATGGACACACAATCCTAGCCTCAACTCACTCAGTCATTCAACCAAATGAAAATTAACCTTTGAAACTCTCAAAGGTAAGTGACAATAAGATGCAAATGGGAAATCAACAACTCAAACTCATATCCATATCATCAATTCATGAAACACAAGGAACCTAGATCGATTGCACGAAATTTCCATTACGTATAGGATCAAATTCAAAGGCCAAATCAAGGAATGACTAGTATTGTTAATTCAATAAATATTTGTGACCTCAAAGCCCATGGAGGTATTGAAATGAAAAGGGGAAGACCCTAGTTTAATCACAAACCTCCAAAAAACACAGAAAACCAAAGCAAAGAGTACACATAATACTATGAAACCATACATACTCATCAATCAAAGCAAAGGGTGTCATGCACATACCATTGATGGAGAAGAACTAAAGAGAAAACAATTGGAAACAAGCTTCAAACTCCAAGAACATGCAAACAATTCCAAGAAAACACCACCAGAACCAACAACTCACAACTCCAACAACCAAGCTCACATGTAGCTCCTAGAACCAAGCTCTTTCAAATTTGATGTCAGACAAATAATTATCAATCCATGAATATAATCTCTCACAATTCCATTAAATGCAAGCTGTAGGATTCGTATGATAGGGATAAATGAAGTGAAATGATGGCTCAAGACATACTTTGGGGACCTGAGGGTGTGACAAAAGTCAAGGATTCTGGAGGTCTAGTGAAGTTCAAAGAATTCCACCAAACATGGAATTCTGGAAGTGCCAAAATTTCTGGGATATAACATTAAGCAACAAACTTCAGACATTTGAGACACTGAAAAAAGTCAGATATTTTTGCCCAAAGAGGAAATACCTAAAACCCAGGAAAAACTTGAAATTCACCTTTTAACTCAATATTTTTACCATTTTCACAATTTGGAACTTTGAAGGTGACTTCTAAGGATTAATTCATGACCATAAAATTGCAATAGGGCACCCCAAAAGAGAAAGTTCATCAAATCACATGGGTGATTCAAGACATAGACTGAGGGACTTATCCCTTAAGATGAAGTCAGACCATACAAGCAAAATGAATGAAAAGTAGCAAAGAGGGTCCCTTTACTTTCAGCGTGTATGAAAAACTCCACAACAAATGGGTTCTACTGTGGAAAATGCTCCAAAGCATTTCAATGACAAAATAGAACAAAGAACCAAGAATCTTTGGTTTCACCTACATCGCCACCTATAAATAGGATTTCAATTCACAAGGAAGCAAGCCATGTACTGCGTCTAAAGTGTGTGCACATGTATTTGTTGATGGTGTTTTCTGCACAGCAACAACTCAGATAGAATACAATATCCTATCTCTCTTGAAAGGTAATCTTCAACAATAAATTACTGAAAATCACCCCAAGGTCTCTCGGGTGTTAGGTCATGACAATGCATAAACAACTCAGATAATATGTGAAAATGTTGGTAATCACAATCGGACCTTACTACAAGAAAACTGTATCTTTCCAATTTATCGAATCTTGCAATATGATAATTTTAGATCCTAAGTCTAACCAAATGATAAAGAAACAACAAAAGATAAGGGTGCAAAGATATAATGAGATCTAAACTATTTCTAGGATGAACAATGCAAATGACAGATATCTGGAATGGACCAATCTCAAATAACCAATTCTTGCTTAACCCACAATGCAATATCACAAGAACGGTGCAATCTTCTAGGGTAAATAGATTTTCAAATTATAGATATTCATCCACAATCCAACCAAGCACAGATAGATGTATGGTCCAGGTTGACTTCACCAGCCTACTACAATCAGATAGTTACTGGGAGTATAGACCAGAGATTGCTACATACATTCCAAGTATAAAATCATGAACACTATTCACCAAACTAATTTAATTCTGGATCTAACACTGAATCTTAGATCTTTAAGCAATTTCAAAGATGGAACAACAGGAACCATGCAAGATAAACCAACACAAAAGAGTTCACCAAAGAAGCCACAATGCCTTCAATTGTATTAGATCACCAAGATGTAGCAACAATTCCACTGTTCTGTTACAATATTTGCTTCAAGAACTAACTATTATCTCTACTACAGAATGCTCTAGCTCTTTTCTAATCTAGCTTGTCTCTATTATCTTTTCTAACTCACCCTTACAATGAGGCAAGAATGCCCTTTATAGAGAATCCTCAAAACATGTCGGCCCAGCCAAACATTTACAAAATAAAATAGCCAAAACAAGTCGGCCTCAGGAATTTCAAAATAAGGCACACATTAAATGTCGATACATCATCAAGGTCGGCCCAAACACATTCCTCAATGCACCCAGATCAACACATGCCCTATAATAATAGGGAAGCACAAATCTCAAAATTGGCATTAACTACCGCCTCCCTTATCCTTGTTCTGATCCAACGATTCATGAACCTTCAAAAATAACCTATCCAACTCGGCAACAGGTGGCAAAGGTAGGACTTTGAGCCGACATTCAATGGAGCCAATTTCTTCCTTTGACTGCTTAACAATTTTATCCCACTCACCCCTATGCGCTTGGTACTTGTCCATCACAGCCAAGTAAGTTGCCGCATCATCTAGTTGATGACCTGTTACAACATTTTCAGAATCAGAGGCATAGACATCATGCCACCATTCCCTCAATTGTTCTAAGCTCAGGTACTTAGGAGCAATCTTCCTCCTGCCAGTCATTATTTCAAAGAATGCAATACATCCATCATGAACACCAGTCAGATCACCATCCATCTGTTTCTTTCGCTTATGGATCTTCCTAATGTCTTTCTGTCGAATTTGCAAAGCCTCGAACCATTCCCAAGGCTCATTAACTCTAGACGAGGAAAGGATTCCATCTACAACCAACTGATCCCTACCATGCTCCATGATCACTTTAACTTTCTGCAATAAAAGGTCAATATCCTGCTTATCTTGAGATAAGACATGCTCTAATAAATCTTTAGCTTTTACTGCATCCTTTCCAATTGAAAGGATTTCCTTTATTGCATCATCTCCTTTCACTTGTACATCTTTTAACCAATCTATTGTATTCTGAGTAGAAGCTTTCATCCTTTCAATTTCAGAAATAGTCTCCTTAGGCAAGAAACCAGCAGCAGCAGAAGAGGATGGGTGAAGAGATTGCAAAGGTTTCATCAAGTCTTCTAGGCATTTCCTAAGCCTTTCATTCTCCCTTTTAAGCTCATGCTTGGACTGTGTTTCCTTCCTTAATCTCCCGATTATGACTGCACTGGACCCTTCGTACTCTTCAATATCCTATTCCAGAGAAGCGGGTCCAAGATTGATAGTCTGTACATTGTAATCTTTTCCAGTGACCTCATCTTTACCCTTATCAGCAACAAGGGTGGCAATATGAATAACCCTATTACTTGCTTCATCTCTTTCTATCTTTGAAATTACCTTGGCCATCTTCTTCTTTTTACCTTTGCCAATCTTGGCCAACATTTCATCCCAATCGAGGGGAGTGTCCTCAACAATGACCTGTTTCTTTCTTGTAATCTCCTTATCCAACCAATCCGGGACAACAGGATCCACCCGGATTTCATCTGTCTTGACCTCTTCATGCTGTTCCGCGGTCTCATTCTTTTCCTTCTCAGGAGACTGATCACCTTGATTACCTAGCTCAGGCTCTTCTTCTTGCAGAGGTGATGGGGTCTTAATAGGGACATCCTCCTTCTCAGGGGATCTGTTGTCTTTGCTGCTCGCCGGTGAATCCTCATACTGTACTAGTGGAGAAGGGTGCATTTCCACATCTTCAACCTCGAGCTCAGCTGCTGCACCAAAGAGTTCTCCTTCCTTGAATGGTTCTGCCTCTCCACTAGTCTCATGCTCTTCATGGGTTGCCTGCTCAGGTACACTTAATGAAGGGGAAGTAGCCCTTTGTTTCTCCACAGTGGACGCCATTGGAAGAGGATCTATTTTTTGCATGGTCTCCTTGGGAGATGGAGTCCTTGATTTCCTTGAATAAACCCTGGTTTTCTCTCCTGAACTTTCCACATCAACCATTGGAGGGTTTGCCTCATCCTTGGAAGTTTCTTGATTTTTCTTCTTCGAAGCCCTAGTTATCTTTGTCCTTTTCGGCTCTGGAGGAATATCTTCTTTCTCTGCTTGCTCAAGTTCCTCCTCCTCTATAGACTTACCTATTCTCAAAGTTCGGCTTCTCTTCTTTCCCTTAGGTTTCCTTTTCTGTTCCGGATCACTTTCCTTAGGGCCTCTGATTTTGATCTTGAAAGGTGAGCTTACTTTAGGTTTTCCTTTGGAATCATCCTCACCGGATTCCTCTGAGGTGGAAAGAGGATTCAGATTTCCCATTAGATTAAAGGTACAAGGCACCTTCTCACTTTCCAGTTCCCATACTTTGTGCTTCAACCATGACTTAGTAAACTTCATAACAGGAGCCATTAGCTCTTCCAGCTCAATTATCTCGTTTTCAGACCAGTTTATCTCTCCAATAGACCTGTCCTTGACCGACTCATATGCATGATCCTGAACTAAATTCCCGTCATCCTCTAACTGGTCAGGGATCAACTTGACATTGTACATTCTGATCACATCAACTGGGAGCCTAGAGTATCTTTTCTTCCTCGCCTCAAAGTCATCTTTGATGTTCGCCCAGTAATCCTCTAGATCATCCTTGTGGTGATACTCTTTGGTTGCCTTCTTCTGCGCTTCACCAGTAATGTCAAAATTTGTCCTCTTAGAATGGAAAGAGAAACCATAATTACTTTATTCATCGCCTGATGCATGAGCTGATTGAATTGAAGGACAAACCTTGCTTATACCAATTTTCAGAGGGAAATCTCCACCAAACCCTGTCTTATGCTTTGCCTTTTTACCAATAGCATCAAAGTCACATATCTGCCTTGTAACCTCCAATAGCACAATGTGGTCAGTAGGATATCTAGGCAACCTATATGGAGCAGTTTGACATCCGTCAATTCTGATATAGGAGAAGGTGGGGAATTGTATAAACCAAGCTCCATATTTTTTTATTAGCTCCTTAGCTCCATCAGATATTCTCACATGCTCTGCATTTTGAAGCAGCCTAGTAATATGCATTGTAAATGCATCGTTTGCTCTTCTATAATTCTGATTTCCTAGGTGCAATTCGGGGTATATCTCATAGACTATATCCTGTCCAAATGTTCCCTTTGGATTCAAACCCCTGTATGGGTAGAATCTGGCCAACACATATATCACATAAGAGGACATGGTGAATTTCTTTGTTTCTAACACATCTCTCAGTTGTCTATCAATCATTGCACTGATGAGTCCTGCCCAATGGTAATTGATGCCTTGCTCAATCCTTTTTATAACATGTACCATCCAACTCTCCAATACCCCAGCACTCTTTAAACCAGCCACTCTGCTCAATAGTGTGATTGCATCATATATGTCTGGTCTGAATTTGATCCTGTGTAATTGCTTGGGCAGTTTGGAAAAATGAGATTTTGGTTTCTCCAACCAAGAATTAATCATCTGCTGGGCTTTGGTGGGCTCATCCTCATAGTAAGTTCTGGCCAAGTCCATGTCCAAGGCGCACACACATGGCAAGTCTGGCATATCAAATGCTTGAGCAATAGAAACTAGATTGAAGTTTTCCAAGACTCTTCCTTCGGTGCTAATGACCCTCTACGTATCGAAGTCATATTGTCGGGCACACTCTAATATTAACTCATAACACTGGACTGCAGGAGGGAATCCTGCTACATGGACCAGTCTAGACTTCATCATTCCCTTGGTCAGGGCCGATAGATCTTTCAGAGTTGTTCTTGCCTTGAATTCCTCATACCTCCATGCTCCTACATTAGTGTCAGAGACCTCAGACCATACTGAAGCTATCTTGCTGTCAGGCAACTGACTCTTTGTATCCAACCTCAACCTTTCTGCATCTGTAACTGAGGATCCTTCGGTATCACCTTTGGACTTTCCCATTACAACTTTGCTCGATTCAGCCTGCATTCACAAAAGAACCTCATGAACATCCAATTATCATCCATATTTCAATCAAAGGTTAGCCTGGAGACCACATAAAACAATTAAGATCCATCACTAGTCATCAATCTTGAAAATCCGGAAAAATGAAGTAATCCGGGAAAATGAAGTAAACCGGGAAAATCCAGTCGGAGTGGAATTTTAGAGAAATTCGACCCAGATGGATTCCTGCTGCCAAGACCTCATTCATCAAATAAATCATTAATACGGACAAAAGAGTTGTGTGACTATCATGAAATTCATTCATTAGCAATAAGAAATCATCATTTAGCATTTACTTCATTATCCCCAACATCGAAAATAAAAAAGGAATGGAACCAGGCAGGAAATCGGAGAAATCTGGACAGGTCATATTTCCGCGGACAGCTTGAAATTCCAGAATTCATCATACTCCGCGGATATGGCAGAAATCGGAAAAATCCAGGTGCACAGAAATTTCACAGACACCTCGGAAACCCGACGATCACTAACGTGCAAACCACTGACCGAATGATCATGCAAACTTCCCTATGCAGATTCCAATGGTCCTAAAATCAATCCCAATAAGCAAAGCTTCGATAGCACATGAATTTGAATTCCCAAAACTCTTAAATGACTGATTTTTGCAATGGAATGATGATGCCCTAAATTCAATAACCAGACCTCCGCCATGAAAGCTGGGGTAAGCTCGAAGTTTCAAATACTATCCCTCGAAATGATCAAGCTAAAGCACCAGGATCTCTCAAGATATGAACAGAGTCGAGCTAAACACAAGATGCGAAAATCACGACAACTCCACCAACCTTAACAAATTCAGGCAAAACCTACCAAAACCCTAACCTCATGAAATATAGCAGACTTCGCGCCCAGAGGGCAAGACCCTACCAGAAATACCTAGCCACAGGGGTATACCCGACATTCAATCGATAAAAAAAAAGGAGATGCTCAGTGTGGGTGATAAAACCCGTCAAAAGGTAGGTCAAACCCTAGTTTGATAAATACATTATCATAAAACAAGTAAGGGCCGACCTGAAAAGACTACCAATCAACTCGAAAGATTCAATCAAAGTGCAAAGAAAAAGGAGAAGTCGGCAGCAACTTACCATGGAACAATTCTGAATGAAGCTCGAACTCAAGGAAGTCACTGCGAAACAATGTGCCCTAGCAACGAAAAACTCAACACACGAGCTCAAACAATCCACTCACAAGTAGCTCAAATCCAACAATCAAATCTCAAGAAGAATGAACTCAGACACCAAAGCAAATAGCAAATGAATAATGAAATCAAAAGAATGCCAAAAGGCCTTAAATCCACCTACACTTGTGCTAGAGAAGACGTACTTCAAACATTAATAAGTGACAAGACATATCAAGGAAATCTGGAAACCCGAGCCTAGAACATAATTTTTGAAAAAACCAAGCCAGAAGGACAATCCAGGTGAGCACGAATTCCGCAGATAATGCACCCTTCGGGAATTTAACGAAGTTCAGGAAAATCTTCCTGAGCCAGAAAATCCCATATTCAAGCAGAAACCCAAACTTCAGAAAATTCGGCCATAACCAGACAACGGACCAGGACCCAGGAAAATCCGACTGAGCTGGAAAATCTCGGACCCAGGTCAAAACCCGAACTTCCCTTAAAAACCAAGTTTAACCAATTCAATCTTCAGGGCAAGACCAAAGTCAACAAGACTAACATCCCAAGACCTTGAAAAGACAAATCCAATAAAACCGAAGGTCAAAAGGATATCATGAAAAGAGGGTCCCCACTCCAAGTGGGGCGTGCATGCAAAACTGCACAACAAATGGCGACTCTGCTGGGGAAATGCTCCTGGACATTTCAATGACAAACTGGAATCAGGAACCCAGAACTTATGGTTTTCAACTCATCCTTCCTGTCAATACCTACGGTTAAACCAAAGAACCCACCAGTCACCCAAACTTTCCTACACCAGGGTCGAAGTGTGTGCATATGCATTCATTACCTTCCTTTAGCTGCAACAGGAACCAAACTTGGTTTGAACAAACTACATAAAGATTCATACTCTAAAAGTAACCTGGATAGGTTCTCACCGCATTGCCGCTAACCCCCGATGAGGTTATCAATCGCGGATTCTCCTCAACATAGCTCTACCGCTAGCTGTAAAGGCCCATAGCTCCCTGTGAGATATCCGTATCCCCCGCATGAGTTGAATTCAAACTTTTTAATTTTTATTATTTTTTTTTGATACTATTTGTCTTTTTTCACTCTACTTCAACTCTGTGGAATGAAGTTCGCCACCAAGAGATGAGAACCACAAAATGGCACTAGAGCGTAAAACAATGATTTTTCACCTGTTCAAACTTCATAAGGACCTTCTGCAACTTCAGGTATATTTAATATTCAGAAATGTGAGACCCTAATGTATTCTTGTTCAAACTAGCTAGGGGACTCTTTATCTTAACACAAGGATAAGTGACATTGGGTAGAGAATCCATACCATGATGCTCTAGAAAGGTGATTAAAGTTTGTAAAGGAAATACTAGGGACGTCACACCTACTTTGTCACCACTGTCATACAAATGCAACAAGAGATCCCAGAAAGAGAAGGAACCAAGAGCAAGAGCAACACAAACCAAAACAAAATAAACCAAAGCAAACCTACTCTAACCAAAGCAAAACTGAAAAAACCAAAAGGAAGCCTACTCTAACCAAAACAAAACAACGTAAAAGCAACCTTAAACTAATCCATATACAAAG